>CM038681.1:10210176-10561359 GCA_021605205.1 Aegilops longissima
CACTCTTCGACCGCGGCGCCCATGGTCGCCGGTTCAGCAGCGGTGACGGCAGCCGGGGAAGGAGACCCTGTGCGCCCGCCGGCTCAAGTTTTATCAGAGCTTTTCGACGCATTGGCTGTGCTCATGGCAGAGGCTAATCCGGCGGATCAAGACCTGCACAACGCAGAGATTGCAAAGGTGAAGGAGCAGATCACTAAAGCTAAAGCGGATCTGGCTGCCGCGGACGTGAGGATGGCGGCGGAACGGGCCGCTTTGGATGCACAGGCTTATAGACTCATGCTGGATCAGAACGCGTCACATGAAGTCATGAAAAGAAAGTACAGATCCCGTCTGCCTTCGGTTTTCGAGGGAAGAGACCTCTTCAATACCCCAGGGGCAGGGACCAGTAATCCGCCGCTGGTGGTGAACCGGCCGGATGCACCTGGGACAGGCGCGCCGATTCAGCCCCGTGTGATAGATCTGCCTCGACATCATGCCGGCGCGCCCCAGGTTGTGCAGACACCTCCGGGTCACTACTCCAACCCGATGGATAATCTTGTTGCGGCTGCGGCACGGTTGGAGGCGATTCCAATTGAAGGTGATTCACCGCAGGCGGTAGAGACACGCCGGGCCAAGGAGCTCCTCAGGACGGCCCTGGCGCAACAGGAAGCGTATTCATACAGTCGGGATCGGATCCACTCCACCCCCCGCCCAAGCCGGAGTTATAGCCGGCGCGCCGATGAACCGGCCGTATCAAGCAATGCGCAGCGCGGTCCGCCTCGCGGCAACAACCCGGCGGGTGGCTTCGATGACGCTCAAGTGGTGGTGGACCGGGCCAGGGCACGTAGGGAGGCCGAGTTAGCAGCACAACATGAGGATCATCAGCTCGCGCCGGTTCGTCCGACCATCTTCGAACCAGGGGTCACGTCTGGCTCTTTGGGGGTGCCTTGCCTCGTCCCCGCTTTACGCAATGTGCGTTTGCCCAAGGACTTCAAAGGGCCACGCAAGGTGCCCAATTATACCGCCGATTTGGCTCCGGAAGCGTGGATAGAAAGCTATGAGATGGCCATGGAGATGCTGGATGTGGATGAAGCTGCTTGTGCGAAGTATTTCACCATGATGTTGGAAGGTACGGCCCGTACTTGGTTGAAGAACTTGCCGCCTAACTCGGTCAGTTCATGGACCCGCCGCGGACCGGTTCATTCAAAATTTCAAAGACACTGTAAACAGCCCATATCCGTGGTGGATCTGGCGGCTTGTGTCCAGCAGAGGGAGAATCCACAACCCATTGGGTGCGCCGTGTTTCGGAGGTTTTACATTCGTCAGACCGGATCAACCCTGATTCCGCGATCTTAACCCTAGAAGCCAACTGCCGGTTTAAACCGTTGAAGTTGAAGCTGGGTCGCATGAAGCATTTTTGCAATGAAATGGGCACGCTCATGGGCGTTTTGGTAAAGTATGCTGATTCTAATAGTACCAAGGATCCCGAGTCTGAGGAGGATGATGAAGTAGGGAAGGGAAAAGAGAACAGCAACTCCAGAGGCCAGCAGCATCAGTCGGCAGGTAATGGAGGAAACAAGCGTAAGGCAAACGGTAACATGGGCTTCGTAGCCAACACCAACGCGCAGGACAAGGGTCAGCGGCGCAAGGGTAAGCAATCAAACCGGGGCGGTGCGCTAGGTCACAATCCGGATCGTTTGAATTACCTATTGAATCAACCTTGTCCGAAGCATGGGACGAAGGAGGCACCAGCAAACCACCTCTGGAAGGATTGTTATATTATGCAGGAGTTCAAAAATTCTAATGCTTTCCGTTATGATCAAGGGCCCGGCGGCGATTCAGGGTCCGCTCCGGGTTACGGTGGAGGAAATTCCGGCCCAGGGTTCGGTGGTAATCCGGACAATCAGAACAATTAGAACAATCAGACCAATCAGAACCAAGGGGGTTACAATCAACAACAGCAGCAGTCGGGTTACCAAAGTCATCCAAAGCAGTTGAATGGTGGACAGTACCATGTCTTTACCACCAGCTTGGACAGACAAGACCGAAAACTCCAGAAGCGGGCGGTCAGTGTTGTTGAACCGGCTACACCGCATTACCTGCGATGGTCAGAGCAGCCTATCGTATGGAGCAGAGAGGATCATCCTCCCCGGGTTTATAATCCGGGTCAGCTAGCACTAGTGGTGGCACCTCAGGTGGGAGGATACAAGTTTACTAAGGTGCTTATGGACGGAGGTAGCAGCATCAACATCCTGTACTACGAGACCTTCCGACGTATGGGGTTAACGGATAGGCATCTCAGGCCGTCCAGCACAGTGTTTCACGGTGTGGTGCCTGGCAAGTCAGCATACCCGGTCGGTAAGATAGCTCTAGAGGTGGCCTTTGGGGATGAACATGACTCCAGATCGGAAACATTGATGTTTGAAGTGGTGAAAATTCAAAGCCCCTACCACGCCCTATTTGGGCGGCCGGCTTATGCTAAGTTTATGGCACGGCCCTGTTATGTCAATTTGCAGCTGAAAATGCCGGGTCACAAAGGGACGATAACGGTTCATGGGAGCCGTCGGATCGCTTTGGAGTGCGAGGAAGGTGATGCGGCTTACGCAGAGTCGGTTTGTGCCACTGAAGAGCTAAAGTATTACAAGGACAACGTTGATCCGGCGGATATGACCCCGTTGAAGAAGCCAACTACAGAGCACGATCCAGATTTGAAGTTTAAATCGGCGGCTGAGACTAAACTTGTTGATTTTGTGCCCGGCGATTCGTCCAAGCAGTTCACCATCAGTGCTAACTTGGATCCTAAATAGGAAAGCGCGCTCATCGAGTTCATCCGTGAGAATCGGGACATTTTTGCATGGAAACCTTCTGACATGCCAGGTGTACCGAGGGAACTCGCTGAGCACACTCTTAATGTTGATCCCAAGTGCAGACCGGTCAAGCAGTTTCTTCGCCGGTTTAACGAGGAAAGGCGCAAGGCCATTGGAGAGGAAGTTGCCAGGCTCTTGGCGGCAGGGTTTATCATTGAAGTTTTCCATCCTGAGTGGCTTGCTAATCCGGTGTTAGTCCTTAAGAAGAATGGCACTTGGCGCATGTGTGTGGATTACACAGATCTTAACAAGGCTTGTCCAGCAGATCCTTTCGCCCTCCCCCGCATTGATCAGATTATTGATGCTACGGCGGGTTGTGAGCGTTTGAGCTTTTTGGATGCGTATTCGGGATATCATCAGATCAAGATGGCGGTTAAGGACCAGGAGAAGACGGCGTTCATCACTCCTTTTGGAGCCTTCTGCTATGTATCTATGCCTTTTGGGCTCAAGAGCGCCCAAGCAACTTATCAGCGTTGCGTACAGAATTGCTTGCACGAATAGATCGGCCGTAACGTGCATGCTTATGTGGATGATATCGTGGTTAAGTCAAGGAAGAAGGAAACCCTGATTGAGGATCTAAAAGAAACCTTTGACAACTTGCGGGTGTACAAGATGATGCTTAACCCGACCAAATGTGTCTTCGGTGTTCCGGCAGGCAAGTTATTGGGTTTTCTTGTGTCCAACAGGGGGATTGAAGCTAATCCGGAGAAAATTACGGCTATCACCTCCTTGGCTAAGCCAAAGTGCATCAATGATGTCCAGCGTTTGGCGGGTCGGATTGCTGCGCTAAGCCGGTTTATCAGCCGCCTAGGAGAGAAGGCCATTCCTTTGTACCAGATGCTGAAGAAGACAGATCAGTTTGTCTGGAGTTCAGCCGCTGATGAAGCATTGGAGGACTTAAAGCGGCAGTTGGCCAACCCGCCTGTTCTCGCCGCTCCCATTGACAAGGAGCCGCTTCTGCTATATGTTGTTGCTAATGCCAGGGCAGTTAGCGTAGCCATTGTGGTGGAACGGAAGGAGGCAGGGAAGGAGTATCCGGTTCAACGGCCGGTTTAATACATCAGCGAGGTCCTCATTGAGTCTAAGCAGAGATATCCGCATTGGCAGAAGCTGGTATATGGAGTTTTTATGGCAAGCCGGAAGCTGAAGCAATATTTTCAGGGGCACCCCATCACGGTGGTCAGTTCAGCTCCCTTGGGCGATATCATACAGAACCGGGAAGCGACTGGCCGGATTGCTAAGTGGGCTATAGAGCTTGGGCCGCACGGTTTAAGGTATGTGCCTCGGACGGCAGTAAAATCTCAGGCACTTGTGGATTTCATTAATGATTGGACGGAGTTGCAAGCGCCTGAAGAAAAGCCGGATCATACCTATTGGACCATCCACTTTGATGGGTCCAGGCAATTGGAGGGCTCGGGGGCTGGAGTCGTATTAACTTCCCCGCGAGGTGACAAGTTCTGTTACGTTCTCCGCTTAATGTTCCCTTGTACTAACAATGCAGCTGAGTATGAAGCTTTGCTCCATGGTCTCCGGATGGCTAAGGAGATGAATCTCAGCCGGGTTAAATGCTTTGGTGACTCGGACTTGGTGGCCCAGCAAGTATCAGGTACTTGGGATTCCAAAGATCCACTCATGGCTGCATACCGTCGGGAGGTGGATCTTGTTGCGGGACACTTTAAAGGATATCAGGTGGACCATGTGGATCGTCGGAAGAACGAGGCGGCGGATGCTTTAAGCCGGCTGGGCTCTCAACGTAAACCGGTCCCGCCCAATGTCTTCCTTGATGTACTGCACAATCCGTCAGTCAAGCTTCCTGATGAAGTAGATTTGGCTATTCCTGATCCGGAGGCTCAGTTGGTGGCAGCCTTGCATGTCATTCCGGATTGGACGCTCCCTTATTTGGCATACATGAACCGGGGCGAGTTACCAGAAGATGAGACGTTGGCCCGGTAGATAATTCGGCGGTCTAAGTCTATGACCATTGTTAATGGCGAGTTGCATCATTGTAGTGTGTCAGGGGCGTTTCAGCGTTGTGTGTCCCCTGAGGAAGGCTGTGAGATATCGCGTGAGATCCATGAAGGGGACTGTGGTCACCATGCCAGTTCAAAATCTTTGGTGGCCAAAGCGTTCCGCCATGGTTTTTATTGGTTGACTGCCCATGCTGATGCGGAGGATCTGGTCAGGCGATGCGATGGTTGCCAGAAGTTTTCTAGACGTGCCCACATACCGGCCCAGGAATTGAGGATGATTCCAATTACTTGGCCGTTTGCGACTTGGGGGCTGGACATGGTGGGGCCTTTTAAAAGGTCCAAGGACAAGAAAACACACTTGCTGGTCGCAGTTGACAAGTTTACAAAGTGGGTCGAGGCAGAGCCTGTTAGCAAGTGTGATGCGGCCACGGCGGTTCATTTCATAAAAAAGGTGATCTTCCGGTTTGGATTTCCACACAGTATCATCACGGATAATGGCACCAATTTGTCCAAGGGTGCCATGAAGGAGTTTTGTGAGCGTGAGCACATCCGGCTTGACGTTTCTTCAGTGGCCCACCTGCAGTCAAATGGTCAAGCAGAACGGGCTAATCGGGAGATCTTGAGAGGTATCAAACCCCGGCTTATGGTCCCTTTACAGAGGACGCCGGGTTGTTGGGTAGAAGAGCTACCATCGGTGATACGGAGTATAAATACTACCCCTAACAGATCCACTGGATACACACCGTTCTTTATGGTCTATGGAGCGGAGGCGGTCCTTCCCAGCGATATCCGTCATGACTCGCCTCGCGTGGCAGCATATGTTGAGGCAGATAGCGAGGCTGCACGGCAGGACGCTTTGGATCAACTGGATGAAGAGCGAGATATGGCGGCTGCTCGTTCGGCGATTTACCAGCAAGATCTTCGTCGGTATCACAGTCGGCGGGTTAAAACCAGAACCTTTCAGGAAGGAGACTTGGTGCTTCGGCTCATTCAAGACCAGAAAGATATGCACAAGCTATCCCCACCTTGGGAAGGGCCTTTTGTGGTCAGCAAGAATCTGCACAACGGGTCATACTATCTGATTGATGTTCGAGAGCGAAAAGACTCACGCACGTCAGAAGAGGAGACCAACAGGCCATGGAACATAGCTCATCTTCGGCCTTATTATACCTGAGCCATCGGCTCTACTTATGTACATATTATGACAATGTATATATTTTGAATAAAAGCAATAAACCGAAGCCTCGGCTAAAGCGGGGTATCCGTTCTGTAAAAAGTCCGGTTTGGGTACATGGAGTTGTTGTCACAAAGCAGCCTCCGGTTTATCCCTTGATCTTGCTTTTCAGAAGTTTTTTGTCATCTGGGGGCTTGGTCGTGTCCGAACCAATGCAACACCTTTTGATGGGCGAAAGCCACCAGATCACTTGGGGACATGGTCACGTCTGAACCAGTCACGCCTCTTGGTCGGCCTAAGGTCATAGAGTCACTTGGGGGCTTGGTCGAACCCGAACCATTGCCATGCCACTTGATCGGCATAATGCCACGGTTTCAGTTGGGGGCCTGGCTGACTTGAACCATAGCTACACCTTATGGGGAGCTTGGTCCTGTCCGACCATGGTAACACCATCTGCTCGGCTCAGTAAAGCCTCTTCTTGCAAACGGTTTTATCATTGCCTTTGTTTCCATATTGATTTCATAACTGTTATTCGATTTTATTGGCCTTCTTAAACCGTTAACTTTTCAAACCGGTTCAAGCTGTCAATTAATGGAATTCGGTCCATTTTTAATCCGGAGATATTTGTTTCGGTTTGATTTTTTCTGTTAACATCCCATTATGGAGTAACAGGGGGCTTGTCATGATCCGGCACGGTTTACACGGTAAACCGGCATTACAAACACAGGAGTCGTTGGCTAAGATTGGCTAAGCCAACTGCATGCCCGGCGCCTCAAGATTGGTTAAGCCAACTGCATGCCCGACGCTGGCAGGTATTTTTGCATCACAAGGTTTTGATCATATACCTCAATATTTTCTTATATAAATATATAGGCGTCACAAGCCGGCTGGTGACGCAAGCCGCCGTGGCGGTTTAAGAATTTGTGATTGCAGGCAAAATACATTGAAGGTTTCAATACTTCAAACCAAAGTATCAGCACCTCCGCGCAAAAGTTACAGACTGAGGGCATAAAGGCATGTTCAAAAACAAAGTGCTAGCTATTCTATTACAAGGCCTTCCAAGGCCCGGTGGTTCGCATGGCGTTATGACTAGCAGCTTCTGATGCATCACCCGGCTTGACGGATTAAGCTTCCTCGCCGGGTTGACGTGAGGAAGAGGGGGCGTCTGGCGTCGGTTCAACTTCTTCCTCTTCATCACCCAAAGGCCGGAAGTCATTAGTAGACCAGTCAATCCGGGTTAAGGCCTGAAAGACAGCCTCTTCACTTATAAGCTCAGCCGGATCAACGTCAGGGGCATAAGTGTGCTTACGGATTGGAGGAACAAGGCTCTGCACTTCTGGAATGACAAACTCCACCCGCTTGTTGTTCTCATCATAGAAAGAGCGGTGAACCGCCAGGTTGGCTTCTGCTGCCAGTTGACTCGCCAATGACGATCTCCTTTGTTATTCGCTTGAGCGTCATTATCAAAGGCTTCACCGTTCTCTTGAGCGCTGGGAAACCCTTGGCTATGTCACCGGATCAAGATCCGCTATCCACGCCTTTGGCGCGAAGTTAGAGCCGAGAGAGTGCCAGCCGGGCCGCGGATCGTTTCAACTCTTCAAGCTGCCCCGGAACCATGGACAACCGGTCCAGTGTATATTTGATCAAGGACGGAGCTGTGTTGTCGTACGATGTGGCACATATGACTCGCTAGGCGCCGGTATACAACTGCTCAATCAGCGTGTAGGCGGCCTTGAGCTTCTTCCGCACATCAGAGCCCAGATGAGCAATACGCTTGCCTGCACCGGTTTCAGACAGCTCAGGTTAAACCGGCAGAAATATCAAAACAGGGGTAATCAGTGCAAATTTTCTTACCAAAGATGGCAGAGGTCATGGCATGAACTTGGCGCTTTAGTCTGGTAAGCTCTTCAGTCACCGGTTTAAGAGCTGATTCAGCATCTTCCGCCCGTTTTTTCAAACCGGCCTTCTCGGTGTCCCAGTTGGCCCGCTCGGATTTATACCACTCCTTCAGCTGTTCCATAGTGGCCAAGGCAGTTTTCAATTCATCCTTGGCCTTGGTAGTTTCTGCTTGTTGAGTTTCCAGATTGGCACGAAGGTCCTTGAGTTGCACGGTTTGCTGGTATATCTCATTCTGATAACAAAGGGAGCACGTTAGTTGTTTCATTATAAAGTCCCAAGCTCAATACAAATATTCAACTTGGCACTTGGGGGCTAATGGCTAGTTGATCTCAGTTTGCTATGGGGATACAGAAATTAAGTCCCGGTTTAACTATGCTAAGTTGAACCGACCCTTGGGGGCTACAGTACTGCAGTTTAAGGCGTATGGGTTCTATACAAAGTTTAAGTGCCGGTTTAACTATGCTAAGTTGAACCGACCCTTGGGGGCTACTATGCAGCAAAAGTACAAGAAAGTCATAACTCTTTACCTCATAGCGGTCCTTCATGCGATTTACCAGACCGGCTTCAAAGTCACGGCTTGTGTAGAGCCGGTTCAGAAAGCCGGAGTGAAGTTCTTGGGCAGAGAGGTTGTCATAAGCTGACAGATCAGTTTTCCCCTTATCTTTGCTCATAGTGGTAGACTCTTCCTTGGCGCTGTGTTTTGCTAAAGCGACCGGTTGGCTAGGAGTGGTGTAGCCAGTGCCCATCACAATAACATCATCATTTTTGACCGGGCTGGCCAGATTGGCGGTCTTCTTTGGGCTTGGTGTCTTCGTACTCCGGCTCGGCGGTTCAACAATTACGACCCGCTCTATGGCCGGACTCGGTGGAGCAGGATGCGAGGTTTCCACTTGGGCCTCCGGTTCGGTTTCTGGCGGATCAGCATTATCGTCTTGGTTCAACCCGGCAGAGCTATTTTTAGCGACTTCAGGATTTTCGCCATGCTGCTCTGGGGTCTTCTCCGAATCAACATCCGCAGTAGGGTCAAGGGTTTTCGCTTTTTTACTCAAGCGAGCCTTGGTGCTGCAGTGTTCAGAATTAGAATAAGATAAACCGACCAACGCAAATATAAACCGAATTGGCGGGACAGAAGTATGGTGCTTACCCTGCAGCAACTTTAAGCGGAGGCAGTTGCGTGGTTGATGAACCGCCAGAGGAGTTGGAAGAGGCCTGATAATTCGGGTCAGACGGATTGAGAGGACATCGGAAGAAACCTTTTAAGGGATAACGCTTTTCAGGAGAACAAATCACCTCTGGACGACGCTTCCGGGTTGGTGTATCTGGTAAACCGGATGAGGTAATCTGTTGACCACTGTGCCGGGTCGTACGGCGCTCTTCAGCCTGCTGTGTCTTCAAGGAAAGGTTTGGATTCAAATAAGCATAGGAATGAGATTTTTTCACTTTCCGGACGGCGCGACGAATTCTTTTAACCGGCACGAGGTCGGATTCGGAAGAAAGAAAGATTACCTCAACAGGGTCGGCATGACTGGCTTCAGCATCATCCTGGGAGTTAAAATTGTCAGTAAAAGAAGGAATAAAAAGGGACAAGTTACAAGCAAGAAGAAATACAAAGAGGAGAGCCGGTTTACGGCGACTCCCTCGTAAGGATATCAAGTTTTACCTCAGCTTCTGACTCTTCGTCTTCCGGCGGATCAAAAGACTCGGCGGTTTTCCTCTTGCCAGCCTTCTTGGTGGCCTTGGACTTTGCACGCGGAGCCCGGGCCGGTTTGGTACGCTTCCAGAAGGAGCTGTTAGCCTGAGAAGTAACAAGGATTAATATATGTCAACAAGGCATTAATGTCAGAAAAGCGGTGAGTAGAGCCTACCGCTGGCAGTTTGTTGGCAACACAGAACGGAGCCAACCCGGTTTGGCTGCAGACAGAGATCGGTTCATCAAGCAGCCTCTTTACTGCCTCTGTGACTTCAAGCTCAGTTATTGGTAGCTCGTGACGTCTCTGAGGATCTTGGAGGCTGCCAGTGTATTCGTGCATCAATCCGGGCCGGCGGCTTAATGGCAAGATGCCCCAAGAAACCCAGCATCGCACAAGGTCCACACCAGTTAGTCCATTGGCCATTAGAGCCCGGAGTTTAATGATTTGAGGCGCAAAATTCTTCCGCTCATGGGCGGTCAAGCGTAAAACAACGGATGATGGTTGCTAAGCCGGTGAGGACGGTAACCCGGCAAAGGATTCTCGTTGTCAGGAGCAGTATTCCGGCAGTAGAACTAGGTTTGGTTCCAATCTTTCAGATGGCTATGGTGTTTGGCGTGAGGAAAATCTACTTCCTTCCTTTTCTGGATTGAAACGCCGCCCAGCTCCGTGTTAGGGCCATCCGAAAATTCTGTACGGCGGTTCAAGTGAAAGAAATCCCGGAACAGCTCCACAGATGGTTCTTCTTGAAGGTAGACTTCACAGAAAACTTGGAAATTGCATATATTTGACACGGAGTTCGGACCAATATCCTGTGGATGGAGTTGAAAACTTGCAAGGACATCCCGGAAGAATTTTGATCCGGGCGGGCAGAATCCCCGGTCTAAGTGCTGCACAAACACAATTACTTCTCCTTCTTGCGGATCAGAGGGCATTCGCATCCGGAACCCGCCAATGGATGACATTTTCAAGCTAAAGCGCCCGGTGGTGACGATCCATTGAGTTGCGTCTCAGTGACCTTAGACCGGACCCAATTGCAGGCTGAGAATTGTTTGGCCATTCCGGAAGACCAAACTGCGAAAGGAAAGGAGAACGATTCACCATTAACGGTTCCGACGCATTATACAATGTTAAACCGGCGATTCGGCAGCCAATTCCGGTTTAACTGAGGACTAATGGAGTGACGGATTAGCTATCAAAAGTCAAACCGCCGAAAGAGACAGAACTGGAAAATCTACTAAGTGTGGACAGAAACAGATTTCACATGCGAATGGAGGTAATTTAGATCTACCGAAGATTCAGTAAGAAAAATTTCTGCGACCTATGCAAGCCTCATAAAGGGAAGGAAGGTTCGTGCGTTCTAAATAAGAGAATCTGAACAAAATGAAAGATGCACAAAGAGTTAAACTGACGGCGGAGCAGTCGCTGCACAGGATGTATACTACGGTTGAATCATACGGCCATGGCAGGGCAGGTATGAGGACACTAAGATGAACACCTATGAACTACAAGATGAACAGAGACCTTCAGATGCGGGTCTAGGGCTTCAAGAGGAGCCTTACCCGATGCGCCGAACAGCGGAGGAGCGCTAAAGAGCTTCTGGTCCAGTCAGGTCGATGCAGCTGCCTGGCGCTGATGCGGCGGTCGAAGGTCGGAGGCGACGGCGGAGCTTCAGAGCTGGAGCGTCGCGAGGAAGAAGAAGCGCGGAAGAAGAAGAGAAAGGGCCTGCCGGTCTATTTATAAGGAGACGGAGTAATTAACAAGCGCGAGAATCGAGGAGTCAAAAGCGGCGGACGGCGCAGCGGTCGCCTCGATTTCCGGGATCGCATTAAATGAAGGGAATCTTACTGTGGGGTTTCTTTATTAAGGATGACGTCAAGGCGCCCCGTTGCTGTGATCGGAGGATGACGTCACGGCGGTTCAAGCAGATGGCGGTTTACGAAATATGAAGGGAGATTCAGAGTTTCCTGGAGGTTGAAGATTAACATGAACCGGTTCAAGTCAATCTGGGGCCTAATGTTGGGGATATAACTACTGAATGTAAACCGCCCTGAAGGGGCCGGGTTACCCTCGTCCATGAACAGGGCCCACGAAGGCACGAGGCCCAGAGCCCAGAGGCGGATTAGGGTCCATAAGTGTAAACCGCCTTAGTCATGTAAACTTGTGCTGTAAGATAAGAGAGAAGAGACCGAGCCGGACACTTGTATGAGCCGGATCGGGACTCTGTAGGCCGGCCGGGCGTCAACCCGTGTATATAAGGGGACGACCCGGCGGCGGTTTAGGGACAGACAATTCGAGGCTTAGGCGAAGCTATTGCTCCCTAGTCGCCGAAATCACATCAATCCCATCACAACTAGACGTAGGCTTTACCTTCATCGAAGGGGCCGAACTAGTATAATTCCCGTGTCTTTGTGTCCGCTTTAACCCCTCTAAGTTAACCCGTACGATGGCCCTGCGACTAAGTCCTTTCACGAGGACATCTGCCGTGACAATTCCACGACACCCAATGTTGATGATTTATTGAATCTTGATCATAGTGATACACATATTCATAATATTGATGCCAAAAGATGCAAAGTTAATAATGATAGTGCAACATATTTGTGGCACTGCCGTTTGGGTCATATCGGTGTAAAGCGCATGAAGAAACTCCATAAAGATGGACTTTTGGAATCACTTGATTATGAATCATTTGATGCTTGCGAACAGTGCCTTAAGGGAAAGATGACTAAAACTCCGTTCTTCGGAATAATGGAACGAGCTACTGACTTATTGGAAATAATACATACCGATGTATGCGATCCAATGAGTGTTGATGCTCGTGGCGAGTATCGTTATTTTCTGACCTTCATAGATGATTTGAGCAGATATGGGTATATCTACTTAATGAAACACAAGTCTGAAACATTTTAAAAAGTTCAGGGAATTTCAGAGTGAGGTGGAGAATCATCGTAACAAGAAAATAAAGTTTCTACGATCTAATCGTGGAGGAGAATATTTGAGTTACGAGTTTGGCCTTCATTTAAAAGAATGTGGAATAGTTTCACAGCTCACGCCACATGGAACACCACAGCATAATGGTGTGTCCGAACGTTGTAACCGCACTTTATTGTATATGGTGCAATCTATGATGTATCTTACTGATATACCACTATCGTTTTGGGGTTATGCATTAGAGACAGCTACATTCACTTTAAATAGGGCACCATCAAAATCCGTTGAGACGACGCCTTATGAACTGTGGTTTGGCAAGAAACCAAAGTTGTCGTTTCTTAAAGTTTGGGGTTGTGATGCTTATGTGAAAAAGTTTCTACCTAATAAGCTCGAACCCAAATCGGAGAAGTGCATCTTCATAGAATACCCAAAAGGAAACTATTGGGTACACCTTCTATCACAGATCTAAAGGCAAGATATTTGTTGCTAAGATGGATCCTTTCTAGAGAAGGATTTTCTCTTGAAAGAAGTGAGTGGGAGGAAAGTAGAGCTTGATAAGGTAATTGTACCTTCTCCCGAATTGGAAAGTAGTTCATCACAGAAATCAGTTCCAGTGATTCCTACACTAATTATTGAGGAAGCTAATGATGATGATCATGAAACTTCAGATCAAGTTACTACAAAACCCCGTAGGTGTTCCAGAGTACAGTTCGTACCAGTGTGGTATGGTAATCTTATTCTGGAAGTCATGTTACTAGACGATGATAAACCTATGAACTATGAGGAAGCGATGATGATCCCAGATTAAGCGAAATGGCTCGAAGGCCATGAAATCTGAGATGGGATCCATGTATGAGAACAAAGTGTGGACTTTGGTGGACTTGCCCGATGATCCGCAAGCCATAGAAAATAAATGGATCTTCAAGAAGTAGACTGACGCTGACGGTAATGTTACTGCCTACAAAGCTCGACTTGTTGCAAAAAGTTTTTCGACAAGTTCAAGGTGTTGAATACGATGAGATTTTCTCACCCGTAGCGATGCATAAGTCTGTCCGAATCATGTTAGAAATTGCCGCATTTTATGATTATGAAATTTAGCAAATGGATGTGAAAAATTGCATTCCTGAATGGATTTATTAAAGAAGAGTTGTATATGATGCAACCAGAAGGTTTTATCAATCCTAAAGGTGCTAACAAAAATTGTGCCAGCTCCAGTGATCCATTTATGGACTGGTGCAAGCCTCTCGGAGTTGGCATAAACGTTTTGATAGTGGGATCAAAGCATATGGTTTTATACAGACTTTTGGAGAAGCCTGTATTTACAAGAAAGTGAGTGGGAGCTCTGTAGCATTTCTAATACTATATGTAGATGACATATTGTTGATTGGAAATGATATAGAAATTCTGGATAGCATAAAAGGATACTCGAATAAGAGTTTTTCAAAGAAAGACCTCGGTGAAGCTGCTTACACATTGAGCATCAAGATCTATAGAGATAGATCAAGACGCTTGATAAGATTTTTTTAATGAGTACATGCCTTGATAAGATTTTGAAGTAGTTCAAAATGGAACAGTCAAAGAAGGAGTTCTTGCCTGTGTTGCAAGGTGGGAAGTTGAGTAACGCTCAAAACCCGACCATGGCAGAAAATAGAAAGAGAATGAAAAAGTCATTCCCTATCACTACTGGCATCAGGGAATTTGCTGTCTGCCAGTTCTTTGCCATCATCTAGTGGATGGAAAAGAAGGTCTTTGCCATCAGCTACCAAGAAGCAGACGACAAACAACTGGCAGACGACAAACAACTGGCAGACGACAAAGAAGCTCTTTGCCATCTGCCATTTCTTTGTCGTCCGCTGGCTGACGGCAAAGAGGGAGGTGGCACCCACTAACGAAAAAAATTAACGTCCCCCTCTTTGCCGTCCGCAGCTGAGGGCAAAGAAAAACAAAAGGCGGATGGCAAAGGCGGGGCGGACGACAAAGGCTAACCTAACTAACCTAACTAACGGCCAACCCCCCCCCCCCCCGTTTGTTACTCTCTCTTTCTCCCTCTATCCTCCCCGACGCCCACATCCACCCACCGCTGCCCCGCCGCCCCGTGCTGCCCCACCAACCCGCCCCGCCGCCTGCGTCGCCCCGCCCCGCCCCCCCCCCCCCGATGCCGCACCATCCCGCCGCCCAGGTGCCCGCCGCCCGCGCCACCCCGCCCCGCCCCGCCCCGCCGCCTCCCCACACGCCGAGGCCCCACCATCCCGCCCCAGCGCCGTCCAGCGCCGCCCCACCACCGCCCGCCCCGCCACCATCCCTCCCCACCCGCCTGACTGTCCCACTGCCCGAGCCCCACCGCCCACCCGCCCACCACCCGCACCAGTGTCGCCCCGACTCGTGAGTATTCATTTTTTCTGTTTTTTCTTTTTTCTGTTGTTTAATTGTTAGTGTTAGATTTAGTGCTAGATATGTGTTAGTGTTAGTGTTAGATTTAGTGCTACATATGTGTTAGTGTTAGATTTAGTGCATGAGTTTTAGATGAAAAAACATGAAAAATAAGAAGAAGAAAAGAAGTAGAAGAAAAAGAATATGTAGAAGAAAAGAAGAAGAAGAAGAAAAGAAGTAGAAGAAGTAGAAGAAGAAGAAAAGAAGAAAAGAAGAAAAGAAAAGAAGTATAAGAAGTAGAAAAAGATGAAAGAAGAAGAAGAAGAAAAGAAGTAGAAGAAGAAGAAAAGAAGAAAAGAAAAGAAGTAAAAGAAGTAGAAAAATATGAAAAAAGAAGAAGAAGAAAAGAAGTAGAAGAAGTAGAAGAAGAAGAAAAGAAGAAAAGAAAAGAAGTAAAAGAAGTAGAAAAAAACACCCCGACACCACACCCCGACACCCCGACACGACACCCCGAACACCTGACCCCCTGACCCAGACACTCCGACCCCGACACCACACCCCGACACCCCGACACCACACCCCGACACCCCGACCCCCTGACACCAACACCCCGACCCCCTGACACCGACACCCCGACCTCGACACCACACCCCGACACCCCGACCCCGACACCACACCCCAACACCCCGACCCCGACACGACACCCCAACTGTTGGAAATATGCCCTAGAGGCAATAATAAAATGGTTATTATTATATTTCTTTGTTCATGATAATTGTCTGTTATTCATGCTATAATTGTGTTATCGGGAAATCGTAATACACGTGTGAATACATAGACCACAACATGTCCCTAGTAAGCCTCTAGTTGACTAGCTCGTTGATCAACAGATAGTCATGGTTTCCTGACTATGGGCATTGGATGTCATTGATAACGGGATCACATCATTAGGAGAATGATGTGATGGACAAGACCCAATCCTAAGCATAGCTCAAAGATCGTGTAGTTCGTTTAGCTAGAGCTTTTCCAAATGTCAAGTATCATTTCCTTAGACCATGAGATTGTGCAACTCCCAGATACCGTAGGAGTGCTTTGGGTGTGCCAAACATCACAACGTAACTGGGTGACTATAAAGGTGCACTACGGGTATCTCCGAAAGTGTCATTGGGTTGGCACGAATCGAGATCGATTTGTCACTCCGTATGACGGAGAGGTATCTCTGGGCCCACTCGATAATGCATCATCATAATGAGCTCAATGTGACCAAGTGTCTGGTCACGGGATCATGCATTACGGTATGAGTAAAGTGACTTGCCGGTAACGAAATTAAACGAGGTATTGGGGTACCGACAATCGAATCTCGGGCAAGTAACGTACCGATTGACAAAGGGAATTGTATACGGGATTGATTGAATCCTCGACATTGTGGTTCATCCGATGAGATCATCGAGGAGCATGTGGGAGCCAACATGGGTATCCAGATCCCGCTGTTGGTTATTGGCCGGAGAGGTGTCTCGGTCATGTCTGCATGTCTCCCGAACCCATAGGGTCTACAAACTTAAGGTTCGATGACGCTAGGGTTGTAGAGATATGAGTATGCAGTAACCCGAAAGTTGTTCTGAGTCCCGGATGAGATCCCGGACGTCACGAGGAGTTCCGGAATGGTCCAGAGGTAAAGAATTATATATAGGAAGTCAAGTTTCGGCCATCGGGAAAGTTTCAGGGGTCACCGGTATTGTACCGGGACCACCGGAAGGGTCCCGGGGCTCCACCGGGTGGGGCCACCAATTCTGGAGGGCCCCATGGGCTGAAGTGGGAGGGGAACCAGCTCCTAGTGGGCTGGTGCACCCCCCCTTGGGCCCCCCTGCGCCTAGGGTTGGAAACCCTAGGGGTGGAGGGCGCCTCCACTTGGCTTGGGGGGCAAGCCACCCCCTTGGCCGCCGCCCACCCTTGGAGATTGCATCTCCTAGGGCCGGCGCCCCCCCTAGGGGGCCTATATAAAGACGGGGGGAGGGAGGGCAGCCGCACCCATGCTCTTGGCACCTCCCTCTCCCCTTGCTACACGTCTCCCTCTCGTAGAAGCTTGGTGAAGCTCTGCCGAGATCGCTACTGCATCCACCACCACGCCGTCGTGCTGCTGGATCTTCATCAACCTCTCCTTCGCCCTTGCTGGATCAAGAATGAGGAGACGTCTTCCCAACCGTACGTGTGTTGAACGCGAAGGTGCTGTCCATTCAGCACTAGGATCATCGGTGATTTGGATCACGACGAGTACGACTCCCTCAACCCCGTTCTCTTGAACACTTCCGCTCGCGATCTACAAGGGTATGTAGATGCACTCCTCTCTCTCGTTGCTAGATGAACTCATAGATTGATCTTGGTGAAAGCGTAGAAATTTTTTATTTTCTGCAACGTTCCCCAACAGTGGCATCATGAGTTAGGTCTATGCGTAGTTCTCTTTGCACGAGTAGAACACAATTTGTTGTGGGCGTAGATATTGTCAACTTTCTTGCCACTACTAGTCTTATTTTGCTTCAGCGGTATCGTGGGATGAAGCAGCCCGGACCGACCTTACACATACGCTTATGTGAGACAGGTTCCACCGACTGACATGCACTAGTTGCATAAGGTCGCTAGCGGGTGTCTGTCTCTCCCACTTTAGTTGGAGCGGATTCAATGAAAAGGGTCCTTATGAAGGGTAAATAGAAGTTGGCATATCACGTTGTGGCTTTCACGTAGGTAAGAAAACGTTCTTTGTATAACCCTATTGCAGCCACGTAAAAACATGCAACAACAATTAGAGGACGTCTAACTTGTTTTTTCAGCATGTGCCTTGTGATGTGATATGGACAAAAGTTGTGATGAATGATATATATGTGATGTATGAGATCATGTTCTTGTAATAGGAATCACAACTTGCATGTCGATGAGTATGACAACCGGCAGGAGCCATAGGAGTTGTCTTAATTATTGTATGACCTGCGTGTCAATGCTTAAATGCCATGTAATTACTTTACTTTATTGCTAAACCGTTAGCCATAGTAGTAGAAGTAATAGTTGGTGAGCAACTTCATGGAGACACGATGATGGAGATCATGATGATGGAGATCATGGTGTCATGTCGGTGACGAAGATGATCATGGAGCCCCGAAGATGGAGATCAAAGGAGCTATATGATATTGGCCATATCATGTCACTATTTGATTGCATGTGATGTTTATCATGTTTTTACATCTTGTTTACTTAGAACGACGGTAGTAAATAAGATGATCCCTCATAATAATTTCAAGAAAGTGTTCCCCTAACTGTATGCCGTTATAAAGTTTGTTGTTTCAAGCACCACGTGATGATCGGGTGTGATAGATTCTAACGTTCACATACAACGGGTGTAACACAGATTTACACATGCATAAACACTTAGGTTAACTTGATGAGCCTAGCATGTACAGACATGGCCTCGGAACACAAGAGACCGAAAGGTCGAACATGAGTCGTATGGAAGATACGATCAACATGGAGATGTTCACCGATGATGACTAGTCCGTCTCACGTGATGATCGGACACGGCCTAGTCGACTCAGATCATGTAACACTTAGATGACCAGAGGGATGTCTAATCTGAGTGGGAGTTCATTAAATAATTTGATTAGATGAACTTAGTCTAAAATCTTTACAAAAATTTCTTGTAGATCAAATGGCCAACGATCATGTCCACCTCAACTTCAACGCGTTCCTAGAGAAAACCAAGCTGAAAGATGATGGCAGAAACTATACGGACTGGGTCCGGAACCTGAGGATCATCCTCATAGCTGCAAAGAAAGATTGTGTCTTAGAAGCACCGCTAGGTGAAGCACCCATCCCAGAGAACCAAGACGTTATGAACGCTTGGCAGTCTCGTGCTGATGATTACTCCCTCGTTCAGTGCGGCATGCTTTACAGCTTAGAACCGGGGCTCCAAAAGCGTTTTGAGCAACACGGAGCATATGAGATGTTCGAAGAGCTGAAAATGGTTTTCCAAGCTCATGCCCGGGTCGAGAGATATGAAGTCTCCGTCAAATTCTTCAGTTGTAAGATGGAGGAAAATAGTTCTGTCAGTGAACACATACTCAAAATGTCTGGGTTGCACAACCGCTTGACTCAGCTGGGAGTTAATCTCCCGGATGATGCGGTTATTGACAGAATCCTTCAGTCGCTTCCACTGAGCTACAAGAGCTTTGTGATGAACTTCAATATGCAGGGGATGGAAAAGACCATTGCTGAGGTATATTCAATGCTGAAATCAGCGGAGGTAGAGATCAAGAAGGAACATCAAGTGTTGATGGTGAATAAAACCACTAAGTTCAAGAAAGGCAAGGGTAAGAAGAACTTCAAGAAGGACGGCAAGGGAGTTGTCGCGCCCGGTAAGCCAGTTGCCGGGAAGAAGCCAAAGAATGGACCCAAGCCTGAGACTGAGTGCTTTTATTGCAAGGGAAGCGGACACTAGAAGCGGAACTGCCCCAAATACTTAGCGGACAAGAAATCCGGCAACACTAAAGGTATATGTGATATACATGTAATTGATGTGTACCTTACCAGTACTCGTAGTAGCTCCTGGGTATTTGATACCGTGCCGTTGCTCATATTTGTAACTCAAAGCGTGTGTGGAATAAGCGGAGACTGGCGAAGGACGAGGTGACGATGCGCGTCGGGAATGGTTCCAAGGTCGATGTGATCGTCGGCACGCTACCTCTACATTTACCTACGGGATTAGTTTTAAACCTCAATAATTGTTATTTAGTACCAGCTTTGAGCATGAACATTGTATCTGGATCTCGTTTAATACGAGGTGGCTACTCATTTAAATCCGAGAATAATGGTTGTTCTATTTATATGAGAGATATGTTTTATGGTCATGCCCCGATGGTCAATGGTTTATTCTTAATGAATCTCGAACGTGATGTTACACATATTCACAGTGTGAATACCAAAAGATGTAAAGTTGATAACGATAGTCCCACATACTTGTGACACTGCCGCGTTGGTCACATTGGTGTCAAGCGCATGAAGAAGCTCCATGCTGATGGACTTTTAGAGTCTCTCGATTATGAATCATTTGACACATGTGAACCATGCCTCATGGGCAAAATGACCAAGACTCCATTCTCGGGAACAATGGAGCGAGCAACCAACTTATCGGAAATCATACATACTGATGTGTGCGGTCCAATGAGTGTTGAGGCTCGCGGAGGATATCGTTATGTTCTCACTCTCACTGACGACTTGAGTAGATATGGGTATGTCTACTTGATGAAACACAAGTCTGAGACCTTTGAAAAGTTCAAGGAATTTCAGAATGAGGTAGAGAATCAACGTGACCGAAAAGGGACGGAGGGCAGCCGCACCCATGCTCTTGGCGCCTCCCTCTCCCCTTGCTACACCTCTCCCTCTCGTAGAAGCTTGGCGAAGCTCTGCCGAGATCGCTCCTGCATCCACCACCACGTCGTCGTGCTGCTGGATCTTCATCAACCTCTCCTTCCCCCTTGCTGGATCAAGAAGGAGGAGACGTCTTCCCAACCGTACGTGTGTTGAACGCGGAGGTGCTGTCCGTTCAGCACTAGGATCATCGGTGATTTGGATCACGACGAGTACGACTCCCTCAACCCTGTTCTCTTGAACGCTTCCGCTCGCGATCTACAAGGGTATGTAGATGCACTCCTCTCTCTTGTTGCTAGATGAACTCATAGATTGATCCTGGTGAAAACGTAGAAATTTTTTATTTTCTGCAACATTCCCCAACACTAACACCCTGACCCCCTGACCCAGACACCCCGACCCCGACACGACACCCCGACCCCCTAACCCCGACACCACACCCCAACCCTGACACCACACCCCGACACCCCGACCCCGACACGACACCCCGACCCCCCGACCCCCTGAGCCCGTCATTGATTATAGTGATGATGATGATTATGCATTTATTGATGATACTGATTGAGATTATTATTGTACTTGATGATAATGATTATGCATTTATACGTAGTGTCAGGTATTCAATTTTTTATGTTGTACTTGATAATGATACACTTAAGTGATATACATATTATTATTCATGTCGGTATTTTTTTATGTTTTTTTTGAAGAATTAGTGACAGTGGGAGAGGCTCCCACTGACTTTGTATTACTCACAACATAACAATTACAAGAGTGTTACAATGGGTTTTAGGCCCCCCGGCCGTAAGGGTTACAGAAACAAAAACTAACGGTCCAAACTTACAATGAAATCAGAGAGAAAAGGATGAACCTTCTCAGGACAGTTATGGATCACCAAACCCAACAGATGTTTGAACCTAGCTAACCACGCCACAAACGAGTGCGGGATCCCCCTGAAATGTTGGTTATTTCTTTCCATCCACAGGCTCCAAGCAGCAAGCAGGAAGATATCCATGAAAAGCGGCCGACGCCAGATCTCTCTCCCACCATGCAAGATGGCTAGCCTATTGGTTCCTCCTGGCCAGGTCAGAACAATCTTACTCCAACATTGTTTGGCAAAAGGGCACGCGAAGAAGAGATGTTCCACGGTTTCCTCTGGCGGGTTTTGGCAGAGCATGCAAGTGTAGTTGCCCCCGGCTACAGCAAAGTGCCTCCGCTTCAGCATGTTCCTGGTGTTCAAACGATCGACCATAAGCAGCCACCCAAACATCTTAAACTTGATCGGGCATTTTGATTTCCATAGCCATCCAAAGGCCTCATCAGCTTTCACCTGCCTGAAACAGTGGTTGTAGTACTTCTTTGACGAATAATGTCCTAGGTCACAGACCCAAGCGTCGGGCGATCCGTTTTCCAGACTGACATGCGAGGACCCTTGCTGTATCTCTCTGATCTCCTCCCTAGCCTGGACCGAAAGAGGCAGACTGAAGATCGTGGCTGGATCAGTGGTCCTGAGAACCATGGCAACGGAGTCATCCTCGTTCAGAGCATAAGAGAAGGCTCGCGGATGCGTGTCCATCAGTGCGGAGCCACTGTCACTAAACCAGGCATCTTTCCAAAACAGAGAGCTGCATCCATTCTCGGGGACGACCTTGGCGATCCCACGGAAGGTTCCAGTGAGCTGCATTACGTCTTTCCACCAGAAGGAACCCACTGGCTCAGTGGCGTGCGGCACCTTGTTCGGGTAGTACGCCTCCCAGACTAGCTGAACCCAGGGCACATCCTCACGATTGTAGAACTTGAACAAGTACTTTAGGAGAAGCGCGACATTTTGTATTTTGATATCAATAACACCAAGGCCACCACACCGTTTGGGTCGACAGACAAGCTCCCAGGCAGCAAGAGAGTTGGATTTGATCCCATCATCAGAATTTTTTGCCCAGAGGCAGTAGCGGCGCAGTTTGTCAAGGTGCTCAACCACTTTAGGGTGCAGCTTGATCGTGCACAGGTATTTTTTTTATGTTGTACTAATTTTGTTTACTCTGTCATGGCAGGTGTTGAAAGATGGTGGGCGCTGGTCAGGAGCGCTCCGAGGACCCTTCTTCATCGGCGCATGGTGCGAGGACTTCCATTCCACATGCACCTCTCCGTCGAGCGTTGCTAGACAATATGGAAACACCGCCAGGCCCTTCTTCGTCGACCGCGGTGCCGAGCAGGGGACGAGGTAAGAAGAAGAGAGGAACTGGAGCACGTGGTCGCGGGAGAGGAGGTAGGGTGACTGCCAAATGGAAGGTGTTCCACACCATCAAGGCAGCTCCAACTTATATTAGTACGGGCGGAACTGGGTATGTGGTTTGCTTCATGATTCATGCAATTCGTTCATCATGCTAGATTCAGCCCTTTAATTACTAATTTACTTTGTTTCTCTCTTTCAGACACGCTACAATAAGGCGGATAAGGTGCCAGAGGTGTACGACCTGTATGCCATGGCCCACACTGGCTCTTATAAGAAAGTCAAGGCATTCTCTGCGTCTGACCTCGATGATCCAAAAAACTTCACCAACATCTCCTCCCACAACAAGCTCGTGAAATATAGAGATCAGGGGAAGGCGAGGAAAGGGGAGGACTTTAACCCGAGCCAGGGTCCCATTGATACAGAGCTGTTGATGATATCTGGTGGCGGGAGGTCCCATGGCTCCATAGCCATGTGAGATGGACTTATCCGCTGTCCTAGCACTCTCCCGGAGATCAAGGCGCGCTAGTCGAGCTCTGCTCCTGAGATAAGGCCTTGTGAATGGCCAGTCCAACTCGCCTTCAAGGTTAGTTATACGTACACAGCTATCTTTATCCATTACATTGTGTGCGCTTCCATCAATGATTACAAATGGTAACGGGGAGTGGTGTTGCAGGCTGCTATACAGAGTGAGAGAGATAGAACGGAGAAACTTCTGGCGGAGGCGGCGGAGGCGGCGGAGAGGCACCGGGAGTTGGAGGAGAGGACGACAAAGATGTTGGAGGAGGAGAGGGCACGGAATGACATGCAGGCAAGGGCCATGTACGAGCTCCTTGTGGTAAGTTTCTTCTACACATTAGCCAAAACATTCATGTAGTGTTTGTCTCATTACTAACTAGTATGACTGAGTCGTCAAAACCAAATGTGCAGTCTGTGTGCGAGAAGTCCGGTCAGACCGCTCCGCCCGATGCCAGTGCTTGCTCCTGGGACCACGGTGAGTTTAATTTGAATGGACATTACTTGCTAGTCTTAACATTTGAGTGTCATCATGCTAACGATACATTGGAAATGATCTTTGGTGCAGCGTAACTCCAGACAAGCATCGCACAATCCTTCTCTAGCTACCGGCACGAGCCACCCCGCTACTACACCTCCATGATCACGGTAAGTGTCTCTAGTGTTTTTCTTAACAAATGCATAAAGACCTAGACTTAGCTTTATTTCCTCCAATATGCTTACCATAATGACTTAGAGTTAGCTTCTTTTCCTCCAAAATGACTTAATAAGCTTACTGACCTCCAAAACCATCCATTTTACCTAAGTTAGCTCTAAAACGATCTGTACTTAGCTTACTTATGTAAAAAAAATGGCATAATTAGCTTAGTTAGCTCATAAACGATCCATTTTACCTAAGTTAGCTCTAAAATGACCCATTTTACCGGTCTTAGCTTATAAATGATCCATTTTACCCAAGTTAGCTCAAAAAGGACCTATTTTAACTAGATTAGCTCCTAAATGATCCATCTTAGCTATGTTAGCTCTAAAATGACCCATCTTACCTAGGTTAGCTCTAAAATGACCCATCTTACCTAGGTTATCTCTAAAATGATGCATTTTACCCAAGTTGGCTCTAAAATGACCCATTTTACCTAGATTAGCTCATAAATGATCCATTTCACCTAAGTTAGCTCACAAACGATCCATTTTACCTAGGTTAGCTCCAAAATGACCCATCACACCTAGGTTAGCTCTAAAATGATGCTTTTTACCTAAGTTATCTCATAAACAATCCATTTCACCTAGGTTAGCTCATAAACGATCCATTTCACCTAAGTTAGCTCTAAAACGATCCATTTCACCTAGGTTAGCTCCAAAATAACCCATCTTACCTAGGTTAGCTCCAAAATGACCCATCACACCTAGGTTAGCTCTAAAATGATGCTTTTTACTAAGTTAGCTCATAAACGATCCATTTCAACTAAGTTAGCTCATAAACGAGCCATTTTGCAGATTTCGTTCACTTCACGGAAGCTAGGTTGCTATGATGGAGTGCTTGTTTTTTCTTTCATTCTCTTCAAGTATTCTTCTAGCTTGCTATCTTGATGAAACTTTGCATCGTAATATGTATGGATGGAACAATGTGTATGTGCAACTTGGTATGTATGAATGTATGGAACTATATATGTATGTATGATGAAACTTATGTGCTAGATATGTCACATGTTTGCTGTTAAATAGCCCTGTGAAATATATATATATATATATATATATATATATATATATATATATATATATATGTCATATATATTTGCTGTGAAAATTGTTGGATTTAAAAAAAACAGAAAAAAAACAGGCAATGTAGGATCTTTGCCGTCAGCCACTTATGGCAAAGCTACCTTTGCCGACAGCCGCGGACGGCAAAGAAGCCATGCGGCGGCCACCTGTGCTTCTTGGTGGGCTGACCCATTTGGTCAGTTTGCCTATAGCGGTGGACGGCAAAGGCTTTGCCTACAGCAATGGACGACAAAGGCTTTGCCTACAGCAGCGGACGGCAAAGGCTGCCGTTAGCCACTTAACGGACTAACATCGTAATTATTGTCGTTTGCTTTCTTTGCCGTCAGCTGCTGATGGCAAAGGCCCCTTTGCCGTCAGTCTTAGAAAGCAGACGGCAAAGGAGCTCTTTGCCGATCCTTACTTTGCTGGAGCCTTTTGCCGTCTGCGGCAGACGGCAAAGACCTTTGCCGTCCGCCGTTCCTACCTTTGCCATCCGCCATGGCAGATGGCAAAGTAGCTGATTCCTGTAGTGTATGCCTCAGTCATAGGTTCTATAAAGTATGCTATGCTGTGTACCAGACCTATTGTGTACCTTGCTCTGAGTTTGGCAAGGGAGTACAATTTTAATCTAGGAGTAGATCACTGGAAAGCGGTCAAGAATATCCTTAGTGAGGACTAAGGAGATGTTTCTTGATTATGGAGGTGATAAAAGAGTTCGTCGTAAAGAGTTACATCGGTGCAAGCTTTTACACCGATCCAGATGACTCTAAGTCTCAATCTGGATACATATTGAAAGTGGGAGCAATTAGCTATAGTAGCTCCGTGCAGAGCATTGTAGACATAGAATATTTGCAAAATACATATGGCTCTGAATGTGACAGACCCGTTGACTAAACTTCTCTCACGAGCAAACATGAGCATACCTTAGTACTCTTTGGGTGTTAATCACATAGAGATGTGAACTAGATTATTGACTCTAGTAAACCCTTTGGGTGTTGGTCACATGACGATGTGAAATATGGATGTTAATCACATACATATGTGAATATTGGTGTTAAATCACATGATGATGTGAACTAGATTATTGACTCTAGTAAACCCTTTGGGTGTTGGTCACATGACGATGTGAACTATGGATCTTAATCACATACAGATGTGAATATTAGTGTTAAATCACATGATGATGTGAACTAGATTATTGACTCTAGTGCAAGTGGGAGACTGAAGGAAATATGCCCTAGAGGCAATGATAAAGTTATTATTTATTTCCTTATTTCATGATAAATGTTTATTATTAATGCTAGAATTGTATTAACCGAAAACATAATACATGTGTGAATACATAGACAAACATAGTGTCACTAGTATGCCTCTACTTGAATGGCTCGTTAATCAAAGATGGTTAAGTTTCCTAACCATAGACATGAGTTGTCATTTGATTAACGGGATCACATCATTAGGAGAATGATATGATTGACTTGACCCATTCCGTTAGCTTAGCACTTGATCGTTTAGTATGTTGCTATTGCTTTCTTCATGACTTATACATGTTCCTATGACTATGAGATTATGCAACTCCCGTTTACGGGAGGAACACTTTGTGTGCTACCAAACGTCATAACGTAACTGGGTGATTATAAAGGTGCTCTACAGGTGTCTACGAAGGTACTTGTTGAGTTGGCGTATTTCAAGATTAGGATTTGTCACTCCGATTGTCGGAGAGGTATCTCTGGGCCCTCTCGGCAATGCACATCACTATAAGCCTTGCAAGCAATGTGATTAATGAGTAAGTTGCGGGATGATGCATTACATAACGAGTAAAGAGACTTGCCAGTAATGAGATTGAACTAGGTATTGAGATATCGATGATCGAATCTCGAGCAAGTAACATACCGATGACAAAGGGAACAAAAGTATGTTGTTATGCGGTTTGACCGATAAAGATCTTCGTAGAATATGTGGGAGCCAATATAAGCATCTAGGTTCCGCTATTTGTTATTGACCGGAGACGTGTCTCGGTCATGTCTACATAGTTCTCGAACCCGTAGGGTCCGCACGCTTAACGTTTGGTGACACTTTACATTATGAGTTATGTGTTTTGATGTACCGAAGGTAGTTCGGAGTCTCGCATGAGATCAGGGACATGACGAGGAGTCTCGAAATGGCCGAGACATAAAGATCGATATATTGGACGACTATATTCAGACATCGGAAAGGTTCCGAGTGATTCCGGTATTTTTCGGAGTATCGGAGAGTTACGGGAATTCGCCGGGGAGTATATGGGCCCTATTGGGATTTAGGGAAGAGAGAGGCTGCTGCCCCCCAAGGCCTAGTCCGAATGGACTAGGGGAGGGCTGCGCCCTCTCCTTCCTTCTCTTCTCTTTTCCCTTTCCTTGACTCCTACTCCTACTACTTGGAAGGAGGGGAATCCTACTCCCGGTGGGAGTAGGACTCCTCCAGGGCGCGCCATAGGAGGGTCGGCCCTCCCCCTCCTCCACTCCTTTATATACGGGGGCAAGGGGGCACCTCTAGACACAAGTTGATCTGTTGATCTCTCCCAGCCGTGTGCGGTGCCCCCCTCCACCATATTCCACCTCGGTAATATCGTAGTGGTGCTTAGGCGAAGCCCTGCATCTGTAGCATCATCGACACCGTCATCACGCCGTCGTGCTGACGGAACTCTCCTGCAAAGCTCTGCTGGATCGGAGTTCATGGGACGTCATCGAGCTGAACGTGTGCTGAACTCGGAAGTGCCATACGTTCGGTACTTGGATCGATCGGATTGTGAAGACGTATGACTACATCAACCGCGTTGTGCTAATGCTTCCGCTTTCGGTCTATGATGGTACGTGAACAACACTCTCCTCTCTCGTTGCTGTGCATCACCATGATCTTGCGTGTGCGTAGGAATTTTTTTGAAATTACTACATTCCCCAACAAGCACGACATACAAACAAAAATACACTAATAGAATGTAATTAGAACCCATGACAACAAAGATAAAACGAAAACAAAACAACCAAGCACAACAGAGGAGAAAAACAATACCATTTCCACGAGTGAAGAATGGCGGGGCGTAGCGCGCATTAGTCTCTAGTAGATCCTAACTCCAGACTTTAGGCTTCATAACTGATGGGGGAAAACCTACTGGTAGGCCCACAACTACGAAAGGCCAACCTAAGGCCCATGTCCATGAAGATTACTGCCCGGGAAGATAAGTCAAACAAGGGGTGTCTCATGAGCTGCTAGTGCCTACAGTCGGCTTCAGTTCCCCAGTCGGGCAAGTGTCCTTAGAACATCTCTAATAAACCCCTTATATTGTCCCGACCCGTAAAATAACCGCCGATTTACGGTTTTGGGCAAAAAAAGTGACCCTTAAATTTTTTTGAGGGGTGCGGTAAATTCCCCCCTCCGACCCACGAATACGAATACACAGGTTCCCCCTACCTCCTTGATGCCCTGTTCGCGCAAAAGCGGTTGAAGGGGGGGGGGGGGTGGGGACATTTCAATGCACACGCTCCCCACGTCCCCACCCACAGCTGCTTGTCACCGTCGTCGCTGGCCCGCCTCTTGAGATTCCGGCCATTTCTGGCAGCAAAATCGAGTCGGCGGGCCACACTACCCCTGGGTCCACTCGTCGGCTCCCCGGATTCGCTGAGCCGAGCTGCCCCTGGGTCGGCACCGCCACAGATTGACCTCCGCCCAGTCGCCGCCCGCCCTGGATTCGTCGAGCCGGCCCTGATGAGCCCCTTTTCTACCTCTTGTAGCTCTACAGCAGGTGAAATTTTGTTGATGCGAGCTCAGATGCGGTTTTCTATAGATGGATTTGAGCCTTTGCAAGCAATTTTTGCTCGAGGATTCGTCCTTGTCCCACGAATCGGACATGGAATCGATGCTCGAGCGCCATTGGCGGCAGAAGGTGGTGGTGGTCCTAGCCGTGAAGGAGGTCGAGGATCGAAACCGCAAGAGACGGTGAGGATCGACTATCGGCCGTCTTTGCATCCCTCACAACCGCCATCTCGGGAACATGATGTTGATGCAAGACTACTTCGTCGACAATCCTACCTATCCGTTGCACCTGTTCCGGAGAAGGTATCGAATGCGCCGATCCCTCTTCGTAAAAATGGTGCAAGCTTGCGAGGCCAATTCTTGATTTTTTTTTTTACTCAAAGGAGAACCGACGCGGGCTTGTTGGGTTTTAGCGCATATAAAAAAATTCTCTGCAACTATGTGGGTGATTGCATATGGTATTCCGCTTGACAATGCCGACGAGTATCTTCGCATTGGCGAAGATACTACAATTGAGTCAGTGCGTAGGTTCGCGTCTTTGGTCATGTCTATCTTCATGCACCCAACAAGGAAAATACAAAAAAGTTGATGGCAGCAAATGAGAAGCGAGGTTGGCCCAGCATGCTTGGAAGGGTTCATTGGATGCATTGGACTTAGAAAAATTGCCCGAAGGCATGGCACGGGCAGTATTATAGCAAGTCTCGTGATGCAATAATTGTGCTAGAGGTCGCAACATCCGAGGATTTATGGATTTGGCATTATTTTTTTGGTATGCCGGGTACTCTCAACGATATCAATGTGTTGTAACTGTCTCATCTTGTTGATGGTATTTACCCTTCTTGGTGTACATTTGTCAAGAGCATAAAAAAACCCAAAACTAAGAAGCATATTGAATTTGCAAAGGTACAAGAGGCTGCCCGAAAATATATTGAAAGAGCCTTCGGGGTTTTGCAGTCTGGATTTGCCATTGTTCGTGGTCCTGCTCGTTTTTAGGACACGCAAACCCTGAGCAACATCATGACATGTTGGATGATTCTTCAGGACATGAACATGGAGTTCTTTTATGACAATGTCGGCAGCCGTGTGAAGCCAGCTAGAGACCCTGACCGCATACAAGAGTTCCTTCATACATACCGGAAGATGCAAACACCCACCATTAGCTTCAGGAGGATTTCGTTGAGCATCATTGGCAAAGGCATGGCCAAAGGCATTGAGCACCATTGGCAAAGGCACCGGCCAATTTTACATTCATTTCATTTAATTCATGTGTGATTGGTATCATTGTTGTATTGAATTATTAGTTTTATTCGGTGGTTTGAATAATTAATGTAATTTAGATTTATAATATTCACATTTTATGTGATTTGAATTCATAATTATGTGTAATATGTGAGACATGTGTCAAATTCAGAAGAAGAAAAGAACATGCGTTCTATGGGCTCGCGCGGACTACGGCCGAACTGACCCCGCATGGCAGAACTGTAAAAAGAATACGGCGGCGCGAGCGCGCAAAACACGTTTTACCCGAACTGCAAACGCACGACAATGATCTGCTAGTGCTAGAGATATACTCTTAGTCGGTTATCCACTTGCCCAGAAATAGCCGATCTGGCGGCTCGGCCTCGGTCGACGGCCGTGAGGAAAAAAGTGGTGATCGCGATGGAGCACCTCGTTTTCCTTCCTTCCTAGAGAGCCATAGCCCGATCGAGCTGCGCGTGCATGCGGCACCGCCTCCCTCTTCCCTATCTTGCTACAATCCGACTTGGAGACGGACGGGAACCCCATCGTCATCATGATTAATGGAAGGTGCTGCTGCCGCTCTTGCCTTGCTTTACGACCGACTTGGAGTCCGATCGCCGGATCGATCTCCAATCTCTCTCTGTAGTCTGCATATATACGTCGTCTGGCCTTGCTAGCTGCTGTATCCATTGATCAGGTAGGAAGAAGAAGAACAAGGACGATGAACGATCTCGATTGTGATTGCGACTGCGACGGCCTGGACTGTGACTGTGACTGTGACTGCTGCGACTTGGATTGTGACTGTGCCTGCTGCGACTGCGACTGTGACTGCTGCAACTGCAACTGCGACTGTGATTTCGGCGGCTGCCTCTCCATGTGCTTCTCCAGCAACATCAGCCACAACAGCGAACCCACGGGCACGGAAGCCACAGTGGCGGCCACCGCGCCCGCGCCAGCTGCTTCGCCTCCCTCGGCGATTGCCTCTCCGACTGCCTCTCGGCATGCTGCCGTGCTCCTCGCTGGCGTCGGGGTGCGGGGAAGGGGCGAATAGCTCCCATGCGACGTCGTTGGTGTGAATTGTCTCCGATGCGACGTAGTTGGTTGTAATAGCTCGCATGCGACATCTGCGTTGAAAAAAATAGCTCCCATGCGACACTGCTGCCTAATCCAAAGACACATGTTTAAAACTCGAATCAGGTGAGCGGGACCCACAGCATGGGACCCACTAACTTATCCAACTCAGCATTGGTCAGGTGAGCGGGACCCACAGCGTGGGACCCACTAACTTATCCAAGTCAGCATTGGTACAAGAGGACACAGAGCCGTGCCCCGAGCCGTGCAGCACCCGAGCCCATCCTCCCCCCCCCCCTCCCCGACCGTTGTTCTTCTTCTTCTCCGGCGACGACGGGCAGCAACGCCGTTCCGGGCAGCGACCTAGCAATGTGGAGCTCCGCTCAGCCTCCCGCCGATCATGGCGCGCTATGGCGTAGTGCCCATGACAAGGTGCCCTGCATGCCCACGATCGCACCCAAGGCGGCTAGTCACAACGACCGACAAGAATGGCAACCTTGGCGGAATTCGTGAAATGCGAGAGCAAACCAGAGCAGGGAAAGGTGAGATTTTACTTCTCAATATGCCAATTTTGGTTTTTGTCTCCCAATTTCAAATTTGCCCATTTTTCCCCATCGGATTTGGGATTTAGGGTTCGTCTTTCCGATTTCAGAAATTGAAGCAATGCACCCATTTTGAGTGGCTAGATGAGTACATAGGGCGGATTCAACTGGAGGGTGCATCAGGGGAGCTCGATTTACCGTTGGAGGCGGAGAAGTTGGGCAAGTTTGGATCAGGCGCATCTGGATCTGGCAATTCCATTGGGAGCGCCCGCCCTTCCATGGGTGCTACTGTGGGGGATGCAGGAGTGACGGCAGAGCTGAAGAAGCTGAACAAGCAGATGAAGAAACTCATCGAATTGCAGAAGCAGGGCAATTTGATGGGGCTGATGGCCGGTCTTTTTTATGTTTGTGTAATTACTCTCGCATTTGTTTATGTGATGATAATTAGTCGTAAGTGAATAGATTGGGCATCATTTGTAATCATAATGATATGTACATTTGAATAAAAGTGTTGCGCTATACGAATTCGGCATGTCTTCTCCATTCTGTTTTGTTTTTTCAGTTCTTCAGTTCGTCATCAGTTTCAGTTTCAGTTTCAGTGGTAGAGGGAGAAAAGGAAAAAAAGGTTTGTCCACAATTGCCCGAAAAGGCCCGGCCCATATAGAAGTTAGGCAGGGCCGAATAGAACATATCCAGGCCCATTGATAAAAGAAGTGTAGCTAGTGCAAAAAAAAGTGCAAACGGTCATTGACATCGATATATCTTTTCGGCTTTAGGTTATTTCACAAATGTTAAGTTTCCTGCCTTCACCTTTTTTTAGATAACTCATCTGGTAATTATTTGAGCAATTTTTATGCATAAGCTATCGTGTCCGATTGTAGGGGCCCATGTTGTTTCGGCTAAAACAAAATGTTGGTTCTAGTTTATTTCAACCAAGGTTGGTTCTAGTCTTTGTGAACCAAAAAAGTTGCAATTGTTTGATTCTAGTTTATTTCAACCAAGCACCATTTTTTAATATTTTTTCTGACTTGTTCTATGGTGTTTTCAAAGTTTTTACTCATGCGTTTCAACCGAAAAAGGTTGTGCCCCTTTCAAAAAAAGAAGACATCTAGTGTGCCCCTAGTAGCATCTCCTTACAACATAGAGGGGCATCCCCTTACAACATATAGTGCATAAAACATAAAAGGGAGATAATTAACTAGACATGTGCTAACAACAACTTATATGATTGGATCATGTTTTAGTGCATTTTTTAGTACACATGGTCACATAAATAAAATGCAATGGAGAAACTTTAGGACCGAAAAAACATATAGATAGATAGAGGGGCATCGGGTACCCTAGTAGCATAGATAGATAGAACATATAGAGGGGCATCCCCCCACTACATATAGTTCATAAAACATGAAAGTAAAATAATTAAAACTAGATATATAGAAGACACGGGCACACATGCCCGAACCAACACAAACACAAACTAGATAGATAGAAGACTCGCACTTGAACAACTCCTTGGCCCCTCCTCCTTGCCACTTCTTGGGCCCTCCTCCTTGGGCCCCTCACTCGTCGTTCTCCGGCATCTGGTAGGGGAGAGTGTGCATGTCGTTGGGGTGAGGGAAGATGTTGTGGAAGTTGGTGAAGATGTTGTAGGTCATGAACGCGATAAACTCGCATCCACACCAGAACACCTCCCCGAGGAGGTGGTGAGCGTCGTAGGGGTTAGTGAAGGTGACGTAGAGGCCAATGACGATGCCGTTGGGCCCGGCGTTGCCATCGTACTGCTCGTGGAGGTGGAACATGGGCGGAGTGCCCGGAGGGAGGTGGCGGTAGCCGGCTTGGAGGAAGAAGCGAGCCAACTCTCTAGGGCCCCTCCACCTAGAGATGGCCCACACCTCAGGCTATTCTCGATTTACGACTCCGGTCGGTACTGCCTCTCCGGCACGGTCGAGGGCGACGAGAGGTAGGGCCGTTGAACTGCATGGTGGCTCGAGTGGTGGATTTGGCTCGAAAATAAGAAGGAGGAGGCTTGAGAGATGAGTGTGAGAGGATGAGAAATGGTGCCTTTTATAGCCGCGTTGCAGCCATGGTCGATGTGTACACGGTGCCCCTTCTCGATCGTTTTCTCTTCTCCGTTCGCACTGGCATAAGTAATTCCGGGAATTATATCAAAAAACGGCGGGCAGAGCATCCAAAGAGGCACGGGCGGCACAGGCGAGATGCATCGTTTCGTGCACTTGCATCGGCGGTGACGCCGCGTGGGAAACAGGCCCGTTCATCCGCGCGTGACACTGAAAAAGGAGCTGCACCACCGACGCGTCTGTCTCGTTCAAACGGGCCCCGTTCAAACATGCATTTGTTAAAATAGCTTAGATGCGACGTACGTACCTATACGCTGTGCCCTGCCGTGCTTTACTGTATCGATGCGTGCATGCAATCCCGCATGCAAATGGCTAGGTGTTCACGAGCAAAGAATAGCTAGGCTGCGACGTTGCATGGCATGCATGGTACAGGGATGGCCCAGATGTCATTGACCCTCTCGCATGCAGCCCATCCCCCCCTCTCGACGGCCGTGCGCACGCACGCCAGACTCTGTCGGGCCCGATCCGCTTGGCCCAACGGTCACTTAGATGCTCCCCCGCTCAACGTTATCTGTTCGTCAGAGAGAAAAACGGTGGCCAATCAGATTGAGCTAACGGATCGCCCCATGAATCCTTCTAGAAGGCCTATCCGACGGCCGCAGTTTGGCGTTAGGGTTAGATCGACGGTGGACGTTTGGCGCTAGGGTTATATGGGGTTTCGAGGCAGTCAACGGGGTTTTGAAAGGTTTGACCGAACATTCAAATGTGTATAACTAATTCAAAAAAATCTAAAAATGAAAAACCTGCGATATAGCCTTTTTATGTTACATAGTTATGATACAAAATGATAAACTTGATCTAATGATCTTTGCATAAAAAACCTTCACAAATTGGACTATCTCAACCGAGGTTGCATAGAGTTCAAAGGAGTGAGAAGAGGGTTTGAGGTTTTGAAAATGCAAAAAATCAAAAACATCACCTTAGCTTCATTTTAGAGTGACTAAGGAGGATCTGAAGTTATTTTGCATTTTAAATTTTTAAACTTGTTTTATTGCTGACTTTGTATTAAAGGGTGTTTTTCAAAATAAATTAAATAATATGAATACTTATTCAAAAAAGGTGAGACTTCAGATTGATCCTATATAGGTATAATATAAGCTAAGAAAATCTTTTTGGGTGATTTTGAGAAGGTCAAAAAACTTGCTTAGAAATGGGGTCGTTTTCCCTTACTTTGGAGCCTGTTTGGACAACATTTTCAGTGACTATGAGTTGGACTTCACAAAAGGGTTGGATTTATGAACTAAAGTGCATAGTAGTACATAAAACGATGCAACATCACAGAACAAACAAATGAACTCAAAAATATTGAGATAGGTTCAAATTTGAATGTCGGTTCAAATTTGAATTTTATTTCAAGTCAAATCAACATCATAGCACATAAGTTTTCACATGAAAGAACATAAGTTTTCACATCAAATGACAACAAACTTAAGTTTTCACATCGAATTTGAATGATTTCACTCTATTTCTTTTGCTTCTTTCTACCACTCGATTTCTTCTGCTTTTTTCCACCGCTTTGGTTCCACGGCGCATAGTTTGTTGATGCTGATGCTCTTGCTTTTTGGCCCCTTGCAAACTCCACTAGGCCCCCTCAACTTTTGGGGCCCCAACTTTTGCACCTGACCATGTCCCACTTCTTCAGTTTGCACTTCTGCAGATTGAGTAGATGGCACACATTGTTCAACTACTTCAGTTTGCAACTCAACACTTGGCAGCACAACCTCCAAACATGGCAACACAGTTGTCAAAGCAGATTCAAGATGGCAGCACAACAGTTGCTTCATCTGCAACAGTTTCAGATTGCCCTAAGCGCCTCGCAAAACAAAACACTTAGCTCATGTTCAGCAGAATAGTTTCAGTTAGCTCCATATCTTTGTCACCAAACATTATCTTCTTAGTGCTCTTCCTTCTATAGCCATTGAGTCTTGCTTTTTCATCGCCAGCATTGTTCAACAACAAGAGGTGGGGCTTTTCTGCACGCTTCCTCCTAAAAATAAATCATTTGACTTGGTTAGATACTAGAACAAGTAGCAAAATCAAAACTTGCAAAAACAGTAACATAAACATACTTTGGCCTCTGAGGAGTGTAGATGCACTTGGATGAACCAATTCTGTGCCCAAGTACCTCACACAACTTGCACCTATTTTTGTTACCTTTTTGAGCCCTTTTGGGCTTATCATTCTTTTCCTTTTCCTTTTTCCCCTTCTTACTACAACCACCTTTCTCAAACCAAGCTTTGAATTTGCTCTGTTTAGGCCTCCCAGCCTTTCTTCTAGTGACAGGGGGACACAAGGTAAATTCTATTTCCACCTCAGGCCACTGAGATTGGTCAGGCAGTGCAGGAATTGGACTTGCATATGCAGCTTTGAATTTTTGTACTGAATAATACTCATGCAAATATGGGTGCATATTTAACCTGGGTTTAGATGCCAAGTGCACTCATGCAACTCAGTATTTACCACATGCCTCTTGCCACTCTTTGTATCTCTAACTTCAGCACCCCACAAGGAAGATTTCTCAACAGATAGATGTGAAAGATTTCTACTCCTGTTGACCACCTGTTGTACCACTGCTGGAAGCTTGTCCCCTTCCAAAATATTAGCAATTTTTCCTCTTAACTCCCACAAACGCATGATCATGATCCTTATTTGATCCACCATGTCATGCACAGGCAAGTCTTTCAAATCCTTCACTTTGTTGTTAAAACTTTCTGCCAAGTTGTTATTGATATGATCACATTTTATGGCAGTATTAAAACCTGATCTATACCACAACAGAGAATGGTGGGTGTTCAACCATGAAGCAAATTCATTATCACTACATGATGCCAATATCTTACCAAGGTGATAGGAATGTGTCTGTGCTGTGTAGGATCTTGCTGCTGGCCACATGCGCCCAAATTCATCTCCTCTGAATTTTTTATCAGATTCATCCACATATGTCCAAAGCACTCCCTCTCTCAAAGCATGGGGAAAACATTTTTACTGCATTTTCCAACCCTTTACATGCATCTGTGTGGATGGCCAAAGGAGAAACGGCCCTATGCATCTTTTCAGTTGCATCATGAACCATATCCATGATGCCTCTGTCTCTGATTGAAACATTCCTATTGCAATTGGGAACATCCAGTTGTGTCCATCTAGAGCATTGCATGCAGCCAACTGACCATTCCAATTTCCAGCAAAAAAGATGAGTCTATGCTCAAATATGGACGACAACCTGCTTTGAATCCATCTATGCAAGGCTTCAAACACATAAAAAACTTGCTGAATAAAACCTTGCCATCCTCTGTTACCTCTTTATCTATCTCCACCACACTCCCAGGTGACCTCTTCTCCACCTCTGCTTTAAAACTATACAACATCCTAAATGTATTTGCCCAGTCACCATACAATGATTTCATGGCCCTTTGTTTTGCTTTCCACACTGTGGTATATTGCAGCTGGATGGGGTACAGCTTCTCCAAGTCAACTTTAAGCCTCTTTGCAGTAGTGTTTGGAGTCTTGGCTAAAATAGGAGTAATCTTCTCTGAACCCAAAGCTGTGATGTCATCTTTGAAACTCTCTGTGAAGTGGTCATACATGTATGCTGGTGTGGTATTTGATTTACCCTCATCTGTACTTCCATCAGGTTGTAGTCTGGCGCACAAGTACCATTTGCAAGGATTGCCACCACCATCATAACCTTTGCACCGGCATAAAATTTCTTTCGATCAGTCCACATAGTCTTGGCATCAAACTCTTTTTTCACTGCATAGGTCCTGAAAGACATCCTAAACTCCTTCATGCTTGGCCACAACTTTCCCACCTCAATAATTGGGATCTCTTTGACATACAAACAAACCAGCTCATTATCATCTGCATCATCCACATCATCTGCAGCCTCTCTCATCAGCTGTTCTTCATCCTCATTTGCATTTCTAGGGCTGTGTTACCTTCAGCAGCAAAGAACTGTCATCCTTCTCCTTATCTTTGTCATCAACTTGAATGCCAAACATTTCGCCATATCAATGTCAGATATTGGTGTAATGACCAAATCTGTTTTTTCATTCAACTCTACTACATTCCAGTCAACAACAATCTTTCTAGCACCATGGGTTCCTCCTCTCCATCTGCATCAATCCTCAGTATCTTCAGCTACTACTACAGTCGGTTCAGTCAACAATGCCAACATTTTCTTTTGTGAAACCCACTCATCATCTTCCATCTGTGCAGCCATCTTTGATGGCACATAACCAACTCGAATGAGTTTGCAGATCAATTAGCTCTGCATAAAATGTTACTTGTTTGCTTGCCCACCCTTCTTGCTGATCAATTTCAGCAACCATGGATTCTCCATCTTCAATTCTCACATATTCACCATTATAGTTATCAAACGTTGCAGAGATACCTCTTGTTCTGGACCCCAAACAATACTCTCCCAATTCTCTCCACCAAATTGCCCACGACCTTCTCCTTCATGCTCTCCAATTCCTGGGGATCAACATCTGCAAATTCGACATCCAACCTCACGGTGGTATCTCTATCAATCTCTTGGACACTGCCATCACTGAGCTTGGCTTTACAGGGAAAAAATTCCACTATAATTGCGAATGTGGTGGCAAAACCTGAACCTCCCCTGTTTTGTCAATGGCAGGCAGCGGCGGCAGTCACTACCAAATCGAGTTCGATTCTAAATGGGTCGCCAAGAAAAGAGGGTGGCATTACCGATTTGAAGCACTGTCTCCTCGCTCCATTTCATCCAGCCCTCGCTCCATCTCCTATCTAATCGAGATTCTAAAACGCCAAGCAACAGGGGCAGGGGCAGCATGAGGCCACAGATTTATCCAAAATTCAATGGAATGGGAGTAGTGTTTGGAAAATACTCACTGCAATAGCCGCTGCAGAGATAGGCGCCCACCACCGGGCATGGAGAAGAAACAACCCCGGATTCAATGGAGCCCGATTCTAAATCGCCAAGAAACAGAGGGCAGCATGAGGCCACAGATCCCCAAAATTCTGGGAGTGGGACTAGGTTTCGGCTCACCTCGTAATAGCTCCACCACCGCGGAGAAGAAACCGCTGCGGAGAAGATGCTTACGGCGGCGCCGCCATCCAGCTCGGGCGAGTCGAAAGCACGGTCACGGGCGCCCACGGTCACACAGTCACCGGTTGAGTCGTGGACGGTTGACTCTTGACTACGTGGCCATAGATGGACCCCACCAGTCGAGCACATAACCCCAGTGTCCTAACCAAATCTCGCCTAACGGACAGCCAACTAGCCGCGTAAATGGTGTGTCGATGGGAGCTATTTTTCCAACGCAGATGTCGCATGCGAGCTATTACAACCAACTACGTCGCATCAGAGATAGTTCACACCAACGACGTCGCATGGGAGCTATTCGCCCGCGGGGAAGATCGCACGGGGGTGTCCGGATGGAGGTGACCAACATCGTGGCGGCGGGCGGGGAGATCAGTGCCGCGCCGCTGGGGGGAGCCGGGGTGGCGATGCTCGTGGAGAAGAGCGCGGCGGGGGTTGTGTTCCCGCTGGATCTCAATCTCGCGCCCGGGGTAAGGCACCAAACCCTCGGGCGCGCGCACGGGCTTGAGGCCACCTACCCGCTGGAGCTGCCTCTGTCGTACTCAATGGTGCTGCCGCCGGCAAGGTTCAAGAAGGTCATCAAGTGCACCATGTTGTAACGAATCAGATAGCCAACGGCAACGCTGCAAGCCACCTGCCCGTCGGAGCCGCCTCTGTCGGCGGCGGCGGCGGCGACGCTGACAAGATTGAAGATGGTCAAGTGCATCGTGGTGTGACTAATCATGCATGCACAGCTCCAGTTTGTCAGCCAGCCAACGGTGGGGATGGACGGATTGATGCAGCCTCTGCCTAGCGCGATACGTTAATTACCATTTGCTTCATTAGTTTTCTCCCAGTGCTCCACTCTCCCCATTCTTGTCGTTGGCCGAGGCCTGCAACATGTTGCACAAGGTTTAATTATGAGAAGATATACATGTTTTCATGTTTAAAGCAGTTTGATCTCGGTAGCAAAATTATGTGTCGAAATGACCGACCATTTGACAAATAAAAGAGAGTTTGTCATGTAATCTGGCCACACATTTACTCCATGTTCAAAGATCACGCGTGAATGTTCATGTCTCCAGAAGTTACTAGAATCATAAGTAAGAACATCGGCCTAGACAAATGAATGTTCAATGGAGAGCTGGCTCCGATTTACCAAACTCAAATTTTAGGTCTGTGCGTACATATTAACAATGGGATCGAGCAGAGTCCCCGCTAGAAACCTTTTTGTACAGCAGGGCACTCGAGGAAAAATAGTGCTGGGATTTGAACTACGCGTGTTTTTTCATACTGACAGTCCTCGATTTCTGCAATTTTATTACATCGAAAACACAGTACATATTTCCAAATAACAAAAGGATGAATGAATCATAGGTTCAAACTAACCATGAACAAAAAACAAAACTGATGGCGAGGTGTGAGCTCGGTCGGGATCAGTCAAGGCATTCTGCACTTCCAATGCAAATGCTATGCGTGTTCGAAAATTATTGTATGGCCAAAACAGGTGACTCAGGGCACGTACAGGGAATCTAACTAATAGGGCAGTAACTTGTAGAAAAATCGTACTATAAGGCCCCTGTCCTACTCAAATATCCACACTCATACTCGCATTTCTCATAGGTAGACAATATAAATCTCTCAGCCGACGGACGCGTCAGTTCGGCCTCCTCCCGCACGCATCACGTGTCCATGTCCCCTGCTCGTCACTCAGGCAGCCAAAGGTGGGGATGGACGGATCGATGCACGTGGCTACATTAATTTGCAGTTAATCTCAATAGCAAAAATAAGTGTCGAAATGACGAACCGTTTGATGACAAATACATTTACTCAATGTTTAAATATCACACATGAATGTTCGTGTCTCCAAAAAGTCTAGAATTACACAAAAGTAGTAACATCGGACCTAGACAAATGAGTGTTCAATGGAGAGCTGGCTCCAATTTACCAAAATCAAAATTTAGGTCCGTGTGTACATACTAACAAGGGCGCAGTGATAGGCACCGGTCGGCCGGCCTAAATTTTGGCCGGCTGGCGTGCTCTGATTAACCCTGACCCTAGCACACTGGTCTAGCTACGCCACTGGTCAAGTTCTCCACAAGGATGGGATTTTATATTTTCAAAATTTATTTGGCATCCAAATCATGGAAGATTTGTTTAATCAAAAACAAAGAAATTTGGTGTTCATTTTTTTGCATCTGGTGTCATAAGCTGTTTTTTTTTTAAATGAATGGGGTTTCCACCCGCCCCAACTTTTATTAAAGCCAAGGCAGACCACAACATCAGACAGTTTACAGCGCTCAGCGGCAATCGGCAAGTAGCTGCCACAGACAGAAACATCCAAGTTCTCATGCTACCCTATTACAATAGATTTTTAAGTCATAAGGTAATACCAGGGGGAGGAAGCAACGCCTGGGACATACACATACAAGACCACAAACAGATCAAAGACAGGGTAGGCAATCTAGCATATGTAAACCCAGCGACGCTCAGGTGCTCAACGACTCCAAGCGATCCTAAGCAATTCCCCTCTTCGGTGGTCAAACAGCCTTAAGCACCAGAGAAGAAGCGCACCCTGAGCCTCTGAACATAGGATTTTCCACCTTCTGATCACTGCTCCCAACAGATCCAAAGCACAGTGTATACTTCGCCATCTTCGCCCCTGGAAAACAAAGTCATTTCGCAAACGCCATCAGCTCCACAAGGCAGCAGAAGTAGTGATGTTCAATGCTTCATATTGTTTTCTTCTCTGCCAAAAGGAAGAAAGTGAAACAAAAAAATCGGTTTAGAAATGTTAAAGCTATCAGCCACAAACTCCCATACTTGTCTAGCTACAATACAGTCAAGAAAAAACAGATGTTGTATTGTCTCCAGTTCATCACAAAAGACACAAGTCTTGTCTTCTACATGCCTACATTTGGCTAAATTATCTCTTGTCAAACTCTTGTTATTATAAATCAACCACAAGAAAACATGGATATTGGGGGGAACTTTAATTTTCCATATATGATCTTTTATCCTAGAGGATATCCCCCCAAAGTTGATTAGTTTGTAAAAGGATTTGATAGTGTAATGGCTGGAAGATTCCAACATCCAAACAGGCTGATCTGGGGAATCAGTCAAAACAACCTGACTAACTACATTAATGAGATCAACCAATCTAGCCATAATCCCCTCATCAACACACCTCCTAAAAGTAAGGTGGAGTTCACCTTCCACCCAGACCCATGCAAGAGTTGCCTCCTGCTGTTGACATATGTCAAACATGTCCCAGAATGAAGTTTTTAAAGAACAGTCACCAGTCCATATATCATGCCAGAAGGAAATACTTTTGCCATTCCCAGGAATCCACCTGTAAAAGTTTTTTGCTGCTGCAAGTGCCCAGGATAAGCTTTTCATGAAAGGAGACCCCAAAGTTGACCTAGTATTGAAGAAGTTGGGGTTACTCGTGTTATATTTGTAGGCCAAAATCTTCTTCCAATCACTCTTTCTATCGTCGTAGAATCTTTTCCCCCAGGAAGCCAAAAGGGCCATGTTAAAATCCCTAAGGTTGGGTACCCACAAACCACCAAATTCTTTCTTTCTGGAGATCAATCCCCAATTAACAAGGTGGTACTTATGGTTTTCTCCCACATTCCCCCAGAAGAAGTGGGACATTTGGGATGTAATCGTATCAATGGCCCATTTGGGAAATTTAACAATAGACATTAAGTAGGCAGGAATATTGGCAATGCAAGTAGTAAGTAAGATTAGTTTGCCTCTATAGGAGAGATATCTCCCCAGACACCCAGCAATATTCTTGATAATTCTGTCTATAATGTGTTGCATATCTTCTCTTCTAAGCTTCTTAAAATATAAAGGAACTCCTAGATATTTAAAGGGGAAATCCCCAAGTTGGCAACAGAATACTTGAGCAAAATCCTTAGCCATTTGATCAGAGACATTAATAGTATGTAGATCACTCTTGTGAAAGTGAATCTTCAAACCAGAAAGTTTCTCAAAACAAGTTAGAATCCATTTAAAACTTTTTGCACAGTCTAAAGAATTGTCAAGGAAGAGGATAGTATCATTAGCATATTGCAGGCTAACCATCCCACTAGGAATGGCATGGGGTAGGAGCCCACAAATTAACCCTCTATTGACAGCTTTATGAAGCATCTTAGAGAAGACATCAGCCGCTAAGTTAAACAGCAAGGGTGAGTGAGGATCCCCTTATTTCAAGCCTTTTCCCCCAACAAAGTGGGGGCCATTAGTATCATTAATTCTAACCTGAAAGGTCCCTTGGTGGATAGTGGATAGAACCCAACCCACCCATTTACTACCAAAGCCTCTAGAAAGAAGCATTTCTTCCAAAAAATCCCAGCTAACTCTATCATAGGCCTTTTCATAATCAAGCTTAAGAATCAAACCACTAGACCCAGACCTATGAATCTCAGGAATAACCTCATGGGCCATAACCACACTTTCCAAAATGAATCTCCCTTTTAATAAAGGCAGTCTGATTAGAAGAAATAAGCTTATCGCAAAGAGAGGACACCCTAGTGGTCATAGCTTTAGAAAAGATCTTGACAACACAATTGCTCAGGCTAATAGGTCTAAAATTCTTCATGTCTCTAGCTTGAGGCACTTTAGGTATGAGGGTAATAATGGCATAGTTCAATTTATACATATGTAAAGTACCATTCTCAAAATCTCTAACCATCCACATAAAATCATTTTTAGTCAGCTCCCAAAAGGTTTGGTAGAATAAAAATGATAGGCCATCAGGGCCAGGAGAACCACTAGCATAAGAACTCATGATGGCTTGTTTAATTTCCTCTTCAGAAAAAGGTTTCTCTAAAAAAACTCTCTCTCTCTCTCCATCACTCACCATCTCATCAATGGACCACAAATCAGTATCCAAATGTATATCAAGTTTAGGTTCAAAAGCAAACAAATCTCTATAGAAAGAAGTAGCCACCTCAAGCATATCATTGGTAGTAGTAACAATCCCATTAGGACTATTCAGCTTAGAAAGATGATTCTTCCTATGCCTATGATTAGCAAGGGCTTGGAAGTAAGCATTGTTCCTGTCACCTTTTAGAATTTTTTTCTGTCCCTAGATCTCTGCCATAAAGCAGTTTCCTCTTTTTCCAAATCTCCTCTAGTTCCTTCTTAATATCCTTCATCCTATCAAAATCAGCTACAGGAAGTTGTTGAGATTCAGATAGGACATCAAGGATATCAAAATCCATAAGGAGTGTTTTCTTCTACTTTTTTAGAGCTGCTTCTCTGTTAATACTCCACCCTTCTGTTTATCCTAAGAACCCTAGTTTTAGCCATCCAATTATCAGATGAAGAGACAGAGGACGACACAGAGTTCCAAGCCTCTGTGACCATCTGGTGAAACCCTGGTTGAGAAAGCCACCATTTTTCAAATCTAAAAGGCTTAGGATAGATGGGGCTCTTGCCCCAGTGTCAAGAACTAAGGGTGTGTGGTCACTCCCAATTCTAGGGAGTGCTAACAAAGTTGAAAAAGGAAAATGGGTATCCCAGTCCAAAAAAGTGAACACCCTATCAAGGACAGCAAAAATAGGGGAGGAGTTGTTAGACCAAGTAAAAACTCTATTAGAGATAGAAATCTCCATCAGACCCCATCTACTAATCCAATCATTGAATAGAAATGCAGTTTGTTGGTTAACCAGACCACTACTTTTTCAGCTTCATTCCCCACCAAGTTAAAATCCCCACATATCATGATAGGATATGAAGCATTAGTCAATGTATCATGCAATTCAGCAATAAAGTCAATTTTAAACTTAGGATATGCAGAGCCATAAACCAACACCATTTGCCAAACAAAGCCATCATTCTTGTTTTTAATAGTGGCAACAATAGAAAATCTTTGGTTGATAAAACCAATAACCTCAAAAATGTTTTTCTTAAACCCCAATAGAATTCCTCCAGCAGTATTAGTAGCAGGCATAAAATGCCAAACAAAGTTATCACATCTATCAATAGCTCTGAGGAAATCCTCAAAAATGATCTCTCTTTTAGTTTCTTGAAAACCAATAAAATCAGGAATAGTCTTAGCAATGCTATCACAAAGGCATTGAATTTTCCCAGGTTGTCCAAGACCCCTAATATTCCAAATAAGACCTATCATGGAATTAAGCAATTTTAGAAGGATGAGATAAGCCACAAGGCTTGACCTTAGTTAGGATAGTGGGTGTTTTCCTAAAAGCAACAGCAGTGCCAACTGGCTCAAAGGGAAGGCCACTCACATGTGTACTAACTAAATCATTGTGTTCAATATCTAGATTATCAGGAAGAACAATTTCGGGATTATTACTAGCAAAAAACAGGCATCTTTCTTTCTCTTCATCCACCATCTCTTCAATGGTGTGATTTTTTTAGTCTCATTCCCATTAACTACCAAGTTCATTTGTATCATTTGATCAGCAAGAATGGACTTGTCAATAGTAGAAAATGATTTACCTTTAAATGTTTTTGAGACCTCCAAATTTTTCTTCCTCTTGTATGCAGTAGCTTTCTCCATGATCTTTACATTCCCATGTCCTCTGGTAGCAGGTTTTTGTGTCAACAGAGGTCCCCATTTAGATCTCTTCTCAGGATTAGTGCCATCTTTCTGAGCTTGGTTAAGTGATTCCAGTAAGGATCTCTTCAGGGTGTCACTCTGCAAGATATGTATGGCCTCAGGAGGGAGAACCCCCAGCTCATCTTCATTGTGCTCCCCATTTTCAGAATCAGACAGATCCACAGACCTAAGCAAGTCCTCACAATACTCCATATTACCAGATCTTTCCCCAGGCATAAACATAGTGTCATTCTTTCCAGAAGGAACATGAATTTTTTTAGCCATATTTTCTCCAATCACTATATCATCCACTATCTCAGCTACATCATCATCATTGCATTGTTCCAGTGGCTTGTCTCTATGTTCAGTCATACCCTCATTTCCATCAGAAGATGGGGCATCATGTTTCACCTCAGTCATTGCACAATCCATAATAAAATTTTCCTGATCAGAATCAAGATACTGCTCCACAGGTGAGATCACCAAACTATGTCCCTTTTGCTTGCTAGTAGACCCATGCTTGGTTGGGAAGTTAGCTTTTTCTAGCTCATCAATGGCCAGTCCCCCGTCTGCTGATCCACTAGATGCATGTTCTCCATGGGTCTCCCTTTCTTCCTCTACTTGATCTTCCTCGGCTCCTTCAGCATCCTCATCACCATCATCAGCCTCATCAACATCAATGACAGAGTCAACTCCACCCACTTGATCAAATCCCTCAACAGTAAAACCTAATAAGAAGAGCTTTTTCTTCATCTCAATCAACCTCTCAAAAGGTATCTTAGTGGGATCTCTACAGGCAATTTTCACCCTAACATTCTCAAAGAAAGTCCTAAACATACCATTCCAATCCACATCTGTAAGAATCCCAAAAAGTGAGTCAATTTGAGCAAACACTTTCCATGTGCACCATTTGGGAGGAATCCCTTCAATTAGGACCCAGGCTTCAATCAACTCACCGAAAGGTTCACAGGCACCTTTCCATTCAGTCAGTGTGACATTAACATCATGTGGAAGAGAAAAACCAGGCATCTCAATGAGGGACTCAACTTTCTTCCATGGAGGGAATCTGACCAAAAAGGTCTTGTTTGATAACCCTCTGATCTGCCATGGCCAATGCCTAGTCTTGCAGAAAGTTGCAGTAAGAAGTTCCATCAACTTAGAGCAGTCCACCTCTCCTTTCAGAATGTTAACCACTGCACAATTCTGAAAGTTAAGCCATTTTGACTCATTAGCTACACGCACATCCACATCGTAGAAACTAAGCCCTCGATCTCCACTACCAAAGAAAGCAGCAGTAGGTTGTATTTTTTTACCACGATGCACAGTTGTTGCCGTTGTGGTTTTGTTGGCAGATGAAACACGCCTTCGGCTTGACACAATTTCCAACATAGTGCCCAGGGGCCCCACAATTGAAACAAATCATGTCCTTATATCTCGGGTCAAGAACTTGTTCTCAATGCACGGTTTAAGGACGAGTCCCTTGCCGGATCCCAACCCCGACGAGGTGATCTCCGGCTGTAGAAACAGCACCATCCTCCTCAGAACATACAGTTTTGTGAGGGAGAACCCTCAAATCCACTACCAAATCCTCGACCTGAGTATGAACAAACGAATTAAGTTGATTCACATTCTTCCTCCGGTGTAATCGAAAGTCTCGCAGACGACCTCTCGGTGATAAATCAGCACAAATGTGATGCATACCTATCTCACCTGGCCATGGGCGGGGAGGGGGGTTCGATGGGTCGTCGCCGAGCTCAGATCAGTCGGGGCAGTCGATCTACTGACGGCGGCGGGGCCAGACGATCCCTGGTGGAAGGAACTCTGGCAGGATGTTGGCAATCCCCTCCACCGAAGGTGGCCGGATATTGAGCCTGGACGGGTTCGCCGTCCTGAAGTTCACCCACCATGCAACTTGGAGCGGATCCGGCGACTCGGCCTCCTGTATCGCCTAGAAGAGGATCTCCAGATCCGTGCAGCCGTCGTCTTCGATGAAGCGTGCGCACTCGACGAAGTTTGCGCGACGGATGATGTAGAGATGGATCTCCCCCCATTCGTCCCGGCCGGGGAAGCGTTCCAGCACCACCCGAGGCATCTCGGTGCGAGCCTTCGGTGAGTTCAGGTCGATCTCGGGCAATGGCACTATTCCGGGAGGTGGGAGCACCCGCGGCTCCGCAACCCGCGACATTGGCACAAGCCGACGGATCCGAACGCCGCGTCGACACGCTCCAGCCATTCGTGTTCACCGATGGGGATTTGGGGCGGGGAGAGCTCGATGAGGTGTGGGGGTGGGTGGGAGGTCGGGGGATAGCTCTCTTTAATGGCGCCTCAGTCGCTTTGCCTGAGGGGGAGGAGGAGGGGGAAGCCATACTTTGGTATTACTAGATATCGACTCTCTCATAAGCTGATTCACCAATCTAAGTCTTGATCTCTTGATTAATTCAGTTGTTCGGAGACCGTCTTTCCTCGGGGCCCATTGGGCCCTTTGGATCTGTATACTCCTACCATTGCCCACTCGCCCAGGCGCTATTTAAGAAGCTCTAAGCCAAAATCAATGCCCCTCCTGTTGGGGATGCATCAGAAGAGACAACTGTATCCAGAAGGTTCCCATGCCATGATGGTAATACTTGGACTTGAGAACTCTGGCACACAAACTGTTTGGTTTTTGGATTAATCTCCAAGCTTGCCTCGCAAGCAAGGCCTGGTTGAACAAAAGCATGCATTCGCCATGTTCATGATCTTTGCACTTGTCCTTCTTAGCTCTGTGGTATCTGCTTGTGCTACATAAGTGGTGATAAAGCTGCAATATCCACCGACACAGCCAATCCTTACAAATGGTTGAAGACAGTCGTTTCTTCCTAGCCAACTTTGAATGAGAGTACAACGTTAATATTCAAAGGAGAGAGCCGTTACTCGGAGCCAGTTTTTTCGCCTCATGATTCCCCAGAATCTGATTCTGGGAAACTGCCCATAGAATCAGCTATCTAGTTCTTTTTATTTCAGTATGTGATTATTGTATGAGTTGTGTGCTGAAATGTATGTAACATCCCTAGACTGAACTGAGTGTTGAATTGCTAACACTTCGTTATTTCAGACAGTTTCATGTCTTATATGAACACAAAAGCGAGTTACAAATCTCACAAAGTATTTAATATTACAATATAAAACCGAGTTGCAAATATCATAAATTGCTTAATATTACAAGTTAAAAACGAGTTGCAAACTACAAATAGAAGGGGTAATCTTCTTGACGCATACAGCAATAGTTTGCTTGACGATGCCATTTCCAAACCAAATGCAAGCATTCCTGCCTCAAGTAGAGATATATGAGGGGGGAAGAGGATGAAACATAGTATATGTTGGTCTGAGTGGCGTTTTGAGGGTAAATACCTTGTCTAATAGGGGCAGGTGTTGGAAACGAAATGTTTTCTTTTGAGGGGCTGGCCAGAATTGCGAGAATCGCCAAGTTTCCACGATTCTAAAATGCATTGTGATTGTGGGTTGATTCTAGACGATTCCTAGGCAAGAAATGAGTCTTTTGCGAATATGATTTTTCAAACAGTGATTCTTCATAATCCAGTCAAAAGAGTGGGCCCTCGGTGGGTCAACTCTAGACCAATATGGAACTTTGGCTGGCCTTTTTTTCCGGATGGGTCGCGCCTCGGCCCATCTGAAATTGGCTTCTCTCCTACGCGGGCCTCTCTTGCCGATTCTGTACAATACTTCCTATTGTTGCCTTGTCGAAAAAAAACAAAAAAACTTCCTATTGTTGCTGGTGGTTCTCCTATTCTGCTCGTAAGTCGCGCGCGTACCCCTGGTTTCGCTCGCTGCATACATGGGCCGGCCCAACTAGCTCATGTCCGGTTTTAGGAAGACTCTAGAGCTTTCCCAAAACGGTTTACTTTTTTTCTTATTATATCTTCTGTTTTTTCTTTTATTTGTTGTTTTTCCTTTCAAATTAAATTTCCTATTTTCATCTTTTCTTTTTTAAATTTTTCATTTTTCATTCCAAATTTCACAAACATTTACTGAAATCCGTTAATATATTTTCCAAATCGGTGAATATTTTCTAAAATTCAATAATTTGTTTCAAATAGGGTAAACATTTCTTGTATACAAAATTTGTTCATCAAATTAAAATTGTTCATATTATGCTGAAATTGCAAACATTTTTAAAATTCGTGAAGTTTTTTCTAAATTGTGAACATTTTCGAACTCACAAATATTTTTGAATTCGTGAACATTTTTGAAACCATGAACAGTTTTGAATCGTGAATTTTAAAAATATTCTTGATATCATGAACATTGTTTAAATTCAGGATCATTTTCTTGATATGATGAATATTGTTTAAATTCACGAACATTTTTATTAATTTGTGAACATTTTTAAATCATGATTTTTTTCAAATTTCACAAATATTTATTTTGTAATTGCGTACATTTTGGTATATTTTCTAAAAATTCATGAATATTTTTTGAAAACACGGACATTTTTCTTGAATTGGCGTATATTTTTAGATTCTTTGAGCATTTATCTTTTCACGAACTTTTTTAAAGTCATAATTATTTTTTAAATTCACAAACAGTTTTTCACATGTTGCCACTATTTAGAAATCCTGATTTGTTTTGAAAAAGGGAATAACTGAAAACAAAAAGAAGAAAACAAAAAAGAAACAAAGGGGCTTCCTGCCCCGCAGATTGGCAGTCCCATGAGGGCGTGCGGGGGAGGGACGGTGGGGGTGAACGCTTCCCTGGTTCCGGGTGCGCTGGTCGCCATAAAGGAGGTCCCGTCACCAGCACTGCTTCTTGAGATGTATCCAGGATGCTGACATGGTGCCACTAATCTAACCCATCCCAATTTTTGGTTCACCGAGCTCTCCTCTTCATCGCGCTCTCACATTGAAGTAGATGTAGTGAATGAAGTGCTTTGGCTGAGCTCACTACTGTTGTGCACAGGGTGACGACGATCGCCATTGCTGATGTGCTCGACAAGGGTACATGGATGATGGCAGGTTCTAGGACCAGGCCACCATGATAACCAGGGGAGCAGCAACAACAACAACAATGCCAGCTCTCACCGCCTGAAATCCCATACGCCTAAAATTCTGGCAATGAGGTACTAGTAGCACTGTACTTTCTCCGGAGCATATTCGGCAAGGTTATTTACCAACGTAACTTTTACAGAATAGAAAAATGGGTCTAACAATCAGAGATCCAATTCAATATATATACGACATGACACTATAAACCGACGAGAGTAAATAAATGGGGCTGGGGTTGACCCGACCAATGAAACATTAACACTTCATAACTGTTGGGCACCATGTTTAGCGCTCATTTTCCTTAACTAGGAAAGAGAATTGTTTTGCGCCGTTGCTAGCTTCAACAAACGGGCTCAGATCCTGGTTCGCCCGCTGCCCGCCGGCATGAGTCTTACTACATTGCTTGCAGTTTGTGCGATTGAACCAGTGCTAGAGTTACTACTTGTGATCAGGTGGTATCCTTTTTTACCTTATTAGTAAAGTCATCGCAGATAAAAAGGAAGATAAAAGCTCAGTTACATATTTTGGAGACAATTGCAATTTTTTTGAGAGTAGTGAAAAGTTTAGTTACTTTGAGAAGAAAAAGAAAACTCTACTCTAACCTCTTTTTGAATAGTTTAGATTGCTTACCACATGTGTCACGTGGTAACTCTAAACTCTTCACTGTACGAGTTGCTCCAGCCCAGCCCAGCCCATCTCATCGTCAGACGAGCGAGACTGACACGTGGGGTCACTTGGTCAGCATCCAGGTCGAACCAGACCACTTCACCCCTCTCCTCCAGCACAAGCCCTTCCGCCGCCGCCGGCGCCGCCGCGACGTCGCGCCGCCATGCTGCGCCTCCATAGCTGCATCCTCGCTCGTACCCTCCCGTACCCCTCCGCCTCGCCCGCCTCCTCCATCCACCGACTGCTCTCCGCGGCCGCGGCCGCGCCCGCCGTTTCCCCAGAAGACCCTAGTAGCTTCGCCGTGGAGGAGTACCTCGTCTCCACCTGCGGCCTCACCCGCCCGCAGGCCCTCAAGGCCACCCCCAAGCTCTCCCACCTCAAGTCCCCCGCTAATCCCGACGCCGTCCGCTCCTTCCTCGCCGGCCTCGGCCTCTCCGGCGCCGATGTCGCCGCCGTCGTCGCAAAGGACCCGCAGTTACTCTGCGCCAGCGTGGAGAAGATCCTGGCCCGTAACGTCGACGAGCTAACCGGCCTCGGTCTCTCGCGTTCCGACATCAAGCGGCTCATCTCGCTCACATCCTCCGGCGGCCACTTCCGCCGTAGAGCCATCGTCTCCAAGCTGCAGTACTACCTACCCCTCTTCGGCTCCCCCGAGAACCTCCTCCGGGCTCTGAGCCACAGTTTCTACCTCATCGGCACCGACATCGAGAGGAGGATCAAGCCCAACGTCGCGCTCCTGCAGGAGTGCGGGCTAGGTGCTTGTGATATGGCCAAGCTGTGCCGCTCGACACCGAGGATGCTCAACACCAGCCTGGAGAGCATCCAGGCGATGGTGGAGTGCGCTGAAGCCCTTGGTGTGCCCCGTGGCTCTGCAATGTTCAAGCACGCGCTGGATGCTGTCTCATTCATAAGTGCGGAGAAGATCGCCACCAAAGTGGACTACCTGAAGAAGACGTTCAGGTGGTCAGATGCTGAGGTGGGCATGGCCTTGTGTAGGTCTCCAATGATGCTGAGGCGTTCTAAGGACGCACTGCAGAGCAAATCAGAGTTCCTTATCTCCGAGGTCGGGTTGGAACCGGAGTACATCGCTCATCGGCCGGCAATGCTCAATTATAGCCTGGATGGCCGGCTCAGGCCCCGGTACTATGTTGTGAAGTTTCTCAAGGCAAATGGATTGCTAGATCGCGACAGGGACTACTATTCAGTTTTCAGTGATGTCGAGAAGGTATTTGTTCAGAGGTACATATGCCCTTACAAGGATGCTGCGCCACACCTCGCTGAAGACTATGATGCTGCACACAGTGGGGAAGTGCCAGCTAATTTCAAATTCACATGAGCCAAGAACGGGCAATGAAAATTGCTAACTTTGTATGACATGACAGAGTTTTCACTATAAGCTGGTAATTCACATTAGTGTTTTCTTCGTCCTAAATGGATGTTGGTTTTCTGTTGTAGTATCTCTGCCACTGGCACATACTGGTTTGGTCATTGTTAATGACTAATGAAACTGATAATTTAATTCCTGAACCCTGAGGTGTTGTCATTTAGTAGACAAGAAAGCATTGCCTACGATCTCTGAAAAATGAGGGTCAATGGATATATTATGTGTTTCCAACTTCCGTATAGGACAATGAAATAAAGCAATACAATTGTCCTGCATCGTTTTGCACTATGTATATCAGTATGATTTCCGTTCATTCCAGATTTTCTGTTTCCATTTCCATTTCATTGTCTTTTGCTTTGCACCGTATGCAAGTTAGTACTAAGTCAGTATTTTATATCTAAATTGTGCTTAGAAAATATCTTTCTGTTGGGTACCTTTTATGCCTTTTGATTTCTTTCCCTTATCCTTGTAAGATCAATTATCTTTGTTCCTAAATCCTGTAACTGAATTTTACTTCTGCTATGGAAACTTTGAATCTTGAAAAGTTGATCTATTTGAATTAGTTCCATCATTTACATCTGTCATTGATCATCAAAACTAAACCAATAAAGGTGACATGAATTAGTCTCATCATCTTTGCCAAACAAACTGAGGTTATATTATACATACATACAGAGGTTTCAGTAACTAGAGAGAACAGTTTGGTTGGTAACTAGTTTCATTTTTTGTGCATTGCGAGCTACAGCAGGTCAACGGTTCAGTTTATGGAATGGTTCATTACTTGTATGTTTGCTATGAAAAACTGTACATTTTTTCTTCAGGCCGATTATTCCAGAAGGAAAAAAACATGTACTTTTACACTAATGTTCTACGTGCGGCTGGGTGGGAGAACTCTCTAGTCCTCTGTTGCCCGCATTTTGTTCTAGTGCATCTTATAATTCTTAACTCTGTTGGCATTCTTAACTCTGTTGCGGCCTCCTACAGTTGTCGTTCCTAGCTCTGTGGTTTCTGCTGGTGCTCTCTTTTCCCTCTGGTTTTTGACTCGTAAGAAGAACAGTGCGCAGGTCGCCAGATGGTTTCAGAAAGAAAAATGATTTTAGCTTAGCCTGAACAATGTGCAGGCAGCAGATGGTTTCTGATCAATCAGAATGGAATATTATTAGCTATATTTTGCTGTTGCAGCTAGCTTGGAGGGGTCAGGTTTCTACACTGATGGTTTATTTCGGACCGGCTTGAAGCTCAACTAAGCTTAGCCATTTCCAGGTCTGATCTGAGCTCTTTCTAGGGCTGGAATGAATGGATGGGGACTGCATCTGCATCTTCTTCATCTTAACCTTAACTAGACTTCTTTTAATAATTCCAATTTCGAAAAAGAATTGATAGTTTCTACCTCTACCCTATCTATTATCATTTCAACGATCAACTTCCCCCATAATGATATCTATACTACCTAATATCGTCATGATATCAGCCAATTTCATTTTTTTAACTAGCTGAGGAAGAATTTGCAAATTAATAAACCCGGTGGATTTGATTTTCCATCTCCAGGGGAAAAGGCTATCATCTCCTACTAGATAAATCCCTAATTCACCTTTTGGGGCTTCTACTCTTACATAAAGCTCTTGTCTTGACAATTCAAAATTGGGCGAAGGTTTTTTACCAAGAAATTTATACTCAAAATCATTCCATTCAGAATTCTTTTCTTTCTTAAAGCGTCGGACTTCTAAATTCTCATAAGGTCCTCCAGGAATTTTTTCTACAGCTTGTTGAATTATTTTGATGGATTCCCTCATTTCACCAATTCGTACTAAATAGCGAGCTAACGAATCCCCTTCTTTTTGCCATTGGACTTTCCAATCAAATTGGTTGTAAGACTCATAAGGATCTACTTTACGAAGATCCCATTGTATTCCAGAAGCTCGTAACATCGGTCCCGATAAGCCCCAATTTACTGCTTCTTCTCCGCTAATAAAACCTACTCCTTCAACTCGCTCTAAAAAAATTGGATTCTGTGTAATAAGTTGTTGATATTCAACAACTCCGCGTAAAAAATAATCACAGAAATCTAAACATTTATCGATCCATCCATAAGGTAGATCGGCGGCTACTCCTCCGATGCGAAAGTAATTGTGCATCATTCGCATACCTGTAGCAGCTTCAAATAGATCATATATTAATTCTCTCTCTCTAAAAATATAGAAAAAAGGAGTCTGTGCGCCGAGATCCGCCATAAAAGGTCCAAGCCATAGCAAGTGAGAAGCTATCCAGCTTATATATATATATATATATATATATATATATATATATATATATATATATATATATACGACATGACACTATAAACCGACGAGTGTAAATAAACGGGGCTGGGGTTGTCTCGAGCAATGAAACATTAACACTTCATAACTGTTGGGCGCCATGTTTAGCGCTCATTTTCCTTAACTGGGAAAGGGAATTGTTTCGCGCCGTCGCTAGCCCATTCAACAAACGGGCTCAGATCCTGGTTCGCCCGCCGCCCGCGGGCGTGAGTCTAACTACATTACTTGCAGTTTGCGCGATTGAACCGGTGCTAGATTTACTACTTGTGATCGGGTGGTATCCTTTTTTACCTTATTAGTGAAGTCATCACAGATAAAAAGGAAGATAAAAGCTCAGTTACATATTTTGGAGACAATTACATTTTTTTTTGACAGTAGTAAAAAGTTCAATTACTTTGAGAAGAAAACTCCACTCCACTCCTAAACTCTTCACTGTACGAGTTGCTCTAGCCCAGCCCAGCCCAGCCCAGCCCATCTCATCGTCAGACGAGCGAGACTGACACGTGGGGTCACTTGGTCAGCATCCAGGTCGAACCAGACCACTTCACCCCTCTCCTCCGGCACAAGCCCTTCCGCCGCCGCCGGCGCCGCCGCGACGTCGCGCCGCCATGCTGCGCCTCCATAGCTGCATCCTCGCTCGTATCCTCCCGTACCCCTCCGCCTCGCCCGCCTCCTCCATCCACCGACTGCTCTCCGCGGCCGCGGCCGCGCCCGCCGTTTCCCCAGAAGACCCTAGTAGTTTCGCCGTGGAGGAGTACCTCGTCTCCACCTGCGGCCTCACCCGCCCGCAGGCCGTCAAGGCCACCCCCAAGCTCTCCCACCTCAAGTCCCCCGCTAATCCCGACGCCGTCCGCTCCTTCCTCGCCGGCCTCGGCCTCTCCGGCGCCGACGTCGCCGCCGTCGTCGCAAAGGACCCGCAGTTACTCTGCGCCAGCGTGGAGAAGATCCTGGCCCGTAACGTCGACGAGCTAACCGGCCTCGGCCTCTCGCGTTCCGACATCAAGCGGCTCATCTGGCTCACGTCCGGCGGCGGCCATTTCCGCTGCAGAGCCATCGTCCCCAAGCTGCAGTACTACCTGCCCCTCTTCGGCTCCCCCGAGAACCTCCTCCGGGCTCTGAGCCGCAGTTTCTACCTCATCGGCGCCGACATCGAGAGGAGGATCAAGCCCAACATCGCGCTCCTGCAGGAGTGCGGGCTAGGTGCTTGTGATATTGCCAAGCTGTGCCGCTCGGCACCGAGGATGCTCAACACCAGCCTGGAGAGCATCCAGGCGATGGTGGAGTGCGTTGAAGCCCTTGGTGTGCCCCGTGGCTCTCCAATGTTCAAGCACGCGCTGGATGCTGTCTCATTCAAAAGTGAGGAGAAGATCGCCACCAAAGTGGACTACCTGAAGAAGACGTTCAAGTGGTCATATGCTGAGGTGGGCATTGCTTTGTCTAGGGCTCCATCGCTGCTGAGGCGTTCTAAGGACGCACTGCAGAGCAAATCAGAGTTCCTTATCTCTGAGGTCGGGTTGGAACCGGAGTACATTGCTCAACGACCAGCAATGCTCAATTATAGCTTGGATGGCCGGCTCAGGCCCCGGTACTATGTTGTAAAGTTTCTTAAGGCAAATGGATTGCTAGCTCGCGAGCGGGACTACTATTCAATGTTCACCCTTGTCGAGAAGGTATTTGTTCAGAGGTACATATGCCCTTACAAGGAGGCTGCACCGCACCTCGCTGAAGACTATGATGCTGCACACAGCAGGGAGGTGCCAGCTAATTTCAAATTCACATGAGCCAAGAATGGGCAATGAAAATTGGTAACTTTGTATGACATGGCAGAGTTTTCACTATAAGCTGGTAATTCACATTAGTGTTTTCTTCGTCCTAAATGGATGTTGGTTTTCTGTTGTAGTATCTCTGCCACTGGCACATACTGGTTTGGTCATTGTTAATGACTAATGAAACTGATAATTTAATTCCTGAACCCTGAGGTGTTGTCATTTAGTAGACAAGAAAGCATTGCCTACGATCTCTGAAAAATGAGGGTCAATGGATATATTATGTGTTTCCAACTTCCGTATAGGACAATGAAATAAAGCAATACAATTGTCCTGCATCGTTTTGCACTATGTATATCAGTATGATTTCCGTTCATTCCAGATTTTCTGTTTCCATTTCCATTTCATTGTCTTTTGCTTTGCACCGTATGTAAGTTAGTACTAAGTTATTGCAGTTCAGTATTTTATATCTAAATTGTGCTTAGAAAATATCTTTCTGTTGGGTACCTTTTATGCCTTTTGATTTCTTTCCCTTATCCTTCTATAAGATCAATTATCTTTGTTCCTAAATCCTGTAACTGAATTTTACTTCTGCTATGGAAACTTTCAATCTTGAAAAGTTGATCTCTTTGAATTAGTTTCATCATTTACATCTGTCATTGATCATCAAAACTAAACCAAGAAAGGTGACATGAATTAGTCTTATCATTTTTGCCAAACAAACCGAGGTTATATTATACATACATATGAAGGTTTCAGCAACTAGAGAGAACAGTTTGGTTGGTAACTAGTTTCATTTTTTGTGCATTGCGAGCTACAGCAGGTCAACGGTTCAGTTTATGGAATGGTTCATTACTTGTATGTTTGCTATGAAAAACTGTACATTTTTTCTTCAGGCCGGTTATTCCAGAAGGAAAAAAACGTGTACTTTTACACTAATGTTCTATGTGCGGCTGGGTGGGAGAACTCTCTAGTCCTCTGTTGCCCGCATTTTGTTCTAGTGCATCTTATAATTCTTAACTCTGTTGGCATTCTTAACTCTGTTGCGGCCTCCTACAGTTGTCGTTCCTAGCTCTGTGGTTTCTGCTGGTGCTCTCTTTTCCCTCTGGTTTTTGACTCGTAAGAAGCACAGTGCGCAGGTCGCCAGATGGTTTCAGAAAGAAATATGATTTTAGCTTAGCCTGAACAATGTGCAGGCAGCAGATGGTTTCTGATCAATCATAATGGAATATTATTGGCTATATTTTGCTGTAGCAGCTAGCTTGGAGGGGTCAGGTTTCTACACCGATGGTTTATTTCGGACCGGCTTGAAGCTCAACTAAGTTTAGCCATTTCCAGGTCTGATCTGAGCTCTTTCTAGGCTGGAATGAATGGATGGGGACTGCATCTGCATCTTCTTCATCTTAACCTTAACTAGTCTTGGCATTTGAGATGTGCTCTGAAGTGTGTTTGATTTGGAACAGATTGATGCAACTGATAGTTGATTGATTCATCACTGTTTTGCCTCTGTCCCTGTCTCCCTGACCGAGCTTTAGTCCGGCGTGCAAAAGGTATAGTCTGCACATACAGATTGTTACTAGCAAAAGGGCAAAAGGGCCTGTGCGTTCCAACAGGAGAAAAAAAAAATCACAATTTTCAATGGTTGACAACATTTTGCTGCATCGAGAAATAAGGATCCAGGCCCTTCCCGGACGCTCTCAGCGATTAGCGATTTCTAGCCGTTGGATCGTTTTGCTTGATGCAATCTCGGCCATCGGATTGAGCGCTAGGACGACCTACGCCGTCGGATCAACCTAGAGGCACTATTGCAATGAACAGTTTCACCCCGTTCGTGCCACCGCTTCGAATTCGGCGCCCGGGGCATTTTCGCCATTTCACGCACATGGGTATAAAAGTGGCGCCTCCGAGATGACCTAGCCGCCGCCTCACAAGACTCCTCCGCTTCTCGCGCCGCCTCCTCACTCACGCTGCACGAGGCGGCGTGTGCCGTCGTCTCGCCTTCTGCCGAGCCCGCCTCCTTGCCCGCCGCCACCACCACCTCTTTGCTTTCGCCTGGTACCCGCCCTCCTCTCGTCCCTCGCCGCCATCCATCCTACCTCTCTTCCCGCCTCCCTTCTCCACTGCAGCCGCCGCCTCCTCCCTGCCTCCGCCCCTATCACCGCCGTCGGTCGTCTCCTCCTCCCCGCCCTCTCGGTCCTCGGCCGGAGCAGCGCGGCTCGCCGCCGCAGCTGCTCTGCTCAGGGCGAGGTGATGAAGATAACCCCGTGCAGAGGAGCCTTGCGCCCGCCAGCGCGTTGGCTCCATTCCTCTGCTTCCTTCACTTCCCGCCATGGATTTATTGTTCTTCTGCTTGAGGATTGGGTTCTCGACGGGTTTCTTTCCTCCTCCTTCTGGTTCTTCTTCTTGCAGCGTGGAATCGGCAGCAAAGCGGAGGAATTTCAGGCGGAGGAAGGATTTGACCGGCAGCTCGGGTGCCCGCCCTGTTGATGGCTCCACCTTCACCGAGCAAAAGGTCGTGGTGCGATCTGCATGGACTAATGAGAGTGCTGGAATTTAGTCTATTTTGGGCAGCCCAATAACTATTTCAGAAATTCCTAATAAATCCTAGAGGCCCACTTAGCCCATTTGTGCAAGGCAAGGGATACTACTAAAAGTTTAGTCCCACATTGCTAGTTTAGTGGGAGTTGGACCTCCTTATAAGGGGGGTTCTTTCTCCACTTGTATGAGCATGAGAACAAGAGGGACATCCACGCGCTCCTCCTCCGCCGCCTGCCTCGCCACGCCACGCCTCGCCACGACGCCGCACCAGCGCCCAAGGCTGCCAGGGTTGCGGGTTCTGAGAATGAGCCGAGCCGATGTCTAAATTTTTACAGAGAGCCTCCTAACCGCACCTTTTGAGTCTGTCGGAGAAGGGTGATAAGGTTTTTGGGAGCGCGACTCTGGCTGTTTCATCATCACGGACGATCCGTCGCCGACGACTACTTCCCGACGTCCACGACCTCCTCGACGACATGGCGGCGAGGACACCGATCCCAAGTCCAGCGCTTCACCTGCTGCTTGTGCCGTCGTGTTCTTCTCCTTCCCGTTAGAAGTCCTCCTACAGTTCTTGGCTCTAGTTTCATCCCCGTATGTTAGGTTCTGTTTCAGATAAGCATGTTCATCTAGTGTCTGTTCTAGATGTGTTTACCACAAGTTCATATATGCATACGATGTTTACCTTCTCTCTCGCAGATTGCATGACTTGCTCTATATTTGCTATTTTAGTCATGCTTTATCTAGCTTTTCTGTTAATAAAATTATTCGGTAAATTGCTCATATTTCCAACAATCCAAAAACCTTATTATAGGCAATTTACCCCAAGTGGTTTTGCTGCTTCCATGAGACCTCCTATGTTTGAGGGTATCCACTATAAGAGGTGGCACGTGAGAGCAGTCTTATGGTTTCAGACCATGAGTTGTTATGACGCCACTCTTGACAAACCTGAAGGAGAGCAAGATGCCCAACAGGCACAAGCTTTTCAGAAAATGGATACTCTGTTTAAGGCTGCTCTCTTGAGTGTTCTTGGTGAGAATATAGTTGATGCTTATGCGTCAATTGACAATGGAAAAGATATGTGGGATGCACTCGAGGCCAAGTTTGGGGTCTCGGATGCCGGCACTGAGCTGTACATCATGGAGCAATTCTATGATTACAGGATGACTGAAGAGCGCTCCGTGGTTGAGCAGGCTCATGAGATACAGTCATTTGCTAGAGAACTTGAGCACTTCAATTGCATGCTACTGGACAAGTTTGTTGCCGGGGGAATCATCACTAAGCTCCCTCCTTCATGGAGGAACTTTGCTACCTTACTGAAGCATAAGAGACAGGAGTTTTCCGTTCCGGATCTCATTGGTACTCTTGATGTGGAAGAAAAGGCGAGAGCAAAGGACACACGTGCTCAAGGTATTGAGGGAGGATCTAGTGCCAATGTGGTATGTATGAACTTCCAGCCCCACAAGTTCAAGAACAAGGGCAAGTTTGATGGTAAAGCAAAGTTTGATGGAAAGAACAAGGCTGTGCAACACACGAACTTCAAGAAGAAGAATGACAAGAAGAAAGGTGCTTGTCATGTGTGTGGAGATCCTGATCATTGGGCTCCTAGTTGCCCTAATCGCTATGACAAGCGTCATCCTGGGAAAGGCGGCAAGACCGCTAATGTTGTCATTGGAGACACTTACATTAAGGATGTTGGGTATGGTATATTTCCCACTATTCTTTCAGTATGTCATTCTCCTGATTGGTTGATTGACACGGGTGCTAATGTGCATGTATGCGGTGATATTTCCATGTTTTCGTCTTATCGGATCATAGGGACTTCAACCGTGCTGATGGGCAACGGTTCAAGTGCTTCGTTCGTGGTGTTGGCACGGTCGATCTGAAGTTTACTTGGGAAGATCGTCTGGTGAAGAACGTGCATTATGTCCCTTCCGTCAATAAAAATCTTGTTAGCGGATCCTTCTGTAGAGATGGCTACAAGCTTGTCTTTGAGTCGAATAAATTTGTAATATCCAAGTATGGAACCTTTGTCGGTAAAGGCTATGAGTCGAGGCCTGTTTCGTTTATCCTTATCGACGTTTGCAATAAAGTTGTTAATCATATTTGCAACAATAGTGAATCAAATGTGTGGCATTCACGTCTTTGTCATGTTAACTTTGGTTGCATGTCGCGACTAGCGAAGTTGAACTTAATCCCTAATTTCACCACCGTCAAGGGATCTAAGTGTCAAGTGTGTGTGCAAGCTAAGCAACCTCGTAAGTCTCACGTGATCATGGAGATGAGAAATCTTGCACCACTAGAACTTATACATTCAGATCTATGTGAAATGAATGGTGTTTTGACAAAAGGTGGAAAGAAATATTTCATGACGTTAATTGACGACTCCACTAGATACTTGTCGTGTGTATCTTCTGAAATCTAAGGATGAGGCTTTGAATTTTTCAAGATCTATAAAGCTGAAGTGGAAAACCAACTTGATCGGAAAATCAAGAGGCTTAGGTCCGACCGTGGTGGAGAGTATTTTTCAATGAATTTGATGCTTTTTATGCGGAACATGGTATAATCCATGAGAGGACGCCTCCCTACTCACCTCACCAAATGGGGTGGCGAAAGAAAGAACCGTACTCTAACTGATTTGGTTAACGCCATGTTAGACACATCGGGTCTCTCCAAGGCATGGTGGGGGGAGGCGATATTGACAGCATGTCATGTCCTAAATCGAGTCCCCACAAAGAACAAAGAGATAACTCCATTCGAGGAATGGGAGAAGAAAAGGTTAAAACTCTCTTATCTGCGAACATGGGGTTGTTTGGCGAAAGTCAATATTCCAATTCCAAAGAAGCGGAAGCTTGGACCAAAGACTATGGATTGTGTTTTCCTGGGATATGCTTTTCATAGCATTGGCTATAGATTCTTGGTTGTAAAATCTGAGGTACCTGACATGCATGTCGGTACGATCATGGAGTCGAATGATGCGACTTTCTTTGAAGATATCTTTCCCATGAAAGATATGGCTACCTCATCTAATCAGGAGATGCCTAATTCATCGAATCAGGAACCAGTTACAATTACCGAACCTGGCATTTCGATGGAACACTTTGAAATTCCTGTGGAGAAGAACAATGAAGTTCCTACTAGGAGCAAGAGACAGAGGACTGCAAAGTCCTTTGGTGATGATTTTCTTGTGTATCTCATAGATGACACTCCCAGTTCTATTTCAGAGGCCTATGCATCTGAAGATGCTGACTACTGGAAAGAAGCAGTTCGTAGTGAGATGGATTCCATCTTGGCGAATGAAACTTGGGAGTTAACTGATCGTCCTTATGGGTGCAAACCTATAGGATGCAAATGGGTATTCAAGAAGAAGCTTAGGCCTGATGGTACTATCGAAAAGTACAAGGCTCGGCTCGTGGCTAAGGGTTATACCCAAAAGGAAGGTGAAGACTTCTTTGATACTTACTCACCGTGGCTCGATCGACCACTATTCGAGTTCTACTTTCACTAGCTGCCTCACATGGTCTTCTCGTTCACCGGATGGATGTTAAGACTGCTTTCCTAAATGGAGAGTTGGATGAGGAAATTTATATGGAACAACCAGATGGGTTTGTAGTAGATGGTCGGGAAGGAAAGTGTGCAAGTTGTCAAGTCTTTGTATGGACTCAAGCAAGCACCCAAACAGTGGCATGAGAAGTTCGAAAGAACTTTAACAGCTGCAGGCTTTGTTGTGAACGGCTGATAAATGTGTGTACTATCGTCATGGTGGAGGCGAGGGAGTTCTGCTTTGCTTGTATGTTGATGACATACTGATTTTCGAACAAATCTGAATGTTATTAAGGAGGTCAAGGATTTCCTATCTCGCTGTTTTGAGATGAAGGATTTAGGAGTGGCTGATGTCATTCGAACATCAAGTTGTTGAGATATGATGATGGTGGGATTACATTGCTTCAATCCCACTATGTGGAAAAGATCTTGAGTCGCTTTGGCTATAGTGACTGCAAGCCCTCTCCAACACCATATGATGCTAGCGTCTTGCTTGAAAGAATCAAGAATTGCTAGAGATCAATTAAAGTATTCTCAGATTATTGGCTCGCTTATGTACTTAGCAAGTGCTACAAGACTGACATCTCTTTTGCTGTTAGCAAACTGAGTCGGTTTGTCTCAAAACCAGGAGATGTGCATTGAAAGCTCTAGAGAGTTTTGCGTTATTTGAAAGGCACGCAAATTATGGAATTCACTACACCGGGCATCCAAAGGTGCTTGAAGGGTATAGCGACTCAAACTGGATCTCGATGTTGATGAGATAAAGGCCACGAGCGGTTATGTATTCACTCATGGAGGTGGCGCTGTTTCTTGAAGTCTTGCAAGCAGACCATCTTAACAAGGTCAACAATGGAAGCAGAACTCACAGCACTAGATATAGCTACGGTCGAAGCAGATTGGCTTCACGGCTCTTGAATGACTTGCGGTTGTTGAGAAACCTGTACCGGGTGTCCTTATGAACTGTGACAATCAAACTGTGATCACGAAGGTGAGCAGCTCAAAGGATAACATGAAGTCATCAAGACACGTTCAGAGAAGGTTAAAGTCTGTCAGGAAAATGAAAAACTCCGGAGTTATTGCTTTGGATTATATCCAAACGTCTAAAAATCTGGCAGATCCTTTTACTAAGGGTTTATCGCGTAATGTGATAGATAATGCATCGAGGGAGATGGGTATGAGACCCACAATATGAGTTGTTCACAGTGGTAACCTATTCTTTGTGATCGGAGATCCCGTGAATTAGATGTGGAAGACAAGCTGTTGGTCAACTGAGAGGAGAGTATCCTTACTGTTAAAATACCACTCCATGAAGATGCAATACTCTCCTAATCTACATGGCAGGTTGATGTATATCTTAATGTGTTCTAAGTGGCTTATTTAAGCAGAGATGTTATCCTGCAGAACATCTTCTGAAGAACACACCTATATGAGTCTGATTGTCAAACGTCGCAATCTATGAGAGTAGGGTTCTCTCTAGTAAACTCATGAAAGGTCACGGAGTATGACGCATAAGCTCCACCCGCGGGGAAGACCCACGGTAGCCACGTATCGGTCAAGGCTTTATGTGAAGCTAGATTCGCACAAAACTTGCAGTTCAAGGCCCAGTCCACTGTTCAAGTTGCTTACTAGTGTAGCATAGAGTTCTAGGTGGAAGTTCAACTTAACAGTCTCCACTGCAGTACCGGTATATAAAACAGTGTTTTGGAACCAAAGGCAAATTTCTGTGTGCCTCTGGGATCTGGTGGGGGATTGCTGGAATTTAGTCTATTTTGGGCAGCCCAATAACTATTTCAGAAATTCCTAATAAATCCTAGAGGCCCACTTAGCCCATTTGTGCAAGGAAAGGGATACTACTAAAAGTTTAGTCCCACATTGCTAGTTTAGTGGGAGTTGGACCTCCTTATAAGGGGGGTTCTTTCTCCACTTGTATGAGCATGAGAACAAGAGGGACATCCACGCGCGCTCCTCCTCCGCCGCCCGCCTCGCCACGCCACGCCTCGTCAGGACGCGCCGCGGGTTGCGGGAATGAGCCGAGCCGATGTATAAGGTTTTTGGGGAGCGCTCAGCGCGTCTACTGGCTGTTTCATCATCACGGACGATCCGGTCGCCGACGACTACTTCCCCGACCTCCTCGACGACATGGCAGGCGAGGACACCGATCCCAAGTCCAGTGTGCCGTACGTGTTCTTCTCCTTCCTGTTAGAAGTCCTCCTACAGTTCTTGGCTCTAATTTCTGTCCTACGTATGTGTGTTTACCACAAGTTCATATATGCATACGATGTTTACCTTCTCTCTGTCAGATTGCATGACTTGCTCTATATTTGCTATTTTAGTCATGCTTTATCTAGCTTTTCTGTTAATAAAATTATTCGGTAAATTGCTCATATTTCCAACAGAGAGTGGCCGCCTCATTCCTCTTGCCAACAAGGTAATCAACTTGGAAGCCTCCTGCGGCTTGCCTTGAGATGATCGTGTGGTCATCGATTCTTCAATTGCTTACTGATTTACTTGCTTGTATCAATTGCAAAACGGTGGCTTCAACAAGTGCCTTGAAATGGAGGCCAAGTTCTTGGATCTGTGTGAGACGAACATGACAAAACTAACTGACAAGGAGACTGCCCTGAGCCGCGGCATCAAGGGGCGCGCGCATGACATAATCAATGGAGCGTGTGAATACGTTGGTGCATATGCTGCTGCCGCTGCTTTGGTGGTATGTACTATGTGCACGTCTACTGAATCTGTACCATCAGTCATTGTTCGATTTACTACTACTTAGAGTAGCTTTCTTTGCACTAGGGGGTCTGAAATCGTGGCCGCCCGCGTCCCCCAGAAGGTGCTGCAGTTCGCCGGCATCGATGATGTCTTCACTTCCTCTCGTGGATCCACCAAGGTATAAACTAACCCTCCCTATATCCATATTGTGCGATGCTCTCGTCATTGGAACTTTACTGTCAGTACAAAATTGCTTGTATTATGTGTGCATAGTGTAGAATGTTCAGTTTAATTATGCTGAATCTTCTGATCTGTTTCCAAAGTGATTGCCTTGTGCATCGTGAACTATTATAATTGCACTTGATGTAGTCTCATATATGGCAACTGATTAGTCTTGAAGTGATAATGTGTCTCTATCTACTTTATACTTCTACGATACAATACAAGAGATATGACAATAATGAGTTCGTTTAGAGTCTTGGCAGATCATATTCTAGATTATTGATCACTACATGGAATCCTACAATGTCAAGAATTTCATATATGCAGTCATCAGTCTTGCGCACACGACGATGAGATCTGAGCTTGGCATGATTACTCTCCACAAGAGTTACAAACAACCATAAATGTGTGCCCTCTCTATGTTAGCACTCTTGGTTCCTCTGCTTCTACACTGCACATACATTTTGTAGATTCTGCACTTGATTTTCATTTAGTTTTTGCAATTTCTGCACTTGGCTTATTTGCAAGTAACATGGAGATGTCTTGTGATTTTGTTCTTTTTGTGAAGATGCACAAGTGAGAGGAGGAGCCATGAGAATAGCTCCTTCGAGATCCAGGGCTATGGCTTCTTCTTGTCAGTTGAGAAGAAGCGCATTTTTGCCGAAAACTGGCAATGCCACCGGAGCAGCAGCAACATCACTCAACCTGTTCATGTTAGCCCCAGATTATGATGGATTGGACACCTTTGTTTATTTTCTTGGTATTAGATTACAACTGGCAATGCCACCGGAGCAGCAATGATGGATTGGACAAATGATTATGGCTGCTTATTTTATTTTCTTGGTATTAGGTTACTAATGTAGAGAAATATAATTATTCCAATATTTTAGTATTTCTTTCTTATTATCTTTCCTATTTCTGGTTCCTTAACTGAACTTTGCCATTCTCTACAAAATTATAAGAGCAATGATGGATTGGAAAAATGATTAATACTGCTTATTTATTTTCTGGGTGTTAGATTACTAATGTAGATAAACACAATTATATGATTTTATCGTTATAATCAGATGGGGAAGCGATAGCTTTGGAAAATGACAACGGTTGCTTATCTCTCATCTCTGCTAGCTGTATTCATGTAAATGCCCATGTGTCTTATTTCCATGGTGCTCCTGTTGCTCAATCGCTGGCCATCCATGGTGTGGTACCGGTACTGGGATGCTGTTGTGGCCGTTGTCTGGTGGTGCGGTTAGGGTTTGTGGCTGGTGCTCCTTGAGATTGGCTCGCTGTTGCACCTTTGGCTGCTACTCCGACTTCGATGATGGTTAGATGGTACTACTGCTCTGTTGGTTCCACCATCTTTGGCTGTATGTTTGGGTGTGTAGGATTCTCATTGAGTGAACAACCTCCTAATATTCTAATTCATCCGGACGTACAAATTTTGAGGACTCAACCTTTTTTATATGAAGAGGGAAACACCTTTGTTTAGGAAAAAATTGCATATATAGCTAACTAATCTATCCACTTCTGCCTGGCATGTAATAGGGGTATATGTTCATGATCTATCCAATATAGCCTAATTCATATTTTTGTGGGCCCTGAGTATATGTTATAATCCACTTGCTAAATATGCACATTCTTTTTTTTTTAATAATAATTATGCTCATGTAGTTAGATTCTTATCCGTCTACTTTGCTTCGGTGGATTCTTCTATGGCTTGCACTATCAACGATCTTTAGAAAAAGCTCATGCATTTGTTATGCTCTTGCTGGACAATTTCTGATTCTGATTGTGATTATGCTCTTGGTGGACAATTTCTGATTATGATTGTGACTGTCTATTTGTATTCGTGTTTAATTGGTATACTGTTGGTGTACCTACAATTCTTTTGTTAAATGTAGCCTCTGTTGATATTGTTTCATTTGCACACAACTAGCCATCGTCGGGAATGAACAACACTAATGGCGCTATTTAAATCATAAATTGTATCATTCCTTTATTACTAATATCACCTTCTGAATCTTCTTGCAGTTGCAGGTTTGCTAATAGTTCGCGAGCCTTCTTGCATGATTGTGCTTTCATACATATATATGTTCTTTCAAACTGTAGCTATGTTCTGATGCACCTGTGCTATTTTTTTTCCTCTATTGACACGCTAAATGGTTTTCAGCAGCATGAAAGTGATACATATATGTGATGATTTCTGACCTGACTTCTGCTGGGATGACTCTTGCAGCAGTCGGTATCCGGTACATCGAGTTCAGGGACGTGGGGTGGAGTGGCTATGACTGGGAGGAGCCCTGCGACGACCTCAATACCTACTGCCACGACCACGAGAACTGTGTCAGAAAAGGAAGGTACTAACTAACTGCATACATATTCCTAGCTTTGGCAAAGGAGGATTACTAGATCGGTCAACTCAGGAAGCCCTGAACAACCATACATCATGCTGTGTTGTTTGGACATGTTAATTCAATTGGTAGCATTGATAGATAAGCTGAGCAAGCAGTGAGTGTTGTGGTTAGAGAGTTTCTGAATTTTTAGGTCCCTGCTAGCTCTACTGTACTCTGTCATTTGGTCGTATACTTTTAGGTTACTCGCTTGCTGGATTAAAGCTACATATTTATATGATATATAGAACTTTTGCATAGCATGTTTTGGCTTCTGGAGACATTCTGGAGATTGCTTCTTAGTTTTGAGCCAGTAATAACTATACGCCAAATAAGGTAACTGGCCAGCTCACCATTTTTGCATCTTAAGGACTCTGGGAGCATCTTAGCATTACCGAACCACCATTTTGTAGGCAACACCTTTTGTTAGTCTTCAGCACTGTTTATGTAGCCTACCTGCATGGCCATTGAGTGATAAAAAATGGTTAAAGCTACTTGATTGCTGGGTATGTTTATTTCATTATGAATTTGGATAATTTTACATATGCATATTTTATACGAGTTTGCTACTTCACTAACATCATATTGTGATAGCCTTTGAAGGTCACATGTAGATATGCCTTTGAATGTCCAGACCTAATTAGTTTCTCATCCCCAACATCCAGGGTACACAAATGGGGATGACATTGCTCATTGGCAGGCTACGTGGCCGTGTTGAAGAACTGGGGACTGTCTCCGTCTTAATTGTCGATGATACCTCTATGTTGCCTCTCATGGCCTTTTTACTTTGTTTGTACAATGAATGCTTGATTGGACATTGATTCTTTATTCATGGTGGATTTGTACAGTTACAAACTGTTTGTGCAATCTTTGATTTAAGTTTTAAAATGAGAGGATGAAATAATGGGTTTGAGCATTGGTGTTGGATGTTTTTTTCTTGGTGGTGGATTATTGATATGAACAGATGCAAGTACAATTGTCCCAATACATGATATCGAGATACCTGCTATGTATATTCTCCACTAAAACTTAGGATTAATACGGTTGTTATGTGTTGTAAGCTGCTATACACTGATAACTGCTTATCCTTTTCGTCTCTTGCTCCTGAGCCTTTTTCATATACTAATAACTGCTTATCCTTTTGAACATGCCAAGGCTGCTTCTCCTTTTGAACATGCAAGGCTCAAACATGCTTGACTATTTCATGTATCTGCTCTCTGTTGAAATCTCACCTGAAATAGATCATTCATACTCTTTGATTAGTATTGGATCAGTAAACATCTTTTATCATTTTCCCTCCTTATCTACATTTCCATCCTGTAAATACATTCTCTATTACCGGGTTAGTTAAAACGTGGTCAGGCGAGGTGCGCCATGCCGCACTTCCTATCTAGTTACTAAGATACACTATCAATTTCTTTCTCACTGCATGTGATGGCCCAGGTGAGGCGATTCCCAAACGTATTTTTCCAGCCGCCACCGTGTGAGCCGGCCTAGGCGGGGGGATTCCCATGTCTAAAAACGTATTTTTCAAGCTGCTCCTGCCTTCGACCCAGTTTTGAGCCGGCCCATTTTCTGCTTTCTTCCTCACCGGTTTTGGGAAGGTCACTAGTTTTTTCTTTTTTGTCTTTCTTTTCTGTTTTTTTTGTGAACATCTTTTCAAATTTGTGAATATTTTTGTGTAATCGTGCACAAATTCTCATAATCATAAACATTTTTTAAACTCATGACCATATTTGAAATCGTGAACATTTTTAAATTCATGAATATTTTACAAACTTGCGCCTATTTTTAAATCATGAACATTTTTTGAATTCATAAAGATTTAATAATATTTGCAAATATTTTTATAAAACTGTGAACATTTTTAACTATTTTTATTGAACCAGGGATCATTTTTATAATTGACGAACATTTTCTGAAAATTGGTGGAACAATTTTAAAATTCACTAAGATTTTTTGATTTAACCAACATTTTGAAATGCATGATCAATTTTTGAATCAGCGAATATTTATGAATCAATAAACTATTTTGTAATTCATGAATAGCTTTTAATTTTAGGAAATTTTTAAAATTCATGATTTTTTCTTGAATTGGCGAAAAGTTTGTTCAAAATTAATATTTTTAATACACAATTTTTATTCAAAATCTTGAACATTTTTTGCTCAAAATTGTGATGCTTTTTTACAAAATCATGAACAGTTTTTGAATCCACAAACTTTTTTTGTTTTATTGAACATTTTATTAGAAAGATCTTATTTTTTAAAATTTAGGAACCTGTTTGAATCCCAATTTGTTTAAAGTAGAAAAAACAAATACCAAAAAGAAAAATTGAAAACTAAATTAAAAAACAGGCTGCCCACACATGGGTCGGCCCAAACAGACGCAATTCGTCTTCTGCTAGGGAGGAGAGCGCCGTATAGGATGTTCCTACTGCATGGGCCGGTCCAGGTGGTGGATTTCCCTGTGCGAAACGTTTTTTTTATCACTTATAGGTTGCATATCACTAGAAAAAACTTATAGATGGCATCGACGGGTAGTATTTACAAGTTTGCAGGCAATTTATATATATAGGTATACCGTATACATGAGGAATGAGTTTGCATACCAACAAAATACTGGTAGGATGGGGCTATGGCATTTGGTATTGGCAGAACCTGAAGAAATAAGTATTCTACACTTGGGTGTACCCAGAATCTCCCTCGACGGCGATTCCATGAAGCTACAGGAAATTCGCACTACCTCCTTCAAATTTTCATTAACTCAAATAGAGTTTTCTTTTCTAGATTTCAAGATTCCTACTGTTTCTATCCCCTGCAAAATCAACAGGGGTCTACATAGGAACACATTTCTAAAAACTATTATTGTACTCCTACAAAGTTATTTCTATGAAGATTTGTCTTTTTTTTTTTTTGAGAATCACTGGGGGAGAGTTCTTCCACCTGAATATATTGCTTAAAAAGCGGCCAAAGCCAAGAGTCACCCCTTGGGCTAAGCGGATTGAAAACCTTAACAAGTTGACCTTGTTTACGAGGGAAACCGGGCAAAAACCGTACAACAAAATTAAAGAAGAGAAGAAATGTCACGACATAGCTAGCATATTGACGACCATCACCACGAGAGGCCAAAGTAGACGAGGGTTGCTGCCGAGGGATCACAATACCAAGACTCTACAAACAACCGAATGCACTGCATCGGCGTATGTGCCAAACCCCACGGCACAACAGAGGAACATCCATAATCAACGAGTGCCAAACCATAACACGAACCTTGACTTGGACCTCCACCATGACAGACCAGAACGATTAACAAGTTGGGGAGGCATCATTATGTCGCCATTGAGCAAAGGTGAACCCAGACGACACCAGGAGTGCGAAGCTTGCAACAACTCAACGACAACCAAGGGATGATCTTGAGCATACACAACAACAGGAGGAGACCACGCGAAGGGCAGCCAAAGAGAAACACATAAAGAACACACCACCATCAACCCCAAGCTGGGTGCACCACCACGACCACCAAACGCACCACCCTCAACCACACACAACAACAGAAAGCCATCGTTTGAGTCTCCAAGACGACACCTCCAAGGAGGTAGTGTTGTCGAGCACACAACATCATCATCCAACCCGGAGAGACCGATCTTAGGTTTTCACCTGGAGACCATAAAAACAGTACTGTAGGTGCGGAACTCCACAATGGCACATCCAGCAAGGAGAACAATGGTCCAAGACGCCGCTCCCATCGACATCAACATAGTTGATGCAGGGATCTCACCCGAAGTTTGAGAACATCCCTACAACATGACGGTAGTCCGGCACCACCATTGAACCCTCCACGCAACGAACAAGCACGACGAACTACCACATCCAAGTGCATCTCATGGAGAGCATCGATGACCAAAATTCAGCACTAGGCATTGATCCACCAATGGCCGACCGGATGCATGCCACCGAATGCAGCTCGAGCCATCGTGCCCCACCACCTCTGCCCCAAGATGTACCACTATGGCCATTGGCCAAGACGCGACTGGATCTAGCCAGGCCAGCAAGCCAGCACCAGCAGCACACCTCCGTCAAACCATCACCACCAGACTCACTCCCGCCGCCTTGCTCACCAGAACCAGATCAACCCGCACGACAACCAGATCGAGCCTTCCCTGGGACATGAGATCTGTGTTGTAACATCGACCGGCCAAAGACAACTGCGCCGCCACCACCTTCCCTGGGACATGCATCCCGCGTTGTGAGAGGAGACTCCTTTGCGTACGTGTTGCAGCCTCACAACACTCTCCTTGACATCTTCGTCCGCCTTGAGGAGGCGCTGGAGCGCCACTATGTTGGGGGGATCGTTGTTGTAGTCAGGGAGGGCGTCCGTGTGTAGATGAACCGAAGCATGGCTCGGAAGGTCTCGGGCTCGATGTCCTGCAAAAGTGCAGAGTGATGGAAGAGGATGAGGACTCCAGCAAGGCGCCAAAGTGTTCTACCTCGATGAGCAGGGAGCAGGCCACGCGGCGGGCTCGACGAGCATGGAAGGCCTAGCAACGGTGAAGGAGACGCCAGTCGAGGCCGCGAGCCTGGGCTCTAGTAGGTAGCCGAGTTCTTTTTATGGGAGCGTGGTGGGACAACGACACATTGTCTCTGTGCACGGCAAATGCTGTGAAGCTTACTATGAACACCTCGTTGAGGTGTCTGGGCTGCTTTCTAACGAGCTAAAGGTAGATGGCGATGAAGCGGTAGGGCACGGGGGCGTAGTAGGGTTATCGTGCGGGTAGTAGTCTAGACTCCGAGAGTGGCCACCGACGGACATGACCTCCAAGTACACCACGCCCCAACGGACATCACAAAGTAGTTATGTACCGAGGAGTTGATCTCGAACGCCATGATACCACTGAAGCAGTAGGGTCTTGTGGCGCTGCCCCGTCATCCCATTGTGCTTATCTCGTCACGCCGCCCTCGCTGCTCCGTGAATTTGTTCCTTGCCGCATTGACTCGTCGCTCCGAGAACCCTCACCATGTTACCGACGCATAGAGCACAAAACAACTGGGTCATTTTCATGCTTAAGTTCCATAATTTTCACTCTATAATGATTTTTATTTTATTTTATGAGTTTTATGAGAAACACTGGATGTCTACTCAATACCCACACCCACTAAGTGAGCTGCGCCCGACACTCTAACTCGATCTCCCTAAGGACGGACCCAAAGGTTGTATCCAATTGACCCCTTTTGGGTAGGACTAGAGGATGCATTAAAGTGATCTCCCAATGATGGGCTTCCTCAACCTAGGTCTTCGTGAGCAAGTGAGTTGGATGACCCACTTAGTTTTTTTTGAGCTTTCATACACTTATAGCTCTAGTGCATCCGTTGCATGGCAATCCCTACTCACTCACATTGATATCTATTGATGTGCATCTTCATAGCCCGTTGATACGCCTAGTTGATGTGAGACTATCTCCTTCTTTTTGTCTTCTCCACAACCACCATATTCTCTTCCACCATAGTGCTATATCCATGGCTCACGCTCATGTATTGCGTGAAAGTTGAAAAAGTTTGGGAACATCGAAAGTATGAAACAATTGCTTCGCTCGTCATCGGGGTTGTGCATGATTTGAATATTTTGTGTGATGAAGATGGAGCATAGCCAGGCTATATGATTTTGTAGGGATAACTTTCTTTGGCCATGTTATTTTGAGAAAACATGATTGCTTTGTTAGTATGCTTGAAGTATTATTATTTTTATGTCAATATCAAACTTTTATTTTGAATCTTATGGATCTGAATATTCTTGCCACAATAGAGAATATTACATTAATAAATATGTTAGGTAGCATTCCACATAAAAAAATTATATTTTTATCATTTACCTACTCGAGGACGAGCATGAATTAAGCTTGGGGATGCTTGATACGACGTATCTATAATTTTTGATGTATTCATGCCATGTTTATAATATTTTTACATGATTTGGTATGATTTGGTTAGAACTAACCCGGACTGACGCTATTTTCAGCAAAACAACCGTGTTGTTGTTTTTGTGCAGAAATAAAAGTTCTCGGAATGCGTTGAAAATCAACGGAGATTTTTTTTTTGAAAAATATAAAAAATACTAGAACGAAAAGTTACTGAAGGGGAGTCACGAGGGCCCCACAAGGGAGGATGCGGCCCCCTAGGGCGCGCCCCTTGCCTCGTGGACTCCCTGCGGGGCCCCCTGACGTGAGACCGACGCCATCCCCTCCTATAAATCCCCAAACTTCCAAAAAGAAACTTAGATCGGGAGTTCTGCCGCCGCAAGCCTCTGTAGCCACCAAAAACCAACCAAGACCCTGTTCTGGCACCCTGTCGGAGGGGGGATCCATCATCGGTGGCCATCTTCATCATCCCGACGCTCTCCATGACGAGGAGGGAGTAGTTCACCCTCGGGGCTGAGGGTATGTACCAGTAGCTATGTGTTTGATCTCCTCTCTCTCTCTCTCTCTCTCTCTCTCTCTCTCTCTCTCTCTCTCTCTCTCTCTCTCTCTCTCTCTCGTGTTCTTGATATGGCACGATCTTGATGTACCGCGAGCTTTGCTATTATAGTTGGATCTGATGATGTTTCTCCCCCTCTACCTTCTTGTAATGGATTGAGTTTTCCCTTTGAAGTTATCTTATCGGATTGAGTCTTTACGGATTTGAGAACACTTGATGTATGTCTTGCATGGGATACCCATGGTGACAATGGGGTATTCTATTGATTCACTTGATGTATGTTTTGGTGATCAACTTGCGGTTCCGTGACCTTGGGAATCTATGCATAGGGGTTGGCACACGTTTTTGTCTTGACTCTCCAGTAGAAACTTTGGGGCCCTCTATGAAGTACTTTGTGTTGGTTTGAATAGATGAATCTGAGATTGTGTGATGCATATCGTATAATCATATCCGCAGATACTTGTGGTGACATTGGAGTATCTAGGTGACATTAGGGTTTTGGTTGATGTGTGTCTTAAGGTGTTATTTTACTACGAAATCTAGGGTTGTTTGTGACACTTATAGGAATAGCCCAATGGATTGATAGGAAAGAATAACTTTGAGGTAGTTTTGTACCCTACAATAATCTCTTCGTTTGTTCTCCGCTATTAGTAACTTTGGAGTGACTCTTTGTTGCATGTTGAGGGATTGTTATATGATCTAATTATGTTATTATTGTTGAGAGAACTTGCACTAGTGAAAGTATGAACCCCAGACCTTGTTTTGAAGCATTGCAATACCGTTTGTGCTCACTTTTGTCATTAGTTACCTTGCTGTTTTTATATTTTCAGATTACAAAAACCTGTATCTACCATACATATGCACTTGTATCACCATCTCTTCGCTGAACTAGTGCACCTATACAGTTTACCATTGTATTGGGTGTGTCGGGGGCACAAGAGACTCTTTGTTATTTGGTTGTAGGGTTGTTTGAGAGAGACCATCTTCATTCTACGCCTCCCACGGATTGATAAACCTTAGGTCAACAACTTGAGGTAAATTTGCTAATGTCCTACACACCTCTGCACTTGGAGGCCCAACAACGTCTACAAGAAGAAGGTTGCGTAGTAGGCATCATCCTCCACGGCTCCACTTATATAAGGGGAGAGGTAGGGGCCTAGGCATCCAATCTTCCTATCAACATCTGTCATATGAGACATGGGTATAATACATAGCAGACATGCAGGATGAAGGGTATTATCTCATCACGAGGGCCTGAACCAACCGTTCTTCTCATGTGCACCCAATCCGATCCTCTATGCATGCCACCAATGATTAAAATCCATCAGTATGCAAGTCAAGGATGGCTAGAATCTACACTAAAAATATTATCTTAATTTAGATATAAATGAATCAATGGTCAATGGGATGATCTATATTTTGAAAAAACACCCAACTTTGGATAGAATTAAACAGAAAAAATAGTTTGGCAATACATTTTGGTAAAATAGGCATATCCTAGTAATACGATGCATGTACCTCTTCAGAGAAACCTTCCATACATTTTCTCCCGTGATTAACGAGAAAGTTCTTATTGATTGACTAAATCTTCGATCTTAGGAAGTAAATCTAAAAGTATTTGCTATATACCAAAGTTACTGCTGGGCACAATTAAGTTTGGCCTCCAAATCTGTCATATCCTCCCTCATCCTAGCAGGTCCACCACTATAAATCTACCCTACCTCCCATGCTTTCGACTCACCCAAACTGGCAATTTTCCTTCCTTTGTAGATTTTCTCCTTAGGTGACAATGGCTCGCAAGAAGGTGGCCCTCCGGTACATCCGCAATGACTCGACGCGGATCAATACCTTGAAGAAGCGTACCAAGAACCTGATGAAGAAGGCCAGTGAGGTGGCCACATTGTGCAACACCAAGGCCTGCGTGCTGGTGTATGGTGAGGGATCAACGGTGCCAGAGGTGTTCCCATCCCATGCCGAGGCGGTGGCTATCCTAAATCGGTTCAAGAGCATACCGGAGGTGCCACAGCTAAAGAATACGATGGACCAGGAGACCATTCTTAGCAAGCGCCTCGTACAACTCCGACATCAGGTAGAGAAGATTAGGCGCGAGCGCGAGGACCGTGAGGCCAGGATTCTCTTGCACACGGCAATGGTCAGCGGACACCTCCCAGGAAACATCGAGGAGCTCACAATCATGGCCTGGAAGTTGGAGTTAATCCTCAAGAGCCTGGGGGAGCGCATCATGAAAAGAAGTGGGCAGCCGCCAGTCTACCAAGCCCAGGCACCATATGTCACTGGCGGCACGGGGTCTTCGATGTATCAGGCGTTGCAGCAGCAGCATGAGGGATAGCTTGACATGGCGAGATCCCAAGGGGACCCCAACACCCAGATCTACAATGGCCACAATACCGGTCTATGAATATGTAAGAAGGGATAGGAATTCCACATGTAGCGCATGAACAACTACATGTGTCATCTCTTTTTATTTATTTTTGGAATGGCCAATAAGATGGGTGGATTACCTGCAAAAAAGTTAAGATGGATAGATGACATCGTCAATAAGATGAGACATTTGGTTTCAGTGTTGCTCTTTCAGTAAAGGCAATTTTAGTCGTTGTTATTGTTATTAGGGATCTCTTCCATGCTCTATTTGTTTTGTCAGTTAGTTGCAATGTTGAGGTTGTACCTACTCTTGATGTCAACTTGTTTTGTTAAGTATATTTTTTTGTTGACTCTTAGCACTGCATCAAGCGACCCAACTATGTAGAGTTACCTCTCAGCTTCTGCATAGCAAGATGCACACTGCCTATGCAAATCCTTAATAGTTGTCAGAAAATGAGAGCACATGTACTAAAAAATTTGCACTACCACATTTCATTTTCGAAACGTGTGATTATAACATTGAGTGCTAGGATGTTGGCCTCTACAACCGCAACGTCTTGGGCATGTTTCACAATTAGGTGACTGTGTCGACCAGTTTCATCATTAATCAAGTTCCATGCCACTCCGGAGAGAGCACTGTGATGGAACCCCAAACTCTATTGGGTGCATCATGTGATGGAAGATGTGGTATATGAATGCAGTTGCACTACTTTGAAAATGAATGGTGTGATTTGTGCACACATAATTAGGCAGATGGTGCACCCAAATGTGTTCACTGCGATATTTTCTGGGGAGGTGGTCAAAAGCAGCAACGACAAACGTGGAAGGCGTTGGGCACCTGCTGAACTTTGGACTGAGTGAAAGGGTATTATAATTTTTTCCCCAAAACAATTCCCACTCAGCCTATCCCACGCTCCCACCTATTGCTATTTGCAGGATCCTCAGAGGACTAGCATACAAGAGGAGAAGTGTGTATAATATGCAAAATTACAACATCGCGTACCATAGTCACTCTTTATATATGTAGTCCTTTATAGAACACATCCAACTCGAAGGATTTCCATTTTCAAAGCACATGAAATAAAATGCAGTGGCATGTGTCAAGTACATTATGGAGGCTGAAATGCATATAATGTGGTTGCAAATAGAAACATAACCTCGAAACATCAGTAAGTAGTAGCGCTACCGCAATCGAGCTATTTTCCTAGTGTATGCCTATTTTCTAAGTATCCTTTTTCCGATACTCGACAAACATGTCCTTTCCCAAGTGCGAGAAAGAAAATACTCGACAACCACAAGACACATGATAAGCACGGGCCTTTGCCAAGTGGCACAAAGAAAAAAATTCAGCAAAATAGAAAACACATGGCAAAAGTTGAATAGGGAACTTGGCAAAGCCCAGAGATATGTGCCCTTTACCGCTGCAAATGACGGCACTGTAGCGGCAAGTCATAGTTTGCCAAGTGTCTACTGCTAGACACTCGTCAAAGAATTTTCTTTTCTTTTTTACATGCCAAAAATGTTTGCTGAGTGCCAGTCACAGAGCACTCAGTAAACCTGTTTCTTTCTTTGGGCTGCCTTCTTTTTTCCTTCCTTTTTCCTTTCTTATCTTATCTTATCTTTTCTTTCTTTCTTCTTGGGTCAGATTTGCGTGCAAAGTGCCACATCACGTTTTCTTCTTCTTTTGGCCATGGAAGTTTTTCTACACACAATATACACTATTAGATGTAACATGTTAAAATTTGGCATTTTCTGGGTATGCTTTCTATGTTCAAGCCATTAGACGCATTTCTAGGCATTTAATGGATACAATTCAAATTTAAATTGCATGTACATGAAATTATTGCTAAAACTGGGTTGAAAGGTCTAGCTGTGGTATTTATTCTATGCTTATGTCTTATATAAGGAAGTAGAAGTAGTTCCAAACACGCATGGGGCCAAGACTCAGGAACAAACATGGAGCTTTGTGGTTATTTAATTCTGAAAATATCAAACGAAGCCATAAAAAAGGAAACATTGCATGGCATCATGATATGAGCCCTAAAGGCTCTGGTACAAACTTGATTCTTTTAGAAAAGTTGCCACGTAGATTTGTAACATCCCAAAATTCTAAATTTTGGAATGTTATAAACAAATAGATAGATTTGATTGATTGCTTGATTGATTGACTGAAAGTGAGTGATTTCGAAACTTTTTGAAAGTTAGATGAGAGGGAATAAAAGGACTTTCCCAAACTTTCATTTTTCTTTTATGATCTTCGGGAATTCAAATTCTTTTCATCACAAAACTCTGGAGAGAAGATGACATGACTTCTTCCATTTATTTAAATGACAAGGGGTGCTGAAAATATTTGAATTTCATTTGGAAAATATTTCCAATTCTGAAACTTTATGCAACTCAATGATTTTCACGAGCGAAGATAAAATGACTTCTTCAAAACATATGAAATATGAGTTGGGAGTTTCAAAGAATTAAAATTCAAAGTTCTTTTGAATTTATTTTCAATTGGAGTTATTTGAGTTTTATTCAAATTATTTTTCTCCAAAATAAAATACATGGAAAATAGGGTAACATGATTCCCTACAACAGAAAATTGGAGAAATTAATTTGAAATCATTTTGGTATTTTTAAAATGATTTTCAGTGGATTTTATTAGGGCAGTAGCACTGTTTGTTTTATTTAAATTTTTATGTATTTTATTTGAATCTAGAATAATGTTCATCATGTAGGAAATCTTTTTCTGAAAATTTTGATATATTATATGCCTATATAATATATATATTTATTTGGTTTTATTATTTTTATTTGTCTTTGTTAAAAAAAATTAAAAAAAAAGGAGCGCAGCGCCTTGGGCCAAAGGCCCAAGCCGCCATAGCCACCGGCCGGCCGAAGGCCACAAGGCCAACGCACCACGCGCCTAGGGGAGCCAGGGAGCCCCAAGTTTCCTATTCTATTACGATTCCTAGTAGAATTAGATCCCGTTTTGTTATTCCGTTTTTTATTCCTAGGATTCCTAATCCTAATCTATTTCTTGTCCCCTACCCCAAGCAAAACCCTCCCTCCCAATATAAATACCCAAGCACCCCCCTCCAACACATCAAATCAACTCTCCTCTCCTCTCCTCCAGAGCAGCAGCAGCAGCCGCCGCCGCCTCACCAGCGCCGCCGCCACCACTTGCCGCCGCCGCCGCCCTCGCCGCCACCGCCGAGCCCTCGCCTCTTGAGGTACTAGCCCAGCGCGTCACGTTTTCTAGATCGGTTTTCTAGATTGGTTTCCGTTCCGTTTTCTAGATCGGTTTTCGTTTGGTTTCCTTTTGAAACCCTAGATCGGTTTTCTCGCCGGTTTTTCTTTCCGGTTTTGTTTAGCGGCGTTAAGCTCGATAGATTTTTCTTTTATTTTAATTTCCGTCATGGACCTATCCGTAGTCCCTAATCTTCAAACGGCTATAACTTTTTACTCGTAAGTCGGAATCCATGAAACCAACGCCCACTTCTTCGTTATGATCTCCTCTATCCAATAATACAACTCAAACATGTTTTTGAAAGTTTTAAAATTTGGATTCAAACAGATTTGTATTTGAACTTCGTTTGATCATAACTTGAGTTTCAGTAACTCGATTTAGTTGATTCTTTTGCTAATCGAAGCTCTTGACCTAAACTTTCTGATAAGGCCAAATTCACATAATTTTGGTACTGTTAGAAATTGTTTTATGCTGCAAGAGTTATTTGATTTGGTTTTGACATTTTCTGAATTGTTTTCTTCGTTCTTTCCGATCTTTTGAGTGATTGCTTATGTGTGGTTACTATTGCTTGATTACGATAGATTGACCGGAGTGTGACGAGTAGATCTATCAAGAGTTTTGAGTGCGAATCATCTTCATCAACTTTGCAGGCAAGTAACACTTGATCATTCCTTTTCTACTACCCAGTTTTATTGCATTAGATCAAACCATCAAACACTTGCATGGTTAGGATCTAATTAAATTGTGGGATGGGAAGTAGATTGAGGTAGTACCTATTACCTGTTTTACTTATGAAACCTTGGGAGTTACTTCTACGTTTGCTTATTATGCCATGCTATGCTAGTAGACGTGGATTGGGTGAGTGAATATCCATGACAGATGTGAGATTGTTAATTAATGGTTTATCTAAGGTGGCAACCTAAACACACATCTGGGTGGATTGAGGCACCTGGTTTCCATCAAGACTTGCCTGTATTTCTTCGGACCGCCACCCAGGCTCTAAGGGATCATAAGATTATTCAAACTAGAAACTTCCGTGTGCAGCCACAAGCCAATTATGGGCTCTGGCGTAGTTGACTAAGTTGTGCGAACTCTTACGGGTAGGCTAGCTGATGTAGGGGATGTAGGTTGGTACGGTCTACCCACATGTAAGGTGCTAGCGCTTCTGAAAGACTATGTCTCGGTCATCCATTTCTCAAACACCATGTAGTGCGAGAACCAAGCGGAGGCGATCGAGTCTTGTGGGGAAAAGTCAAAACCTCTGCAGAGTGTATAAACTAATCATGATTAGCCGTGTCCCCGGTTATGGACAATTTTGAGTATCTAGTACCTGGATATCCTGTTGATCTCATCATGATACTTCTAATTAATATTGTTGGGTTTTAATGAGTACTTTTAATTGGGATTGAGGATGCTGTCAACCATTCTGAATGATTCACAACCACCATGATAGTTAAATAAATTTATTCCTTTGAAATAGGGAAAAATTGGCTTTTCGCTAAACTGAAACCATAGAGCTTTCCACCAGCCATACATGCATGTAGTATAGCTTATTCTTTCATTACTCTCTATGTGTTACATTGCCAGCATATTCCATGTGCTGACCCGTTTTCGGGCTGCAACTTTTCATGTTGCAGACTTTTCAGACGACGAGTAAGTGATACGTTAGGGTTACGATTTCCTATACTCAACTTTGCCGTTGGTGTTGATGGGAATCCACAACCTTGTTGCTTCCGCTATATTTTGGATCGAGGTAATAGTATTTACGTTATTTCATACATGTGATTTACCTCTGTTATAAATCCTTCGAGTACTGTGTGTGTCAGCATACCGATCCAGGGATGACACGAAAGCACAGAGACTTGATCCATTCGGGTCGGGTCGCTACAAGATGGTATCAGAGCACATGTTGACTGTAGGACGTGACCCTAGAAACTGATAAGCCCATAGGAAAGATTTTTCTCTACAACTTCATTTTCAAAAAGATCTTTTACCTCTCTTCTCTTCTGAGCTTATTCAAATATTCCTTTTAGTGAGACCATACCCCTTTTCCCTTTTGACCACTCGAAGATTTGACTGATGAGACCACTCCAAGGAGACAAGATATCGGACAACTAAGACCATTTGGAATGAAGATGATTTTACCGTAAACGGAAACTACAACGGTGAAGACTCAAAGACTAGGAGATTTGAAGGCTCCAAATAAATTCGGTTTGTATGACCTAGGAAGGTTGCGCTTATGGAACTTGGCAGACTATGGAAGTTATCAATAACCGAGATCAAGGTGTATCGGAGAAAGACCGGAACATGGAGCATTAGAATTCAAAGCTTTGTCGGAAAACCCTAAGGCAGGAGATATCAACTATGGAATGATAGCTCATGAAAATGACAAGAGCAGAAACACGCTATCCATGATGTTATCGCCCGCCTATGCTATTGTCACCGTGCGGAGTTAAGCATGCAGATGCATGGAAGGATTGGATGGTAGAAAGCTGATGGAACATCTATCTGCAAACGTTGGAGTTTTAACCTTAGCTGGTGTATCACCAGGATCTGGAGTATTACATGAAGAAGTTTAAGGTGGATATGAAGGAAGCAGTATTTGATAAGGAAGCAGTTTGTGAAGAACTCAGGACCCAGAAGATGAAAGTAGACAAGATGAAGGAGCAAAACATCGAGATACCGAAGATTTGACAGTAACTGAAGGACAGTAGGATCATGGATCATGTCAAGGATGTTGAAACCGGCAGTTGGAACGTAACTCCAGAAATATTGAAGGACGTCGCGAGAGACTTCGCGTCAACAGAGATGATCTGGCAAAAGAACTTGAGAAGGACAAGCATGATCAGAAGGAGCCATCTGAGACATGATCAAGACTTGAAGAGTGTGATGACTTTGAGATCTATTGACCGTTAGAAGACCAAACCCCTGTTACATACCTACGTTAGATGCGACGATTGTGAGCTGTCATTTGTTTGATGTTTTCCGACAGCCACAATAAAATCTGCCTTTTCAAAACTTTGTTTGTATTGTGTGCATCCCTCTCGATCTCTCTTATCCCACCCCAAACCCATGGACCCATTAGAGGATGGATGGAGATGAGCTTGTAATTTCCAGACCAATGAGTCAATTGGAGACAGACCGATGGATTCAGAACATGGAGGATCATATGAAGAATAACCCTATAGCCAGAAAGGATATGACCCAGCATGCTCTTCAGTGCTTTGAAAGAGGTGCTGCTATTTGGTGGAGGATGTACCAAACCATCAATGGATTGCAAAGAGTAACCACTTGGGAAGAATTTAAGTTGACTTTGCTAAAGTCTCGGTTTGTGACCCAGAAGTTGAAGCCTTATGGAAAGGATATGAAGAAACCTTGTGCGTGCAAGCCTTGTGGAGAAATAGGATATAACCATAAATAAAACAAGGATTTAATACCCTCATAATCGGAGGATTATCAAAGGAGTTAGCCGAGGATTTTCAGGGAACTTTGGTTGGAGATTGTTCCCGAAGATTTTGTTGCAGTAATGGAAGTTCAGTTTACATTGTTGGAAAAGATCCGTGAAGCTCAGAAGGATGACAAAGAGATTGCTGAGGTAAAAGAGAGGATGAGCAAAGGAAAAGCCAAAGGTTTTCGTAAGGATGAGCATGACACCTTATGGTTTGAGGACAGTGTACATGTACCCAATAATGCAAAAATCAGGAAGTTAAAACTTCAGGAGGCTCATGACTCACCATACTCGATTCGCCCTGGAAACACCAAGATGTATTTGGATTTGAAGGAGTGTTTCTGGTGGACTGGTATGAAGAAGGATATTGCGGAGTATGTAGTCGTAAGTGATGTATGCCAGAGAAATTAAAAGCAGAGCATCAGAAGCCAGCGGGATTATTGCAGCCTATGCCGATACCCGAATGAAAGTAGGATAAGCCTGGCATGGATTTCATTTCCGGATTTCCCATAACCCGATTGGGATATGATTCTATCTGGGTAGTAGTTGACTCGCTTGACCAAAGTGGCTCACTTATCCCAGTGAAATACAAGTGCGAAGTTGGCCAAGATATATATTTGACAAGGATCGTATGTCTGCATGGAGTCCCGAGGACCATCGTAGAGGAACACAGTTTACCTCAAAGTTTTGGAATCAGCTGCACTAGACTTTGGGTACTAGGCTAGAGTTCATCACAGCCTCTCATCCATGACAGATGGATAAATCAAGAGAGTCAATCAGATTTTGGAGGACATGTTGAGAGCGTGTGCGCTAGATTATGGATCTAGTAGTGATGATAATCTACCCTACGGGGAGTTCTCATACAACAACAACTACCAAGTCAGTTTGAAGATGGCCCCTTTTGGAGCTTTGTATGGGAGAAGGAGCCAGACACCGTTGATGTGGGATGAAGTTGGAGACCGTCAGTTGTTTGGACCAAATATGATCAAGGAGTCAGAAGAGAATGTTAAGTTGATTCGAGATAGACTGAAGATAGCTCAGTCCAGGCAGAAGAGTTATGCAGACTCAAAAATGCAAGGAGGTAGTCTATGAAATCGGAGACAGAGCATATCTTTGTGTGCCACCTCTGCGAGGAGTTAAACGATTTGGAGTTAAGGGAAAGTTAGCCCCGAGATTTGTAGGACCACACCGAGTTGGAACGTATGGGAGAAGTTACCAACAAGTTGGAGTCACCCGAAGGACTGTCAGGAGTTCATGATCTGTTTCACGTTTTCCAGTTGAAGAAGTGCCATGCAGAGATGGCCAATATTTCCTTGTAAGGACGCTTGACCCTGGAAAGGATAATGAGGTTCCACGAAGTGGAGTATGGATTTCATAAGTATAAGATTTATCATGGTATGTGGGACATCCCACGAGGATGAAGAGATGAAGTGTTATTGGATATAAAGGAGGTATGATGTTGGAAATATGGATCAATGGAAATTCCATGAAGAGTCTGAGTAAACATGTCCCCGTTTGGTGCAAATATAAGGAAAAGAGACAGTACATTTGGATGGATTTTAAGTATGCCAGGAAGTTGGATGTCGGGATAATGATCAGTTGCCCAGATGATGAGTTCAAGATTTGCAAGTGATGAGATGGGCCATAACCCACAGGCCCCAGGACCTGCCAAGAAGCAAGCACACTCTTGCTGAAGGAAAAACCCTGGAAGAAGTTACGACTTGTATCAACCGACGATTCTATAGGAGTTTACGCAAAACCTGAGAGTTGTTAAGGAACGATAGATGTTTGTTTGGCTTGCAGAATCAATGGATTTCCGAACTTGGTTCGTCGACAAGAGAAATTCTGCAATGCTTGTGAGGATGACCGAGTGTTAGAATGCGAGATTCGCTAAACCATGTACAAGGTAATGATTTGGGTGCGGGATGGATTGATCACCATACCGACTTTCTCTTATTATTCGCTTTGCTATATGGGATAGTAAATCTGAGTGACTTACCTATAGTTGCAAGACGACGATATTAAACCTTGTTTAAACCTTAGAATGGTATAGGTATTTGTTTTTTCTTTTCCCTTGTACACGGCAGCTGTTGCCAACCGTAGGTCATACGGTGAGGTTCAACCCAGACCCGTTTTCTGCAGGAGAAAACCATATATTGTTGACCACCATGAGATATCGATAGTTGTTTAGAATTGGCGCCAGACCTGTCAGCTAAGAAGACCCAGTCTCGGAATAACCTTACCCAGAGTAAAGGGCAAAAGATTTGAGGAAAAGGTTATGCCACTACCGGAAGAGCCCAGAGAAGGAATTATCCTTACGATCTGAGAAGACCGACACTGTCAGTAATAAGGATGGAGTATATGAGTTTTGATGGAACCTTAACAATGCTTCTAAGGGTGGTAGCACCCGAGACCCCGGAGATGATCGATGGATTTTGAGAAGACCCCCAAACCCTAACCTATTTCTTTCTAGCCTCTCCGAATCTCGAGGACGAGATTCATTTTAAGGGTGGTAGTTTGTAACATCCCAAAATTCTAAATTTTGGAATGTTATAAACAAATAGATAGATTTGATTGATTGCTTGATTGATTGACTGAAAGTGAGTGATTTCGAAACTTTTTGAAAGTTAGATGAGAGGGAATAAAAGGACTTTCCCAAACTTTCATTTTTCTTTTATGATCTTCGGGAATTCAAATTCTTTTCATCACAAAACTCTGGAGAGAAGATGACATGACTTCTTCCATTTATTTAAATGACAAGGGGTGCTGAAAATATTTGAATTTCATTTGGAAAATATTTCCAATTCTGAGACTTTATGCAACTCAATGATTTTCACGAGCGAAGATAAAATGACTTCTTCAAAACATATGAAATATGAGTTGGGAGTTTCAAAGAATTAAAATTCAAAGTTCTTTTGAATTTATTTTCAATTTGGAGTTAATTGAGTTTTATTCAAATTATTTTTCTCCAAAAATAAAATACATGGAAAATAGGGTAACATGATTCCCTACAACAGAAAATTGGAGAGAAATTAATTTGAAATCATTTTGGTATTTTTAAAATGATTTTCAGTGGATTTTATTAGGGCAGTAGCACTGTTTGTTTTATTTAAATTTTTATGTATTTTATTTGAATCTAGAATAATGTTCATCATGTAGGAAATCTTTTTCTGAAAATTTTGATATATTATATGCCTATATAATATATTTATTTATTTGGTTTTATTATTTTTATTTGTCTCTGTTAAAAAAAATTTTTAAAAAAGGGAGCGCAGCGCCTTGGGCCAAAGGCCCAAGCCGCCATAGCCACCGGCCGGCCGAAGGCCACAAGGCCAACGCACCACGCGCCTAGGGGAGCCAGGGAGCCCCAAGTTTCCTATTCTATTACGATTCCTAGTAGAATTAGATCCCGTTTTGTTATTCCGTTTTTTATTCCTAGGATTCCTAATCCTAATCTATTTCTTGTCCCCTACCCCAAACAAAACCCCTCCCCTCCCCAATATAAATACCCAAGCACCCCCCTCCAACACATCAAATCAACTCTCCTCTCCTCTCCTCCAGAAGCAGCAGCAGCAGCCGCCGCCCTCCTCCAGCCCGCCGCCCGCCCTCACCAGCCGCCGCCGCCGCCACTTGCCGCCCGCCGCCCTCGCGCCGCCACCGCCGAGCCCTCGCCTCTTGAGGTACTAGCCCAGCCAGCGTCACGTTTCTAGATCGGTTTTCTAGATTGGTTTCGTTCCGTTTTCTAGATCGGTTTTCGTTTGGTTTCCTTTTGAAACCCTAGATCGGTTTTCTCGCGGTTTTTCTTTCCGGTTTTGTTTAGCGGCGTTAAGCTCGATAGATTTTTCTTTTATTTTAATTTCTGTCATGGACCTATCCGTAGTCCCTAATCTTCAAACGGCTATAACTTTTTACTCGTAAGTCGGAATCCAACGAAACCAACGCCCACTTCTTCGTTATGATCTCCTCTATCCAGTAATACAACTCAAACATGTTTCTGAAAGTTTTAAAATTTGGATTCAAACAGATTTGTATTTGAACTTCGTTTGATCATAACTTGAGTTTCGTAACTCCGATTTAGTTGATTCTTTTTGCTAATCGAAGCTCTTGACCTAAACTTTCTGATAAGGCCAAATTCACATAATTTTGGTACTGTTAGAAATTGTTTTATGCTGCAAGAGTTATTTGATTTGGTTTTGACGTTTTCCGAATTGTTTTCTTCGTTCTTTCCGATCTTTTGAGTGATTGCTTATGTGTGGTTACTATTGCTTGATTACGATAGATTGACTGGAGTGTGACGAGTAGATCTATCAAGAGTTTTGAGTGCGAATCATCTTCATCAACTTTGCAGGCAAGTAACACTTGATCATACCTTTTCTACTACCCAGTTTTATTGCATTAGATCAAACCCTCAAACACTTGCATGGTTAGGATCTAATTAAATTGTGGGATGGGAAGTAGATTGAGGTAGTACCTATTACCTGTTTTACTTATGAAACCTTGGGAGTTACTTCTACGTTTGCTTATTATGCCATGCTATGCTAGTAGACGTGGATTGGGTGAGTGAATATCCATGACAGATGTGAGATTGTTAATTAATGGTTTATCTAAGGTGGCAACCTAAACACACATCTGGGTGGATTGAGGCACCTGGTTTCCATCAGGACTTGCCTGTATTTCTTCGGACCGCCACCCAGGCTCTAAGGGATCATAAGATTATTCAAACTGGAAACTTCCGTGTGCAGCCACAAGCCAATTATGGGCTCTGGCGTAGTTGACTAAGTTGTGCGAACTCTTACGGGTAGGCTAGCTGATGTAGGGGATGTAGGTTGGTACGGTCTACCCACATGTAAGGTGCTAGCGCTTCTGAAAGACTATGTCTCGGTCATCCGTTTCTCAAACCACCATGTAGTGCGAGAACCAAGCGGAGGCGATCGAGTCTTGTGGGGAAAAGTGCATAAACCTCTGCAGAGTGTATAAACTAATCATGATTAGCCATGTCCCCGGTTATGGACAATTTTGAGTATCTAGTACCTGGATATCCTGTTGATCTCATCATGATACTTCTAATTAATATTGTTGGGTTTTAATGAGTACTTTTAATTGGGATTGAGGATGCTGTCAACCATTCTCAATGATTCACAACCACCATGATAGTTAAATAAATTTATTCCTTTGAAATAGGGAAAAATTGGCTTTTCGCTAAACTGTAACCATAGAGATTTCCACCAGCCATACATGCATGTAGTATAGCTTATTCTTTCATTACTCTCTATGTGTTACATTGCCAGCATATTCCATGTGCTGACCGTGTTGGCTGCAACTTTTCATGTTGCGAGACTTTTCGAACGACAGTAAGTGATACGTTAGGGTTACGATTTCCTATACTCAACTTTGCCATTGGTGTTGATGGGAATCCACAACCTTGTTGCTTCCGCTATATTTTGGATCGAGGTAATAGTATTTACGTTATTTCATACATGTGATTTACCTCTGTTATAAATCCTTCGAGTACTGTGTGTGTCAGCATACCGATCCAGGGATGACACGAAAGCACAGAGACTTGATCCATTCGGGTCGGGTCGCTACAAGATTGCTTAGAGAAGATACCACCTGCAAGGAAGAATCTAGGTTTTGATAAGGAATAGGTCAGGTTTGGAGGCAAATAACTGTTTTATCCGTTGGCCTTGAAACTTTCTCTACAGTCAGCATACACCATTAAATATAACATGTCAAAACTTACCATTTTCCCAGCTTAGTTTGTTATACTTAAGCTATTAAGTACATTTCTAGGCATTTCATGGATATAATTCATATTTGAATTGGAGGTACACAAAATAGTCGCCACAAATAGGTTGAAAAACTTGTTGATGATCGCTAGTCTATGCTTAGCCTTTATAAAAGGAAATAGAAATAGTTGCAAACACCATCGGGCCGAGACTCGGGCACCAACATGGAGCTTAGTGGTTATTTAATTCTAAAAATTTCAAATGAAGACAGAAAAACATGCAAATTTGCATGGCGTCAAGATATGACTCCTAGAGGTTGTGGTTAAAATTTAAGCATGCTCCAAAAAAAAGGAAATTATTTCGTAGACTACTTTAAAATGGGACCATTTCCGAGGAAGAATCTAGGTTTCAGGATGGAATGGCTCATATTTGGAGGCAATGCGACTGTTGCTTCATTCGTTGGCCTTGAAACTTTTTCTATGCTCAATACAAACCATTACATGTAGCATGCATGTCGGAATTTGCTATTTTTTGGGCCTATTTGCTATATTTAATCCATTAATGCATTTATATGCTTTTAAACTTTTAAATATCAAATCAATTCAAACATTATGAAAACTCCTAAAAAACTGCTTATATGTAGTACATTACATTTGAAATTGTATTGAGGTATATAAGATAAAAAATGTATTGGGTATCCAAGTTGAGCAATTTTAACCTGCTCCCTCTTACCCCCTCTTTTCACATGGGAGGTTAGAAGGTAAGAGTTAATTAAACCCACTGCTTAGTGCAATCAACGGCTCATATCTATTTTATACTCTTACCTCCTGCATGTCAAAAGGAAGGTAAGAGGGAGCATGTTAAAAAACCTCAAAGTTATATTTTTTTGATGTCCTATAAAAGGAGTTGGCCGAGTGTAATACTCGGGCAAGTCATTTGTGGGTTCTTATTGGTAAGCTTGACACTCCCACTATCGTGATCTCCATCGCTTATTCCCCACAGATCTAACAACTGGCAATGATAGTGTAGGTCGAGGGTAGGTCATCTCTACCATGAATCCAACCAAGGGGGCGGGAAGGACAAAATGCCACTCGCAACAGTGAAATCGAGGGAGGGTGTTAAGAGATAAGTCTTGCAAGTTCTATAATAGATAGTTTGTTGTAATCTCTTTGGTATGATATAAACCCAATCTAACTTATACGCCACAGATGTTCTGTAATCCTAGCGATCCTAGAGATCGATCAGCAAATGCCCTAGCGAGGTTGTCTGGCTTTTATAAATACACGACGACCCAAGACCAAATGATAATGCCTTTGCCTGCATATTCTTTCAAAATCCATCTGCATATTTAAGAATTGTTATGCGCAATATCTTTTGCTTCCTTTGTGGGTAGGTGATGTCTACTACACAACCTTCTTCTTGTAGACATTGTTGGGTCTGCAAGTGCACAGGTTTGTAGGACAGTAGCAAATTTCCCTCAAGTGGATAACCTAAGGTTTATCAATCCGTGGGAGGCGTAGGATGAAGATGGTCTCTCTCAAACAACCCTGCAACCAAATAACAAAGAGTCTCTTGTGTCCCCAACACACCCAATACAATGGTAGATTGTATAGGTGCACTAGTTCGGCAAAGAGATGATGATACAAGTGCAATATGGATGGTAGATATAGGTTTTTGTAATCTGAAATTATAAAAACAGCAAGGTAACTAATGATAAAAGTGAGCACAAACGGTATTGCAATGGTAGGAAACAAGGCATAGGGTTCATACTTTCACTAGTGCAAGTTCTCTCAACAATAATAACATACTTGGATCATATAACTATCCCTCAACATGCAACAAAGAGTCACTCCAAAGCCACTAATAGCGGAGAACAAATGAAGAGATTATGGTAGGGTATGAAACCACCTCAAAGTTACCCTTTCTGTTCTATCTATTCAAGAGTCCATAGTAAAATAACATGAAGCTATTCTTTCCGTTCAATCTATCATAGAGTTCATACTAGAATAACACCTTAAGACACAAATCAACCAAAACCCTAATGTCACCTAGATACTCCAATGTCACCTCAAGTATCCATGGGCATGATTATACGATAAGCATCACACAATCTCAGATTCATCTATTAAACCAACACAAAGTACTTCAAAGAGTGCCCCAAAGTTTCTACCGAAGAGTCAAGACAAAAACGTGTGTCAATCCCTATGCATAGGTTCATGGGAGGAACCCGCAAGTTGATCACCAAAACATACATCAAGTGGATCACGTGATATCCCATTGTCACCACTGATAAACATGGCAAGACATACATCAAGTGTTCTCAAATCCTTAAAGACTCAATCCGATAAGATAACTTCAAGAGGAAAACTCAATTCATCACAAGAGAGTAGAGGGGGAGAAACATCATAAGATCCAACTATAATAGCAAAGCTCGCGATACATCAAGATCGTGCCATAGAGTGAACACGTGAGAGAGAGATCAAACACATAGCTACTGGTACATACCCTCAGCCCCGAGGGTGAACTACTCGCTCCTCGTCATGGAGAGCGCCGGGATGATGAAGATGGCCACCGGTGAGGGATCCCCCCTCCGGCAGGGCACCGGAACGGGCTCCCGAGAGGTTTTTGGTGGCTACAGAGGCTTGTGGCGGCGAAACTCCCGATCTATCTTCGTATTCGATGGTTTTATGGTATATGGGAATATATAGGCGAAAGAAGTCGGTCGGGGGAGACACGAGGAGCCCACGAGACAGGGGGCGCACCCAGGGGGTGGGCGCGCCCTCCTATCTCCTGGCCTCCTCGAAGCTTCCCTGGCTTGTACTCCAAGTCTCCCGGATCACGTTCGTTCCAAAAATCACGCTGTCGAAGGTTTCATTCCGTTTGGACTCCGTTGATATTCCTTTTCTTTGAAATACTGAAACAGGCAATAAAACAGCAATACGGGCTGGGCCTTCGGTTAGTAGGTTAGTCCCAAAAATGATATAAATGTGTAAAATAAAGCCCATAAACATCCAAAAGGGGTAATATAAGAGCATGGAACAATCAAAAATTATAGATACATTGGAGACGTATCAAGCATCCCCAAGCTTAATTCCTGCTCGTCCTCGAGTAGGTAAATGATAAAAACAGAATTTTTGATGTGGAATGCTACCTAGCATAATTCTCAATGTAATTTTCTCTATTGTGGCATGATTGTTTATATCCAAATGATTCAAGATAAAAGCTCATAAAACATAAAAAAATAATGCTTCGAAGCATACTAACAAATAATCATGTCCTATCAAAATAGCATAGCCAAAGAAAGCTTATCCCTACAAAATCATATAGTTAGGCCATGCTTCATTTTCATTACACAAAATACTCCCATCATGCACAACCCCGGTTTCAGCCAAGCAATTGGTTCATACTTTTTAACGCGCTTCAGCCATTTCAACTCTTACGCAATACATGAGCGCAAGCCATGGACATAGCACTATGGTGGTATATGGTGGTGGTTGTGAGGACAAAAAGGAAGAAGATAGTCTCACATCAACTAGGCGTATCAACGGGCTATGGAGATGCCCGTCAATAGATATCAATGTGTGTGAGTAGGGATTGCCATGCAACGGATGCACTAGAGCTATAAATATATGAAAGATCAACAAAAGAAACTAAGTGGGTGTGCATCCAACTTGCTTGCTCACGAAGACCTAGGGCATTTTGAGGAAGCCCATCATTGGAATATACAATCCAAGTTCTATAGTGAAAAATTCCCACTTAGTATATGGAAGTGACAACATAGGAGACTCTCTATTATGAAGATCATGGTGCTACTTTGAAGCACAAGTGTGGTAAAGAGGATAGTAGCATTGTCCCTTCTCTCTTTTTCTCTCATTTTATTTTTTTATTTCTTTTTTTTCTTCTTTTTTTCTTTGGCCTTTCTTTTTTTTCTTTTTGGCCTTTCTCCTCTTTTTTTCTTTTTCTTTTCTTTTTAAAGTCTGAAGTCTCATCCCGACTTGTGGGGGAATCATAGTCTTCATTCCTTTCCTCACTGGGATAATGCTCTAATAATGAAGATCATCACACTTTTATTGATTTACAACTCAAGAATTACAACTCAAAACTAGAACAAGATATGACTCTATATGAATGCCTCCGGCGGTGTACCGGGATATGCAATGAATCAAGAGCGACATGTATGAAATTATGAAGGTGGCTTTGGCACAAATACGATGTCAACTACATGATCATGCAAAGAGCAATATGACAATGATGGAGCGTGTCATAATAAACGAAACGGTGGAAAGTTGCATGACAATATATCTCGAAATGGCTATGGAAATGCCATAATAGGTAGGTATGGTGGCTGTTTTGAGGAAGGTAAATAAATGATGCATGATACCGGCGAAAGTTGCGTGATATAATAGAGGCTAGCAAAGTGGAAGGGTGAGTGTGCGTATATCAATGGACTCACATTAGTCATAAAGAACTCATATACTTATTGCAAAAGTCTACTTGCCCTCGAAGCAAAGTACTACTACGCATGCTCCTAGGGGAAGGGTTGGTAGGAGTTAACCATCGCGCGATCCCGACCTCCACTCATAAGGAAGGCAATTAAAAGAGCACCTCATGCAACAAATTTGTCACACAACTTTTACCATACGTGCATGCTACGGGACTTGCCAACTTCAACATAAGTATTTCTCAATTTCATAATTACCCACTAGCATGACTCTAACATTACTACCTCTATATCTCAAAACAATTATCAAGCATCAAATTGATCCTAGTGTTTTATGCACTTTCTATGATAGTTTTTATTATACCCAACTTGGATGCTCATCATTCTAGGACCAAATTTGTAACCATAGCAAATACCATGCTGTTCTAAAAGACTCTCAAAATAATATAAGTGAAGCATGAGAGACTAGCAATTTCTTCAAAATTAAGCCACCGCCGTGCTCTAAAAGATATAAGTGAAGTACTAGAGCAAAAACTATCAAGCTCAAAAGATATAAGTGAAGCACATAGAGTAATCTAATAAATTCTAATCAAGTGGGATTCTCCCAAAAAGTGTGTACAGCAAGGATGATTGTGGAAAACCAAAAAGAAAATACTAATATCATACACGACGCTCCAAGCAAAACATATATCATGTGGAAAATAAAAATATAGTTCCAAGAAAAGTTACCAACGAACGAAGACGAAAGAGGGGACGCCTTCCGGGGGCATCCCCAAGCTTAGGATTTTGGCTACTCTTGAATATCTTGGGGTGCCATGGGCATTCCCAAGCTTAGGCTATTGCCACTCCTGTTGGGGAACGTAGTAATTTCAAAAATTTTCCTACGATCACGCAAGACCATGGTGATGGCATAGCAACGAGCGGGAAGAGTGTCCGTCCACGTACCCTCGTGACCGAAAGCGAAGCGTTATAACAACGCTGTTGATGTAGTCGACGTCTTCACGACCCGACCGATCCAAGCACCGAACGTGACGGCACCTCCGAGTTCTGCACACGTTCAGCCCGATGGCGATCCCGGACTCCGATCCAGCAAAGTGTCGGGATGAGTTCCGTCAAGACGACGGCGTGGTGACGATGATGATGCTCCACCGACGCAGGGCTTCGCTTAAGCTCCGACGATATGACTTCTCCCGCGAGGCTTTCGCCTAAGCTCCGCGACGATATGACCAAGTGGAATATGGTGGAAGGGGCACCGCACACGGCTAAGGAAATCAACTTGTGTGTCTTGGGGTGCTCCTGCCCCGTATATAAAGGAGCCAAGGGGAGGTGGCGGCCAAGAGGAGGAGGCGACAAGGAGTCCTACTCCCTCCGGGAGTAGGACTCCCCCCCCAATCCTAGTTGGAATAGGATTCCCGGAGGGGGAGAGAGAGAGAGGGGGGGCCGGCCCACCTTTCCTAGTCCTAATAGGACTAGGGGAAGGGGGGGGGCGCGCGGCCACCTAGGGCTGGCCCTTCTCCTTTCCTCCAAGGCCCACTATGGGCCCATGTAGTTCCCGGGGGGTTCCGGTAACCTCCCGGTACTCCGGTAAATTCCCGATTTCACTCGGAACCTTTCCGATGTCCAAATGTAGGCTTCCAATATATCAATCTTTATGTCTCGACCATTTCGAGACTCCTCGTCATATCCGTGATCACATCCGGGACTCCGAACAACCTTCGGTGCATCAATACTTATAAACTCATTATGACTGTCATCGAAACGTTAAGCGTGCGGACCCTACGGGTTCGAGAACTATGTAGACATGATCGAGACACCTCTCTGGTCAATAACCAATAGCGGGACCTGGATGCCCATATTGGCTCCTACATATTCTACGAAGATCTTTTATCGGTCAGACCGCATAACAACATACGTTGTTCCCTTTGTCATCGGTATGTTACTTGCCCGAGATTCGATCGTCGGTATCCAATACCTAGTTCAATCTCGTTACTGGCAAGTCTCTTTTCTCGTTCCGTAATACATCATCTCACAACTAACACATTTAGTTGCAATGCTTGCAAGGCTTATGTGATGTGCATTACCGAGAGGGCCCGGAGATACCTCTCCGACAATCGGAGTGACAAATCCTAATCTCGAAATATGCCAACCCAACATGTACCTTTGGAGACACCTGTAATGTACCTTTATAATCACCCAGTTACGTTGTGACGTTTGGTAGCACCCAAAGTATTCCTCGGGCAAACGGGAGTTGCATAATCTCATAGTCATAGGAACATGTATAAGTCATGAAGAAAAGCACTAGCAACAAACTACACGATCAGGTGCTATGCTAATGGAATGGGTCATGTCAATCAGATCATTCAACCAATGATGTGATCCCATTAATCAAATAACAACTCCTTGTTCATGGTTAGGAAACATAACCATCTTTGATTAATGAGCTAGTCAAGTAGAGGCATACTAGTGACACTCTGTAGGTTTATGTATTCACACATGTATTATGTTTCCGGTTAATACAATTCTAGCATGAATAATAAACATTTATCATGATATAAGGAAATAAATAATAACATTTATTATTGCCTCTAGGGCATATTTCCTTCAGTCTCCCACTTGCACTAGAGTCAATAATCTAGATTACACAAGAATGATTCTAACACCCATGGAGTCTTGGTGCTGATCATGTTTTGCTCGTGGAAGAGGCTTAGTCAACGGTCTGCAACATTCAGATCCGTATGTATCTTGCATATCTCTATGTCTCCCACCTGGACCAAATCCCGGATGGAGTTGAAGCGTCTTTTGATGTGCTTGGTTCTCTTGTGAAATCTGGATTCCTTTGCCAAGGCAATTGCACCAGTATTGTCACAAAAGATTTTCATTGGACCCGATACACTAGGTACAACACCTAGATCGGATATGAACTCCTTCATCCAGACTCCTTCATTAGCTGCTTCCGAAGCAGCTATGTACTCAGCTTCACATGTAGATCCCGCAACGACGCTTTGTTTGGAACTGCACCAACTGACAGCTCCACCGTTTAATGTGAATACGTATCCGGTTTGCGATTTAGAATCGTCCGGATCAGTGTCAAAGCTTGCATCGACGTAACCGTTTACGACGAGCTCTTTGTCACCGCCATAAATGAGAAACATATCCTTAGTTCTTCTCAAGTACTTAAGGATGTTCTTGACCGCTGTCCAGTGATCCACTCCTGGATTACTTTGGTACCTGCCTGCTAAACTTACAGCAAGGCACACATCAGGTCTGGTACACAGCATTGCATACATGATAGAGCCTATGGCTGAAGCATAGGGAACATCTTTCATTTTCTCTCTATCTTCTGCGGTGGTCGGGCATTGAGTCTTACTCAACTTCACACCTTGTAATACCGGCAAGAACCCTTTCTTTGCCTGATCCATTTTGAACCTTTTCAAAACTTTATCAAGGTATGTGCTTTGTGAAAGTCCTATTAAGCGCCTTGATCTATCTCTATAGATCTTAATGCCCAATATGTAAGCAGCTTCACCGAGGTCTTTCATCGAAAAACTCTTATTCAAGTATCCCTTTATGCTATCCAGAATTCTATATCATTTCCGATCAATAATATGTCATCCACATATAATATCGAAATGCTACAGAGCTCCCACTCACTTTCTTGTAAATACAGGCTTCTCCAAAAGTCTCAGATAAAACCAAATGCTTTGATCACACTATCAAAACGTTTATTCCAACTCCGAGAGGCTTGCACCAGTCCATAAATGGATCGCTGGAGCTTGCACACTTTGTTAGCTCCTTTGGATCGACAAAACCTTCTGGTTGCATCACATACAACTCTTCTTCCGAAATCCATTCAGGAATGCAGTTTTAACATCCATTTGCCAAATTTCATAATCATAAAATGCGGCAATTGCTAACATGATTCGGACTGACTTAAGCATCGCCACGGGTGAGAAGGTCTCATCGTAGTCAATCCCTTGAACTTGTCGAAAACCTTTTGCAACAAGTCGAGCTTTATAGACGAGAACATTACCATCAGCGTCGGTCTTCTTCTTGAAGATCCATTTATTCTCAATTGCTTGCCGATCATCGGGCAAGTCAACCAAAGTCCACACTTTGTTCTCATACATGGATCCCATCTCAGATTTCATGGCCTCAAGCCATTTTGTGGAATCTGGGCTCACCATCGCTTCTTCATAGTTCGTAGGTTCATCATGTTCCAGTAACATGACTTCCAAAATAGGATTACCGTACCACTCTGGTGCGGACCTTGCTCTGGTTGATCTACGAAGTTCTGTAGAAACTTGATCTGAAGTTTCATGATCATCATCATTAGCTTCCTCCCTATTTGGTGTAGGTGTCACAGAAACTGTTTTCTGTGATGTACTACTTCTCAATGAGGGAGTAGATACAGTTATCTCATCAAGTTCTACTTTCCTCCCACTCACTTCTTTTGTGAGAAACTCTTTCTCCAAAAAGTTTCCGAATTTAGCAACAAAAATCTTGCCTTCGGATCTGTGATAGAAGGTGTACCCAACTGTCTCCTTTGGGTATCCTATGAAGACACATTTCTCCGATTTGGGTTCGAGCTTATCAGGTTGAAGCTTTTTCACATAAGCATCGCAGCCCCAAACTTTCAAAAACGACAACTTTGGTTTCTTGCCAAACCACAGTTCATAAGGCGTCGTCTCAACGGATTTAGATGGTGCCCTATTTAAAGTGAATGCAGCTGTCTCTAAAGCATAACCCCAAAACGATAGCGGTAAATCAGTAAGAGACATCATAGATCGCACCATATCTAATAAAGTACGATTACGACGTTCGGACACACCATTACGTTGTGGTGTTCCGTGTGCGTAAGTTGCGAAACTATTCCACATTGTTTCAAATGTAGGCCAAACTCGTAACTCAAATATTCTCCTCCACGATCAGATCGTAGAAACTTTATTTTCTTGTTACGATGATTTTCCACTTCACTCTGAAATTCTTTGAACTTTTCAAATGTTTCAGACTTGTGTTTCATTAAGTAGATATACCCATATCTGCTCAAATCATCTGTGAAGGTGAGAAAATAACGATATCCGCCATTTAGCCTCAACATTCATTGGACCACATACATCGGTATGTATGATTTCCAATAAATCTGTTGCTCTCTCCATAGTTCCGGAGAACGGTGTTTTAGTCATCTTGCCCATAAGGCACGGTTCGAAGTGCCAAGTGATTCATAATCAAGTGACTCCAAAAGTCCATCAGCATGGAGTTTCTTCATGCGCTTTACTCGATATGACCTAAACGGCAGTGCCACAAATAAGTTGCACCATCATTATCAACTCTGCATCTTTTGGTTTCAACATTATGAATATGTGTATCACTACTATCAAGATTAAGTAAAAACAAACCATTCTTCAATGGTGCATGACCATAAAAGATATTATTCATATAAATAGAACAACCATTATTCTCTGATTTAAATGAATAACCGTCTCGCATCAAACAAGATCCAGATATAATGTTCATGCTCAACGATGGTACTAAATAACAATTATTTAGGTCTAATACTAATCCTGAAGGTAGATGTAGAGGTAGCGTGCCGACCGCGATCACATCGACTTTGGAACCATTTCCCACGCGCATCGTCACCTCGTCCTTAGCCAATCTTCGCTTAATCCGTAGCCCCTGTTTCGAGTTGCAAATATTAGCAACAGAACCAGTATCAAATACCCAGGTGCTACTGCGAGTATTAGTAAGGTACACATCAATAACAAGTATATCACATATACCTTTGTTAACCTTGCCATCCTTCTTATCCGCCAAATACTTGGGGCAGTTCCGCTTCAAAGGACCAGCCTGCTTGCAATAGAAGCACTCAGTTTTCAGGCTTAGGACCAGACTTGGGTTTCTTCTCTTGATCAGCAACTTGCTTGCCGCTCTTTTGAAGTTTCCTTTTCTTTCCTTTGCCCTTTTCTTGAAACTAGTGGTTTTGTTAACCATCAACACTTGATGCTCCTTTTGATTTCTACCTCCGCTGCTTTCAGATCGCGAAGAGCTCGGGCATAGTTTTGGTCATCCCTTGCATATTATAGTTCATCACGAAGCTCTTGTAGCTTGGTGGCGTGATTGGAGAATTCTGTCAATGACGCAATCATCCGGAAGATTAACTCCCGCTTGAATCAAGTGATTGTTATATCCGGACATTCTGAGTATATGCTCACCGACAAACCATTCTCCTCCATCTTACAGCTATAGAACTTATTGGAGACTTCATATCTCTCAATCCGGGCATTCGCTTGAATATTAACTTCAACTCTGGAACATCTCATATGCTCCATGGTGTTCAAAACGACGTTGAAGTCCCGGTTCTAAGCCGTAAAGCATGGCACACTGAACTATAGAGTAGTCATCAGCTTTGCTTTGCCAGACGTTCACAACTTCGGCGCAGCCCTTTGCACCAGGCCTGGCACCTAACGGTGCTTCCAGGACGTAATTCTTCTGTGCAGCAATAAGGATAATCCTCAAGTTACGGACCCAGTCCGTGTAATTGCTGCCATCATCTTTCAACTTTGCTTTCTCAAGGAACGCATTAAAATTCAACGGAACAACAGCACGAGCCATCTATCTACACATCATAGACAAGCAAGATACTATCAGGTACTAAGTTCATGATAAATTTAAGTTCAATTAATCATATTACTTAAGAACTCCCACTTAGAAAAATATCCCTCCAATTCTCTAAGTGATTGCGTGATCCATATCAACTACACCATGACCGATCATCACGTGTGATGGAGTAGTTTCAATGGTGAACATCAATATGTTGATCATATCTACTATATGATTCACGCCGACCTTCGGTCTCCGTGTTCGAGGTCATATCTTATATGCATAGCTCGTCAAGTATAACCTGAGTATTCCGCGTGTGCAACTGTTTTGCACCCGTTGTATTTGAACGTAGAACCTATCACACCCGATCATCACGTGGTGTCTCAGCACGAAGAACTTTCGCAACGGTGCATACTCAGGGAGAACACTTCTTGATAATTTAGTAAGGGATCATCTTATAATGCTACCGTCAATCAAAGCAAAATAAGATGCATAAAGGATTAACATCACATGCAATCAATATAAGTGATATGATATGGCCATCATCATCTTGTGCTTGTGATCTCCATCTCCGCACCGTCATGATCACCATCGTCACCGGTAGCGACACCTTGATCTCCATCGTAGCATCGTTGTCGTCTCGCCAACTATTGCTTCTACGACTATCGCTACTGCTTAGTGATAAAGTAAAGCAATTACATGGCGTTGCATTTCATACAATAAGCGACAACCATATGGCTCCTGCCAGTTGCCGATAACTCGGTTACAAAACATGATCATCTCATACAATAAGATATAGCATCACGTCTTGACCATATCACATCACAACATGCCCTGCAAAAACAAGTTAGACGTCCTCTACTTTGTTGTTGCAAGTTTTACGTGGCTGCTACGGGCTGAGCAAGAACCGTTCTTACCTACGCATCAAAACCACAACGATACTTCGTCAAATAGACTCCGTTTTAACCTTCTCAAGGACCGGGCGTAGCCACACTCGATTCAACTAAAGTGAGAGAGACAGACACCCGCCAGTCACCTTTAAGCAACGAGTGCTCACAGCGGTGAAACCAGTCTCGCGTAAGCGTACGCGTAATGTCGGTCCGGGCCGCTTCATCTCACAATACCGCTGAACCAAAGTATGACATGCTGGTAGGCAGTATGACTTGTATCGCCCACAACTCACTTGTGTTCTACTCGTGCATATGACATCAACGCATAAAACCAGGCTCGGATGCCACTGTTGGGGAACGTAGTAATTTCAAAATTTTCCTACGATCACGCAAGACCATGGTGATGGCATAGCAACGAGCGGGAAGAGTGTCCGTCCCACGCACTCTCGTGACCGAAGCGGAAGCGTTATAACAACGCTGTTGATGTAGTCGACGCGTCTTCACGACCCGACCGATCCAAGCACCGAACGTCACGGCACCTCCGAGTTCTGCACACGCTCAGCCCGATGACGATCCCGGACTCCGATCCAGCAAAGTGTCGGGATGAGTTCCGTCAAGACGACGGCGTGGTGGCGATGATGATGCTCCACCGACGCAGGGCTTCGCCTAAGCTCCGCGACGATATGACTTCTCCAGCGCAGGCTTCGCTAAGCTCCGCGACGATATGACCGGTGGAATATGGTGGAAGGGGCACCGCACACGGCTAAGGAAATCAACTTGTGTGTCTTGGGGTGCTCCCTGCCCCGTATATAAAGGAGCCAAGGGGAGGTGGCGGCCAAGAGGAGGAGGCGCACAAGGAGTCCTACTCCTCCGGAGTAGGACTCCCCCAATCCTAGTTGGAATAGGATTCCCGGAGGGAGAGAGAGAGGGGGCGGCCCACCTTTCCTAGTCCTAATAGGACTAGGGAAGAAGGCGCGCCACCTAGGGCTGGCCCTTCTCCTTTCCTCCAAGGCCCACTATGGGCCCATGTAGTTCCGGGGGTTCCGTAACCTCCGGTACTCCGTAAATTCGATTTCACTCGGAACCTTTCCGATGTCCAAATGTAGGCTTCAATATATCAATCTTTATGTCTCGACCATTTCGAGACTCCTCGTCATATCCGTGATCACATCCGGGACTCAACAACCTTCGTGCATCAATACTTATAAACTCATTATGACTGCCATCGAACGTTAGCGTGCGGACCCTACGGGTTCGAGAACTATGTAGACATGATCGAGACACCTCTCTGGTCAATAACCAATAGCGGGACCTGGATGCCCATATTGGCTCCTACATATTCTACTTAAGATCTTTTATCGGTCAGACCGCATAACAACATACGTTGTTCCTTTGTCATCGGTATGTTACTTGCCCGAGATTCGATCGTCGGTATCCAATACCTAGTTCAATCTCGTTCTCGGCAAGTCTCTTTTCTCGTTCCGTAATACATCATCTCACAACTAACACATTTAGTTGCAATGCTTGCAAGGCTTATGTGATGTGCATTACCGAGAGGGCCCGAGATACCTCTCCGACAATCGGAGTGACAAATCCTAATCTCAAATATGCCAACCCAACATGTACCTTTGGAGACACCTGTAATGTACCTTTATAATCACCCAGTTACGCCAGTGACGCTTGGTAGCACCCAAAGTATTCCTCGGCAAACGGGAGTTGCATAATCTCATAGTCATAGGAACATGTATAAGTCATGAAGAAAAGCACTAGCAACAAACTACACGATCAGGTGCTATGCTAATGGAATGGGTCATGTCAATCAGATCATTCAACCAATGATGTGATCCCATTAATCAAATAACAACTCCTTGTTCATGGTTAGGAAACATAACCATCTTTGATTAATGAGCTAGTCAAGTAGAGGCATACTAGTGACACTCTGTAGGTTTATGTATTCACACATGTATTATGTTTCCGGTTAATACAATTCTAGCATGAATAATAAACATTTATCATGATATAAGGAAATAAATAATAACATTTATTATTGCCTCTAGGGCATATTTCCTTCAACTCCTTGTTCCATAGTCCATCAAATCATTACCCAAAACTTGAAAACTTCACAACACAAAACTCAACAAGAAATCTCATAAGCTCCGTTAGTGAAAGAAAACAAAACCACCACATACGGTACTGTAATGAACTCATTATTTATTTATTTTGGTGTTAAACCTACTGTATTCCAAGTTCTCTATGGTTTATACCACTTAATACTAGCCATAGATGCATCAAAATAAGCAAACAACACACAAAATACAGAATCTGTCAAAAACAGAACAGTCTGTAGTAATCTGTATCAAACGTATACTTCTGGAACTCTAAAAATACTACCAAATTATGAAGGCCTAAGCAATTCGTGTAACAATCCATATAACAAAGAATCAGATCAATAGCATGTTTCTGTTAATTAACAAAACTAATTTACTGGGTGCAAAAGTTTCTGATTTTCAGCAGGATCAACACAACTATCACCGTCAGCTATCCTAAAGGTCTTACTTGGCACTTTATTGAAACAAAAGCTATAAAACATGATTACTACAGTAGAATAATCATGTGAACACACAAAAACAGTAGGGGTAAATATTGGGTTGTCTCCCAACAAGCGCTTTTCTTTAATGTCTTTTTAGCTAGGCATGATGATGACAATGATGCTCACATAAAAGATAAGAATTGAAACATAACGAGAGCATCATGAAGCATATGACTAGCACATTTAAGTCTAACCCACTTCCTATTCATAGGGATTTTGTGAGCAAACAACTTATGGGAACAATAATCAACTAGCATAGGAAGGCAAAACAAGCATAACTTCAAGATTTCGAGCACATAGAGAGGAAACTTGATATTATTGCAATTCCTACAAGCATATGTTCCTCCCTCATAATAATTTTCAGTAGCATCATGAATGAATTCAACAATATAACCAGCACCTAAAGCATTCTTTTCATGATCTACAAGCATAGAAAATTTACTACTCTCCACATAAGCAATATTCTTCTCATTCAGAATAGTGGGAGTATCATAAGAGACTTGAACACTAAAAATTGTTTCCACGTTAAAAGAGTAATGTTCAGAAAAAGGGTAATCATAATCATGACAAGTTTTTTAAATATAATCATCACTAGTTTTTATAGCATAAGTTTCATCACAATAATCATCATAAGTAGCAACTTCGTTCTCATCATAATCGACTGAAACCTCTTCCAATATAGTGGAATCATCACTGTATAAAGTTGACACTCTTCCAAATCCACTTTCATATTCATCATAGGTAAGAGGCATGCTATCATCATAACAACTTTGCATATCAAAACTTGGGATGCTAAAAATATCATCTTCATTAAACGTAGCATCCCCAAGCTTGGGACAAACATTAATTTCAGCAAATATATTTTCAAATATTTCATCCTCATCAAACATAGCTTCCCCAAGCTTGGGCCTTTTCATATCATAAGCATAATCACTCTCATCATTAAAAATATGGATAGCACCAATAGTATAGCAATTATCATCATCATAATCAGTAGTAGGAGCAACATCATTTGGGAGGGATACCTTTCTACCTTTGTTGCTCCTTCTTTTCTTTTTCTTCTTCACATTATGTGTGGGTTCAACCTTCTTCTTTGAGCTCCTTATTGACGAGATTGGTTGAATAGAAAGCTCCTCCTCGTTACCTGATTCATCATAAGAAATAATAGGAGGATATTGGGAAGTCTCCTCCCTTTCATTAGTATTCTCATCATATTCTATTTGCTTTCTTTTCTTTAGGTAATTGACAATATAAGGATTTTCAATGCAATTCGCCGCACAAAACATATAAATCGTCTCTAGATCAAAATCAAGAAGTTTATAACGGGCAAATTCTGGAAGATGCTTAATTAAACAATTCATTTCTTCATAACCCATAAGCAAACTAAGTTCATTATAATGTGCAAGTAAAATCAAATCATCACAATTTTTGGACACGATTCGATCATGAAAATCAAATCATCACAATTTTTGGACACGATTCGATCATGAAAGAACTTGCATCGGGGATGTAAATGACCACTTTCATTGCAAAGTTCACAAGTATGGCCAAGGAAATATAATTTTTCATCACTCTTCCTTAGCCTTTCTTGCAACAATTTAGTTTCTACATGCTTATGCCTCTTGCAATATCTATCTTCTCTATTTGGTGTATCTATGCAAACCCAATGATCTCCACAAAAATCGATATGCTTATAGGAGACATTTTCATCATAACTAGTGCGATCATCATTAGTACTATGGATATTCAAGGAGTTCATACTAACAACATTGCAATCGTGCTCATCATTCAAAGATTTAGTATCAAACATTCTATAGATTTCTTCTTCTAGCACTTGAGCACAATTTTCCTTTTCATCAAACTTACGAAAGATATTAAAAAGATGAAGCGTATGAGACAAACTCAATTCCATTTTTTTGTGTAGTTTTCTTTTATAAACTAAACTAGTGATAAAAAAAGAAACAAAAAGATTCGATTGCAAGATCTAAAGATATACCTTCAAGCACTCACCTCCCCAGCAACGGCGCCAGAAAAGAGCTTGATGTCTACTACACAACCTTCTTCTTGTAGATGTTGTTGGGCCTGCAAGTGCACAGGTTTGTAGGACAGTAGCAAATTTCCCTCAAGTGGATGACCTAAGGTTTATCAATCCGTGGGAGGCGTAGGATGAAGATGGTCTCTCTCAAACAACCCTGCAAACAAATAACAAAGAGTCTCTTGTGTCCCCAACACACCCAATACAATGGTAGATTGCATAGGTGCACTAGTTCGGCGAAGAGATGGTGATACAAGTGCAATATGGATGGTAGATATAGGTTTTTGTAATCTGAAATTAAAAAAACAGCAAGGTAACTAATGATAAAAGTGAGCACAAACGGTATTGCAATGGTAGGAAACAAGGCATAGGGTTCATACTTTCACTAGTGCAAGTTCTCTCAGCAATAATAACATACTTGGATCATATAACTATCCCTCAACATGCAACAAAGAGTCAATCCAAAGCCACTAATAGCGGAGAACAAATGAAGAGATTATGGTCGGGTATGATAGCCACCTCAAAGTTATCCTTTCTGTTCTATCTATTCAAGAGTCTGTAGTAAAATAACATGAAGCTATTCTTTCCGTTCAATCTATCATAGAGTTCATACTAGAATAACACCTTAAGACACAAATCAACCAAAACCCTAATGTCACCTAGATAATCCAATGTCACCTCAAGTATCCGTGGGCATGATTATACGATAAGCATCACACAATCTCAGATTCATCTATTCGACCAACACAATGTACTTCAAAGAGTGCCTCAAAGTTTCTACCGAAGAGTCAAGACGAAAACGTGTGTCAACCCATATGCATAGGTTCATGGGAGGAACCCGCAAGTTGATCACCAAAACATACATCAAGTGGATCACGTGATATCCCATTGTCACCACAGATAAACACGGCAAGACATACATCAAGTGTTCTCAAATCCTTAAAGACTCAATCCGATAAGTTAACTTCAAGAGGAAAACTCAATTCATCACAAGAGAGTAGAGGGGGAGAAACATCATAAGATCCAACTATAATAGCAAAGCTCGTGATACATCAAGATCGTGCCATAGAGAGAACACGAGAGAGAGAGATCAAACACATAGCTACTGGTACATACCCTCAGCCACGAGGGTGAACTACTCGCTCCTCGTCATGGAGAGCGCCGGGATGATGAAGATGGCCACCGGCGAGGGATCCCCCCTCCGGCAGGGCGCCGTAACGGGCTCCCGAGAGGGTTTTGGTGGCTATAGAGGCTTGCCGCGGTGGAACTCCCGATCTATCTTCGTATTCGATGGTTTTAGGGTATATGGGAATATATAGGCGAAAGAAGTCGGTTAGGGGAGCCACGAGGGGCCCACGAGACAGGGGCGCGCCCAGGGGGTGGGCGCGCCCTCCTATCTCCTGGCCTCCTTGAAGCTTCCCTGTCTTGTACTCCAAGTCTCCCGGATCACGTTCGTTCCAAAAATCACGCTGCCGAAGGTTTCATTCCGTTCGGACTCCGTTTGATATTCCTTTTCTTAGAAATACTGAAACAGGCAATAAAACAGCAATACGGGCTGGGCCTCCGGTTAGTAGGTTAGTCCTAAAAATGATATAAATGTGTAAAATAAAGCCCATAAACATCCAAAAGGGGTAATATAATAGCATAGAACAATTAAAAATTATAGATACGTTGGAGACGTATCAGTAGGCTTTAGAACTCAAAATTATGAGGCAACTTCAAACGTATACCACTATAATGCTCTAGAGATTTAGGTACTGTTTCATCAATTCAAATTCAACAAGTGGTCGCATATATTATTGGGCTATGTTTTTTCGAACCATGCAGGAGGACTGCATGCATTATATTAAAGATAGAGAGAGGCAGAAATACACGACCAAACATCCATCAGAGTTACAACAAGGACAACCTAAACTACTTCAAACAAAAAGACCCACCAAAACTGTCTACAAACACCGCAAACCGAACGAAACTAATGTAATACAAAACAACCTAGACTTGCTTCTGTCCATTCAACCACGTCAATCATAATTTGATTGATGATTCCTTGAAGTGGTGTGTATAAATTTTCAAAAATACATCCATTTCTTTCCCTCCATATACTCCATATAATTAGTGGTACCATTGTGACAGCCTGGATTTTGCGCTTTTCTTTTTCTGAGGATTTTCTTGAATTTCCTGATTTGAATTTATTTTCTGTGGCTATGTGGTTCCAAAACTTGGGAAGATCATGTCTTCCTAGGTTTTATAGTGTCTTGTCATCCCCAAATTCCCAGCTCATGTCATTTCCATCCTAGCCCAAATCCTAATATTCTTTTCTATTGGGAATATTCCTTTTCTGATAAAGGAATTACCCTTTTTGCCCTAGGTTGTGAAGCAACCTATATTTTGTCACTCCAAAAATTCCCAACTGATTCTCATAAATTGTTTGGGTCATATCTTGATCAAATATGGCAAAACTTTTCATTGCCATGTGCAAAAATAATCCTCCAATAATTATTTTCCTATTCTGCCCTAAATGACACTTTGTGAAGCAAGTGCTATTTATATTTTCCCAATTGACTCCAAACTTCTTGTACTATCCATATCATTGCCCTGCGCCAAAATTCAACCTCATTTGCCTAGTAATTATTTTTCAATGATTTTTCAAAGTTTCTGCCTAGGAAGAAACTTTGTGAAGGAAGTATATTATAGGCATATCCAAATGAGATGAAATTTTTCCACATCCTTCATTTGGTAAAATAATCACGCTCCACCCAATTTGAGCTCATTTAACTTTTCTATGTGAGCACAGATCCAAATCTTGTTTTCTAGTCAGATTTTCAGTTTGTGAAGCAACTATATTTTATATTGCTTCATTTAAGGTGCCAATTTACCAGGACATTCTATTACCCATATAAACTCCCTCCACCAAGTTGTGGCTCAATCCATTTATCCATTTGCCATGCGGAAGTTTTCCAAATTTCTGGTCAGAATAAAGCTTTGTGAAGCAAGTGCTATTTTGATTCATCCAAATGGCCTGAAACTATTTGAGCATCTTCATATACTCAAATCATTGGGCCATGCCCAATTTCAGCTCAACTTGCATCTCCATGTGAATGCATCATCCAAATCTCCATTTCTGGCCAGTATGGCACTTTCTACAGCAAGTGTCATTTTTCTTCATCCTAATGAGCCGCAAATTCGCATAGGTGATCATCTTTGTGTGTGATCACACCATGCCAAAGCCCAGCCTATGCCTCCTTCTGCGTTTGTCTTCCCGCAGCACAAACATCTTGCTGTCACAATCTTTTGGCCCCTCCTCCAAATCACTTCTTTGCCCCTGGACCGATTTATTTTCTCATTTTGACTAAGGGCAGCAGGTTCTATCTCCCAGACATGATTTGGCCGCTCACCTGGCACCGCGTATGCCAGTTCACGCGGTGACCATGGGTCACGACCAGGCAAACTCGCGCTCTGGAGTCTTCCCGTCGCTGTTCCCGTCGATTTCCTCTGCCTCTCACGTTCATTTCATGTCCAGTAGCTCGCCTGTGCTCGACTTCTTCTCCATGCATCGCCGCCCCGCCCTGAATCGCTGCCGTGTGGTCGCCGTCGTCGCGCCCGTGACATGTCCAGCCCCTGTTCTCCATTGTCTACAAACACCGCAAACCGAACGAAACTAATGTAATACAAAATGACCTAGACTTGCTTTTGCCCATTGCACCACGTCAATCATAATTAGATTGATGATTCCTTGAAGCGGTGCGGTGTGTGTGAATTTTGAAAAATTCATCCATTTCTTTCCCTTCTTATACTCCATATAATTAGTAGTACCATAGTGTTTAAGGAATTCCTTCTGGGTTCATGGGCTCTATTTCTGGCCGCTTGCCACCAATCCCGGAGATCAGGAGCATTTTGAGGGATGGCCTCACTCAGATTTGCCGAAAGAAGCACTGAACTCCAAATGATGGCCACTACACTACAACCCATGAAAAGATGATGAACTGATTCTTGCGCAATGTTGCAGAAATAGCATGCAACATTATGAGGCAAATCACGCTTAGCTAGACGGTCTGTTGTCCAGACACGCCCCTTGACAACCATCTAGAGAAAGAGTTTGCATTTTAAAGGAGCCTTCCAAATGGTGCAAGCAGTACTACACACAACTGATGCAGCGAAGTGTACTTTATAAACAGATTTCGCCGAGTAGGTACCTTTAGAATTCTACGACCAGATCCATTTGTCTTCAGCACCATGTTTGATTTTAACTTCAGAAATCACCTCCCACAAGGTTAAGACATGATGGAAAATGCGAATATTTATTTTCGCCTTTATGTCCTAGATCCATACTGCACTAATCATTGCTTTTGCTATAGTTCTTCCTCCCTGATGACCGGAGGCACGGAATTGTAAACATCTTGTGTGATATTATTGGGCTATTGAGACTCCAGGTGGGTGTCCTACTTTAAGAAACCTGTTGTGGGCGAGATAGTTGAAATATCATTTACATTCACTGTCGCAGGCCACCGGTGTTTTTAGAGCATCTCCAACAGCCGCCAAACGCGCGGCACGCTAAAAATTAGTTTGCAGCGTGCCCATCGCCTGCTTTGGCACGGCGGGGAGCGCTGGCTCCAGCGGCCGCGGTAAATTTAGCGCGCGCGTAGCTCCAGCAGGTGCGCCAAAATGCAGCGCGCGTTAACGAGATATATAGATAGATAAAAGCAATACATAGATATTTCACAATACATAGATCAAACGATATATCGCATAGATAGATAAAAGAACTACGGTGCAACTAGATAAAAAACGACTTCCCACCTGCGTTAACGAGATCGCACTGCGATATGGCCAGTGTCGTCCGCCGGTGCCTGTCCGCCCGCTCCGAGCGGCACCTTGCCGTCCTCTCCGCCCAGAAGGCGTTCTCGTCGGCGACGTCCTCCGGGTGGCGCCGGCGCCACTCCGCTATGGCTCGCTCGTCCTCCTAGGCGATGAGGAGGCGGCGTTCCCGCTTACGGTGGTCCTCACGGTCCTGGTCTGTTATAAGACAAGGCGGAGGGGCAACGGCCTGCGCCTGCTCCCTCGTGTAGACGTCGTGGAAGTTCATCTGCGCGCGAGGCCTCCCTAGGCGCCACGCCGCCGCGTCGTACGCCCGGGCGGCCTCGTGTGAGGTCTTGAACGTGCCGAGGCCGAGGCGGACGTCGCCGGACCGGATCTCGGCGTAGTAGGCGCCGGAGGGGTGCTCGCGGACGCCGCGGTAGCCCGAAGATTCCCGGCGGCATGATGGCGCGGTGGGGGAAGGAAAGCGGCGGGGCAGGGAAGCGGCGATGAAGTAGCAGAGCACACATGGCAGTGTGAAGGGCGATGGGTGGCCGTGTGACGAGCGCGGCAATTGATAGGCGCGCCGGAAGCGGTGCGCCAAATCTAGCGCGCGGCCGCGCGCTTTCTCCCGCGCGTGTATCATTTTCAGCGCGCGCTACTTTCCCAACTCCGCTGGAGCGCGCGAAAACGTCCGCGCGCGCTAAAAAGCCAGTTTACCCCGCGCGCGCGTCTTTTGGCTCCGCTCTTGGAGATGCTCTAAGAAGACCATCCTCCCGTGGTATGTATCCTTTGAATCTGTGTTATTTATGGGATCTGCACGTGCAAATGACAACTAAAGATTCATTTGACTAGGTGTGGGTTTTCTTATTTATGATTTAATTCTAAGCACACATGTAAGTTTATAGGTGTTCAGGCTTTGGTTGCCTACGTCTTGAACTCCAGAGCACTTGTTGCAGTAGGAAATTCATAATCCAATTAGTTTTGTATTGAGAAGTTGTCATCTGCTTGTGTCTCTAATCACCGACAACAATAACTTCTCGAGAACATGAATGAGAGCAGCAGTGAAAAGAAAATGTGTGGCAAGTTTGCATGACAATCTCTCTCTCACACACACACTCGCAGTTCACAATTTTCACACATATTTTTGCCATTAGAAATCCATTTCTTTTATTTAAACATGAAAAAAATGTGTATTTCTCACAAACCTTGTGCAACATGTTGCAGGCCTCGGTCAACTACAAGAATGGAGAGAGTGAAGCACTTTTCTCAAAATCAATTAAGCAAAAGCTAATGCAGGGCGCTGGACAGGCTGCGCGATCCGCTTGGCAAATTGGTTACATGACGCACTTGATCTTCTTGAACCTCGCCGGGGCCACCGAGGATGATGGCAACGGCAGCTCCAGCGGGCAGGTGGCCTCCAGCTTGCGCGCGCCATTGTGGGTCTGGTGCTTGACCTCGCCGGCAAGCTTCAGCTCCAGCCGGAACATGCCACTCGCTGCGCTCTCCTTCACGAACTCCGCCACCCCGGTGCTCCCCAGCGGCGTGGCGCTCTCACCCGCCGCCGCGACATTGTACACCTCCGTCTTCCCCGGCCGGATACTCCCGCGCGAGCCCCCCTGCATCATCGTGATGGCGGCGAAGCACTCACCGGCGAAGAGAAGCTCGGCGTCGAGCGGCGCGCTGAGCCTGGCACGCATGGCCCAGTTGGGGTTGCGAACGGCGACAGCGAGGGACACGTCGTAGGCGAGCGCGCTGCCGTTGGGCCCGGCGAGGGCGAGGCGGGCGAGGGAGGCGTGCTTGACGGCGACGCGGACGGGGCGCACGATGGCGAAGCCAAAGAAGAAGACAAGGGCGGTCACTGCGGCGGCCACGAAGAGGAGGGAGAGGACGATCTTGAGACAGCGGCGGCGGCGTCTCTTGCCATTGTAGCCGGAGCTCTTGCCATTGTGGTTGTCGCCCCAGCTGTCGTCGTCGCAGATGCAGCAGCAGCAGCAAAGGCAGTTGCAATCGCAGTCGCAGTCGCCGCAGTCAGGGCAGTCGATTTCGCAGTCGCCGTCGCTCATGGTGGAGACGTCTGTACCCGATGGGTTGAGCAGAAGGCAAAAACGATCGATGTATATATAGGTACGCAGACAGAGCGACGATCGGATTCCGAGTCATGGTCGATCTTGTAATAAGCAAGGTAAAAGGGCAACACCTTCCGTTATGCATGCGACCCTAATCGTGAGACCCTCTCCGCTGATCACGACACTTAGGAAAAACGAATCTAACGCAGACTGCCATTTAAGGACAATGCTACATCTACGTAATCTTTCTTACGTAGTTAACGTAATGGGCCAGATGGCAATTTGTGATTGGAGTCGGGGGAAGGTGGGGCCCACCCCACTTAAAATCGGGGGGGGGGGTAGAGTTATTATGGGAAGGTTACGTAAGAATTTACGTTAGCCTTCGTAGGTGTATCATTATCGGCCATTTAATTAGGACTAGCCCACACGTCTAGGTGCGAGCAAAACAACTAGCGCTCACACGTTTTTTTTCTTCGCGGTCCCTCTCACACGCCTACGTGTGGGTAAAATGGATAACGCCCACACGACCTCTCTCAACCACCTACCTCACGGCCCCGCATGTCCCGCGTGATAGTCACCACGCGTCTTCGCAGTTGCCATGGTCCGGACCCTCTTCAATGTCCGTATAACTGCAGTTGTCATGTCGCTGAACTACGGTTACCATGCCGGACAACTACAGTTGCCATGGTTATTCAACTGCAGTTGCCATCTCAGGTCAAGTGCCAGATGCCATTTTGGACAACTGCAGCTGTTGCCATGTATGGTCTGGTTTACTATAGTTGCCATGATTTGAAAACTTTAGGGGCTGCCACCTACTAACACTAGGCAGTTGCCATGTATGGTCTGGTTTACTACAGTTGACATGATTTGAAAACCTTAGGAGTTGCCACCTACTAACACTAGGCAGTTGCCGTATAGAGCTACAAAAATACATGGCAAAATAACATGTTCGGGTAAAGAGAGAGTTGCCATCTGCTTACAAACACACTAGGGCAGTTGCCGTGTACCATGCAAAACACATGGCAACTGACATGTTCGGGTAAAAAAAAGAGTTGCTATCTTTTTAGAAGCACAATAGGGCAGTTGCCATGTACACTGCAAAACATATGACAACTGGCTGCTTTGGGTGTGGGAGAGGAGACGGGCGTGTGGGTGAGATGGCAAATGCCCACACACCAGCCCTTGTGCGTGAGTGAAAACAGACGTGTGCACGAACCGCTAAACGCCCACACACATGCCTCTCCGTGTGGTGAAACGGACGTGTGGGCGACCGGATGAATGCCTACACACCAGCTCAGTCCTACGTGGCACCACAAATATGCCAAGATTCGTGCAACCACAAACGGACGTGGATCCACGCCTGTGGGCGAGATGCAAACGCCCACACGTGTGGGCGTTAGTATTTCTGATTAATTAATCCCCTGATTGGAGTAACAAATCGCTAGTAGAGACTCTACTAGCGACTTCTTACATCCTCTTTATGCCATCGCATCTTCTGGGGATGTCAAAAAAGTTCCAATTTTTTAAAAAGTAATAATTTAAAATAAATATTTAATAAATCATAAAATATTTATGGATTCAATTTTTTTTTGCAATTTTATACAAAAAATGTCTGCTTACTCAACAAATGTTCAAAATTTTGAAAAATAATGTTAATAAAAAGTCTTCATGATTTTTAGAAAATTCGTATTAAAATATATTAATGAAATTGAAGAAAATTTTGTCAATTCAATAAATGTTCATGAATGGAAAAATATCCTAAAATGAAAACTGTTCGAGTTACAATTTTTTATTCATTCATAAAATATTCATTGATTCAAACAATCATGCATTTCAAAAATATTCTTTAAATAAAAATAATGTTTGTGAATTTCATAAATTGTTCCACCAATTTTCAAAAACAGTTCATCGATTCTAGAAATGTTCATGGATTAAAGAAAATTGTTTAAAAAATGTTCATAATTATTAAAAAAATGTTGAAAATTTTAAATATGTCATAATGTATTAAAGAAAATAGTATAAAATGTTCATGAATTGAGAAAAGGTTCTTGATCTTAGAAAATGTTCGAAAATTTGTTGAAATATTCACGAATTTGAAAAACTTTTACCAGTTTTAAAAAAAAAGTTCCAGATTTCAAAAATTTCACGATTTCATGAAATTTGGAGTGATAGTGTATCTTGGTGATGCAGCAAAATGTGGGCATGGCCGTTGGAGATTATAAATAATTTTTTTCCTGTTGCGACACACAGATCCTTTTGTTATCTTTATCTTTTCCTAATAATAAAGCGGCTATCGCTTTTGGTCGTACGTCATCGGCATTTTTGTAGAAAAGTCCCTCTATTTTTGAGAATTCAACAAATAGTCCTATTTTAAATGGGTATACGAGAAAACGTTTCATTTTTTGCAAAAAAGAAACACCCTGTCGTTATTTGTATTTAACCCGTTATCCTTTATTTAGAAAAAGCATCTTCCTCTCCTCTTATCCATAGCGCCCATTCTGTCATGCGCCGACGACCGCCGTACCTCGCACGGGAGGATGGAGGACGCATCGCCGGGGTTTGTGCTCGGGTGAGCGATGGCACAAGGGATGACCTCTGCCACGCGATGAGGTGGAGCAGGGTCGACGCGGCCGCTCGAGCGGTTGGGGGTGGCGCGACTGCTCGATGCAGAACGGCGGGAGCGGCTGGATTGGCGGCGACGGTTGTAGCTTGCGAGTGGGAGACGAGAAGCTCACCGAAGGACGTGCCACCGCTAGCGTGAGAGGCGGCTGGCTACAGAGGTGTGCAGGCGGCGCTCGGGCAGTGACGACATGATAGTCGTCCGAGATGAGGAGCAGGAGGGGAGGCGTGTAGGAGGCGGTTGTTGCGGTGGCGACACCGAATGTGTCGGACGCACGCACTCGCCCGCAGTGATTTTTTTCCTGAATCCCTTTCTTCTCCGTTGTCCACTCTCGCTTGTCGTCGCCGCCACAAGCTTTCTTTGTCGTGGAAGCTGCGGAGCCGGAGCTACGTCCCCGCTGCTCTCCCCGCCATTGACGACCAGGTTTCTCGGTGCCCCAATAGCCACAGTCGCTCGCTGCGCTGCTGGAGGCTCACTTTGTCAGGCTGCATCATCTTGTCATGCTGTCGCCGACGAGATGCAAAAGATGGAGTGGGGTTTCTCTTAGAGCATCTTCAATAGATGACGTAAAATACTTCACCAAAAAGTGGGTGAAGTAAATTTTACATCATTGCTACCTCTTGAGCTTGCGTTAATTTTTCCCTTGAAGAGGAAAGGGTGATGCAGCAAAGTAGCGTAAGTATTTCCCTCAGTTTTGAGAACCAAGGTATCAATCCAGTAGGAGACGACGAACAAGTCACCAAGTACATGTACAAACAATTAAGAACCTTGCAACCAACGCGATAAAGGGGTTGTCAATCCCTTCACGGTCACTCGCAAAAGTGAGATCTAATAAAGATAGTAAAGTAAATATTTTTAGTATTTTTATTGTATAGATTGGAAAGTAAAGATTGCAAAATAGTAAAGGAGATTTAAAAAGATGCAATATAATGAAAAAGAGATGTAATATAATGGAAAATAGACCCGGAGGCCATAGGTTTCACTAGTGGCTTCTTTCGAGATAGCATGTATTACGGTGGGTGAACAAATTACTGCCGAGCAATTGATAAAAAAATGCATAATTATGAAGATATCTAAGGCAATGATCATGAACATAGGCATCATGTCCGTATCAAGTAGACCAAACGATTCTGCATCTACTACTAATACTCCCCACATCGAGCGCTATCCAGCATGCATCTAGAGTATTAAGTTCATAAGAACGGAATAACGCATTAAGCAAGATGACATGATGTAGAAGGATAAACTCAAGCAATATGATATAAACCCCATATTTTTATCCTCCATATGGCAACAATACAATACATGCCTTGCTGTCCCTACTGTTACTAGGAAAGGACACCGCAAGATTGAACCCAAAGCTAAGCACTTCTCCATTGCAAGAAAGATCAATCTAGTAGGCCAAACTAAACTGATAATTCGAAGAGACTTGCAAAGATATCAAATCATGCATATAAAAATTTAGAGAAGAACCAAATAATATTCATAGATAATCTTGTTCATAAATCCACAATTCATCAGATCTCGGCAAACACTAGTGGAAAACAGGGCATTTGTCCCGGTTCGTAAGGGCCTTTTGTCCCGGTTTAAGAACCGAGACAAAAAGGTCGGCACTAATGCCCTCCCCCTTTAGTCTCGGTTCTTACACGAACCGGGATAGATGGGCCTCCACGTGGCCACTGCGGGCAGCCTAGGCAAGGGGGCCTTTGGTCCCGGTTGGTGATATGAACCGGGACCAAAAGGCTTCCACGCGTCAGCAGCTGGCTGGAGCTGAGGTTTTTCTTTTTTTTAAGTGGCTGGTTTAGGGGTTTTGGGGGTTAATTTAGGTTGTTATTAGCTAGCTAATAGAGAGAAGTGTCCTCTCTTATAACTCATGCTCGCATCATACATCATCATATATAATAACAAGTCCTACTAATCATGCATCATCATACAACTTCTACTCGTTATTAATAACAAGTCATACGATCATCATCCTCATAGTCATCGAACCCAACCCTACATAATTATTCTGAACACATGATCATCAGTATCAGGTAGGACCTAAACACCCTTAAGGTAAAATAGCATAAAACAATATAGACCCTGACTCTCCATTATGAAGAATGGAGATCATCTTGTCTCCAATTCTTGCGCTTCGCTTCCTTTTGCTTCCAAGAAGCTCCTTACAACTGTCCATACATTTTTTCCATTCTTTGATTGTCATATCTCCACTTCTTTTAGAAATCCGGTATGGACAGTTGAGATTCGTAGGACGACCTGGTTGTATGTTCAAAACATCAAGGCGACCGTGCATATACATCAGATGAGGCACACAATCATTCGGGATTATCTGTTGAAAAACATAGTAATAACTTCGTAGTTAGCAATGATGTACTAGTTTTAGAAGTATGCAAAAAGATGCACATATGTCATAATAGTAAAAAATCTTACCAGGGTATCTCCATGGTAGTTACCGTAGTTCAACACATGCACTAGTGGCACGTATTGACCATAATGTTGAGGAGTTTGATTGTAGATATTGTAATTCTCAAGATCAGTACAAAATGCGATCACATGATTTTTCTTCTTATAAGTTAATTCGGAGCCATTGGTGTAGTGGTTTTTGTCTACCATCTTCCGCACATTCTTTTAAGAATGAAAATAAGCTGTCAATGGAAATAAGCTGTCAACTATTTTGAGATAAACAATATAAATTACTTAATAACTATGTTTGAGAAGCTCACATGGGGGAAGAATTGGAAGTGTATCCAGAAGGACCCAAATGTCCATATTGTCTTGCTCGATTGTAGGATCACCAAGATCCATGGTGACAAGCATACCCTCATCAAACCCATACATCTTGCAAAGTGCTTCCCAATTTTCGCAACCAAAATGGTTTACACTCTCAGCATTGTACAGCTTTACTTCAAAATCCACACCATGATGGGTCCTTAGGTGAATTTTTTTGGTTTCCGTACTTTCATGGTCTTCATAACCCATCCTCTCCAAGACATAGCGTCTTGCATAGCATGGGATAAGCTAGTCGAATTGGAAAAGATGAAAAATACACGTTAAAATAGTTGAAGTCGTGCTTAATTACGAAAAGAACTATTGTCGTTGTTGCGTACCGTATGAACATCGAAGGTCTCCTCGAGCTTAATGCTGAAGCGCCGATCTTCGTCCAGCTCAAGGAACCTGTCGCACATACTTCAGTCGTCGTGGCACCAGTCGCACTCCCCCGGGCGGTGTTCGTCGTCCGAGTACGACATTTCCGGCCTATGTTCATAATTCAAATATCAAACTTGTACAATTAAATATATGTACTAAAAAACCTAAATTAGATCATTATTATTAATCACGGGTTGACTATCGGTGATGGTAGCTCCTCCTTTCATTCCCGAGTGCATTATTACACCAAATTGTCTAGCACACGGGAATGAAGGAGAAGCTACCCCCACGACGTCGTGGATGATGGAGGGGGCTCCTAGATTTCTGCATAGAGTGCTCTTCAATTTTAGCATTCAAAGTAGGCGTACTTTTCCAATATGAGCATTCAATAAGCAAAACCAAATCGTAAAATAAAGTAGTATTCAAATTAGCATGCATTCAATTATAACCAAAAGTACATCATCTCTTGTGTCCGTACATCGTCGAATATTATCACTAATACTCCTCGAATACTATCATACATATAGCATCGCTAATACAGCTAGAACCGTAGCGCCCGACGGGTATCGTCGCGGGCGGTGGACACCCAAAGATAAGGAACCATCACATCATCATAGCTCCAGTGAGATCCCTGAAGAACCTGCCAGGTATTATCGAACCTGCCCTCCAACACAACCATGTAGCGACGGACGTGCTCGTCCTCCTCGCTGACACGGTGACGTACCACCACCGCGGTGTCCGAAAGCCTCGGCACCGTCACTGGCCCACGCGACCGTCACCAAATAAGGATCGGGTCAACAACGGGCTGGCTCCTCACCAACCTACGTCCCCCGGAAGGTAGCACCTCCCAATACCAGCCCGGTGGAGCCCAGACCCGGACATGGCCCTGATCAAGCAGGCCTCCACCGCCGAGTCGACGACGAGGATGCGGGATAGGCATCGTGCCACCCTTTAGTCCCGGTTGGTGCCACCAACCGGGACCAAAGGCCTTGTGCTGCCGGTGTCGCGGCACGAAAGTTTAGTCCCACCTCGCTAGCTGAGGGAGCTCGAGAGTGGTTTATAAGCCCCAGTCCCGCTGCCCTCTCGAGCTCCTCTCGAATGCAGGCTTACGGGCCTAAACGCACTATATGTGGATGTGGGCCTATTGGGCCTACTGCGGGCCTCAATCCTGGCCCATTGTTGGGTTTCTAGTCGTATTCAGGCCGTGGTGGCCCTTTAGGTGGCACTTTTTTTTTGAATTGTTTATTTTCTTTTGATTTTTGCTTTATTTTTTTATTCTTTTTTCTTTTAGCTCAGAATAATTATAATCTTTCTGTTACTCCATTAGTTTCCAAATTTGAATAATTATAATCTTTATGCAACTAAAAATATATGATAATTCTTTTTGCTACTAAAGTTTCTAACAAAAATTCTTTATGATAATTATTTCTGCTTTTCATGTTTTGAACAAAAATACTTTGATAATTTTAGTTGCATAAATTTTATATAATTTTAGTTTAAAAATACTAGAGGTTTATAAAAGCTTTTTAGTTGATTCCTTTTGCTATTAGAGTTTTATAAAAGCATTTACTGGTTTTTTTTTTGAGCCATAAGACCTTGAAATAAAAGCATTTCAAATGAACTCTGAAAAGGTTGAAAGGTTGCATGGTATCATCATTTCACTCATATAGCATGTGCTAAAAAGTTGAGAGGGTTATGGGAAAAATTGGATACACTTCGTGTACAAAATGGACAATCTCTTTCGAAGTATCAGGGTTTCGTACGGAAACTCATCTGTTACACAGGGATTTCATTTTTTAAAACTTATTTGAACTCCTGACTTTCTGTGTGTTCAAAATGCACCATTCAAAGCCACATCATCAATTTTCAACCCTTTCTGACTTCATTTGTTATTTTCCATGCATTTACTGATTATTTTGAGCTATAAGACCCTGAAACTGAATAGCATTTCAAATGAACTCTGAAAAGGTTGGAAGTTGGCATTGTATCATCATTTCATCCACATAGCATGTGCAAGAAAGTTGAGTGGGTTACAGCAAAAACTGGATGCACTTCATGTACAAAACGGACAATCTCTTTCGAAGTATCAGGATTTCATACGGAAACTTGTCTGTTACAATAGGCATTTCAAATGAACTACGAAAAGGTTGAAAGTTGGCATGGTATCATCATAATAGTTGTGGACAAAGTCTTCACTTTTTCTTCTCTTGTGTCCTTTCCTTATTGCGCCGTAACCATGGATAATCTTCATCATTTATCAGGATGCTTGGGTCAGCCTTGACTTTGAAGGGAGGAATTTCATGAAACTTTTCATAATCTTCGGACATGTCTGTCTTGCCCTCCACTCCCACGATGTCCCTTTTTCCTGAAAGAACTATGTGGCGCTTTGGCTCATCGCATAATGTATCCGCTTCCTTATTTTTTTCTTTTTCTCGGTTTGGTAGACATGTCCTTCACATAGATAACCTGTGCCACATCATTGGCTAGGATGAACGGTTCGTCAGTGTACCCAAGATTTTTTAGATCCACTGTTGTCATTTCGTACTGTGGGTCTACCTGTACCCCGCCTCCTGACAGATTGACCGAGTTGCATTTAAACAAAGGGACCTTAAAATCTACTCCGTAGTCAAGTTCCAATATGTCCACTATGTAACCATAATATGTGTCATTTCCCCTCTCAGTGGCTGCATCAAAGCGGACACCGCTGTTTTGGTTGGTGCTCTTTTGATCTTGGGCGATCGTGTAAAATGTATTCCCATTTATCTCGTATCCTTTCCAAATCATTACAGTCGAAGATGGTCCCCTAGACAACGAGTACAACTCCTCATAAATAGTGTTTTCACTTCTGAGACGTGTTTCCAACCAACTGCTGAAAGTCCTGATGTGTTCACATGTAATCCAGTCGACCCACTGCTCCGGGTGTTTGGAGCGCAGACTGTTCTTGTGTTCATCGACATAAGGGGTCACCAAGGTAGAGTTCTGTAGAACTGTGTAGTGTGCTTGAGACCAAGAATATCCGTCCCTTCATATTATTGTCTCCCCTCCAAGCGTGCCTTTTCCAGTCAGCCTCCCCTCATACCGCGATTTAGGGAGACCTATCTTCTTAAGGCCAGGAATGAAGTCAACACAAAACCCAATGACATCCTCTGTTTGATGGCCCATGGAGATGCTTCCTTCTGGCCTAGCGCGGATACGGACATATTTCTTTAGGACTCCCATGAACCTCTCAAAGGGGTACATATTGTGTAGAAATACGGGGCCCAGAATGACAATGTCGTCAACTAGATGAACTAGGACGTGCGTCATGATATTGAAGAAGGATGGTGGGAACACCAGCTCGAAACTGACAAGATATTGCACCACATCACTCCTTAGCCTTGGTATGATTTTTGGATCGATCGCCTTCTGAGAGATTGCATTGAGGAATGCACATAGCTTCACAATGGCTAATCGGACGTTTTCCGGTAGAAGCCCCCTCAATGCAACCGGAAGCAGTTGCGTCATAATCACGTGGCAGTCATGAGACTTTAAGTTCTGAAACTTTTTCTCTGCCATATTTATTATTCCCTTTATATTCGACAGAAGCCAGTCGGGACCTTCATACTAAGCAGGCATTCAAAGAAGATTTCCTTCTCTTCTTTGGTAAGAGCGTAGCTGGCGGGACTTTCTTACTGCTTTGGAGGCATGCCGTCTTTTTCGTGCAAACGTTGCAGGTCCTCCCGTGCCTCAGCTGTATCTTTTGTCTTCCCATACACGCCCAAGAAGCCTAGCAGGTTCACGTAAAGGTTCTTCGTCACGTGCATCACGTCGATCGAAGAGCGGACCTTTAGGTCTTTCTAGTAGGGTAGGTCCCAAAATATAGATTTCTTCTTCCACATGAGTGCGTGTCCCTCAGCGTCACTCGGAACAGCTAGTCCGCCGGGACCCTTTCCAAAGATTACGTGTAAATCATTGACCATACAAGTACGTAATCACCGGTACGCATGGCGGGCTTCTTCCGGTGATCTGCCTCACCTTTGAAATGCTTGCCTTTCTTTCGACATTGATGGTTGGTCGGAAGAAATCGACGATGGCCCAGGTACTCATTCTTCTTGCAGCTTCCCAGGTATATATTTTTGATGTCAACTAAACAGTGCGTGCATGCGTGGTATCCCTTGTTTGTCTGTCCTGAAAGGTTACTGAGAGCGGGCCAATCGTTGATGGTTACAAACAGCAACTCGTGCAGGTTAAATTCCTCCTGTCTGTGCTCATCCCACACATGTACACCGTTTCCATTCCACAGCTGTAAAAGTTCTTCAACTAATGGCCTTAGGTACACATCAATGCCGTTGCCAGGTTGCTTAGGGCCTTAGATGAGACCTGACATCATAATGAACTTTTGCTTCATGCACATCCAAGGAGGAAGGTTATACATACATAGAGTCACGGGCCAGGTGTTGTGATTGCTGCTCTGCTCCCCGAAAGGATTAATGCCATTCGCGCTTAAACCAAACCATATGTTCCTTGGGTCGTGTGCAAACTCAGCCCAGTACTCTCTCTTGATTTTTCTCCACCGCGACCCGTCAGCGGGTGCTCTCAACTTCCCGTCTTACTTACGGTCCTCACCGTGCCATCGCATCAACTTGGCATGCTCTTTGTTTCTGAACAGTCGTTTCAACCATGGTATTATAGGAGCATACCACTTCACCTTCGCAGGAACTCTCTTCCTGCGGGGCTTGCCGTCAACATCACCAGGGTCATCTCGTCTGATCTTATACCGCAATGCACCACATGCCGGGCATGCGTTCAAATCCTCGTACGCACCGCGGTAGACGATGCAGTCATTAGGGCATGCATGTATCTTCTGCACCTCCAATCCTAGAGGGCATACGACCTTCTTTGCTGCATACGTATTGTCGGGCAATTCATTATCCTTTGGAAGCTTCTTCTTCAATATTTTCAGTAGCTTCTCAAATACTTTGTCAGGCACAACATTCTCTGCCTTCCACTGCAGCAATTCCAGTACGGTACCCAGCTTTGTGTTGCCATCTCCGCAATTGGGGTACAACCCTTTTTGTGATCCTCTAACGTGCGATCGACCTTCAGCTTCTCCTTTTGACTTTCGCATTGCGTCCTTGCATCGACAATGACCCGGCGGAGATCATCATCGGGCACATCGTCTAGTTCCTCTTGATCTTCAGCAGCTTCCCCCGTTGCAGCATCATCGGGCACATCGTCTGGTTCCTCCTGATCTTCAGCAGCTCCCCCCGTTGCAGCATCACCGTATTTAGGGGGCACATAGTTGTCATCGTCCTCTTCTTCTTCGCCGTCTTCCATCATAACCCCTATTTCTCCGTGCCTCGTCCAAATATTATAGTTTGGCATGAAACCCTTGTAAAGCAGGTGCGTGTGAAGGATTTTCCGGTCAGAGTAAGACTTCGTATTCCCACATTTAGTGCATGGACAACATATAAAACCATTCTGCTTGTTTTCCTCAGCCACTTCGAGAAAATTATGCACGCCCTTAATGTACTCGGAGGTGTGTCTGTCACCATACATCCATTGTCGGTTCATCGGCGTGAATAATATATAATTATGTGTGTCAAAAGTAAGAAAATCAGACAAATATCTATCTAAAGTAAGAAAATCAGACAAGTATCAGAAAGAAGATAAGAACAAGAGGCTCACCACGGTGGTGCCGGCGACGAGATCGGCGCGGACGATCAACGCGGTGAAAACGGGGACAGGGCGTGACAGATCGCTAAATCTAGACAAATCTCGAAAAAATGGAGCTCCGAGGTCGAGCTTCGAGAGGAGAAAGCTTAACTAGTGTGGCTCGGGCATTTCATCGAACACCTCATGTGCATAGGAGGTGAACTAGAGCACCCAAATGCCCTCTCCTCGCCAGATTGAAAAAACAGAGCACTGTGGAGTGCTCTGCCGCGGCGGTGGGTATATATAGGCAAGTTATTTGTTGAGATACTTATCTGATTCAAGCCATCTGTCCCGGTTCAAGCCACGAAACGGTACCAATGGTTGTGGGCCAGGAGCGAGGACCATTGGTCCCGGTTCGTGGCTTGAACCGGGACAAATGGTTCCACACGAACCGGGACCAATACCCATGAGGCCCCGGCCGGCCCCCTGGGCTCACGAACCGGGTCTAATACCCCCCATGGGTCCCGGTTCTTGAAGAACCAGGACTAATGGGTTGGCCAGGCCCGAACGGTAGCCCTGTTTTCTACTAGTGAAACACACCGCAAACGAGTATTACATCGAATAGATCTCCAAGAACATCAAGGAGAACTTTGTATTGAGAATCAAAGAGAGAGAAGAAGCCATCTAGCTAATAACTATGGACCCAAAGGTCTGTGGTAAACTACTCACGCTTCATCGGAGAGGCAATGGTGTTGATGTAGAAGCCCTCCATGATCGAATCCTCCTCCGGAAAATCACCCGAAAAGGCCCCAAGATGGGATCTCACGGGTACAGAAGGTTGCGGCGGTGGAAAAGTGGTTTTCCTGGCTCCCCCTGATGTTTCTAGGGTATAAGAGTATATATATAGGCGAAAGAAGTATGTCGGTGGAGCTACGAGGGGCCCACGAGGGTGGGGGCGCGCCCTCCTGCCTCGTGGACGCCTCGTGGCGTTTCTGACTTCAACTCCAAGTCTTCTGGTTTCCTTTCGGTCCAAGAAAGATTATCGCAAAGGTTTCATTCCGTTTGGACTCCCTTTGGTATTATTTTTCTGTAAAACTCTAAAATAGGCCAAAAAAACTGGCACTGGGACTGTAGTTAATAGGTTAGTCCCAAAAATAATATAAAGGAGCATATTAAAGCCCATTAAACATCCAAAACAAATAATATAATAGCATGGAATAATAAAAAATTATAGATACGCTGGAGATGTATCAATCATCAAACAGTGGCTTTTACATCACCAGGTGTCGCCGATGCATGCGTGCGCGCCGGTTGCAGGTCACCGCTCCTGCATGGGACGCCCGCTGTAGGTCGAGCCGTACTCGAACTGCAAGTCGCCGGGCGTCAGAGGTCTACGAAAGACGCCGCCGCTGTTGCAGTTCTTGGCGCATTGGTGTAGTCCCGCTACAGCTCGCCGGGGGCGGCGGAATCGGCCAACTTAGGAGGGGAATGGGTAGGGGAGGTCGGACCTGGCGGTGGTGGGGCGCAGAGGTGTCCGATGAGCGGGCGGCACGACCCCATGATGCGGTGGGAGAAAGGGGAACGACCGGCCCGGAACTTTCGTGCGGCGGTTGGGGCTTCGGGTCTGCTGACTTTACATCTGTAGATGCCAACTGATATATATTTGCCACTTGGTGTTGTATTTATAAATATTGTAAATCTAAATCTCAGATGTAAAAGTTTACATCCACATCATCTATTGAAGGGACATTTTTTTTGTCTAAGCGATGTATATTTTTGGTTTTTTTACATCTATATCATATATTGCAGATGCTCTTAGGAGATGAATCTATTACCCCTATAGAAGAATGAAATGGCAGAGAACCAAATCATCTCAACCATTGAAACATGTTGATCTGATGGTCCAAATCGTCTCATAGCATCAAACGAGTTTGACACTCTAATTACCCACCACTGCCATTGGTTATAACCACAATTAGCTTATACCAAAAAAAAGACCCTGTCTAGCAGAACACCCGATACCCTTCCCACCACTAGTAAGTGTGTACGTGCAACGCACGTCTAGACTAATATTACAATTATACGTGAAAATCCACTTGTATGTAAAAGGATAATCTGATAGTAGCGAGCAATATATTTGAATAAAATGAATTGTTGTATACAAAAAGATACATTTCCACCAAAGAAAAGGTATTGCAATCACGTTTCAAACTATTAGTACCCTTTTTATTCTATGAATCTTGAATACCATGCTCAAGTACTCAGTTACAATCACTATTTAATGTTTCTACATACTCAAGATCTATATATGTTTTTAGTACTATGATTAATCTTTTACATGTCCAACTTCTCATAATCATCTTTCTATTTTGCCATCGTCATCATTTGAATCAACACCGTTGAGTATCACATCTCTATGGAGTAGGGGAACAACCGCTCTGACTTGTGGCGTAGATGGCAAGCTTCTTCAAGTAGAAGGCCAACAAGAATGGCACTCCCAGCATAATTTTGGTCGCTTGGCGACATCCCATAACTTAGAAGTAGATTTCTAACTCACCTACAAGTCAGGCTCGAGTTCCAAGGAATACTGCAATGTGCCCATCAAGGCATCGTTCAGTTTCTCTCTACTCCGCTCAACTCCGTGGAGCCGAAGCTCGGTTTGAGCTGCTCCATAAAAAGCTGCAGCAGCTTGCCCCGCTCCGGAAGCTGAGTCGCGGGAGTGGAGAGAAACCGAACATGCCGTACATTAAATATATGATCCAGTACTATTCTCAATAAATGACCTGGTACTATTCTAAATAAATGACATGGTACAATCATCCAAGCAAGTAAAACATAAATTTTATCATATCATAATGTATGAAGACAAATTAGTCAATACTTGGTGAGTTAGGGTAGGTAGTTGCATTTTCAATACCAGCTATCATAAGAATAACCTCATACGAGCAAGAGAAAGAGGAAGTGAGTGAACAACAATAGTTGGCCTTCAATAACAACCATCTCTTCCCACACAACTCAGTCCTTTTAGCCCGCCAAAAAGAAATTTTCAACTTACAAATATTTATTTTGACTAAATTTCGGCAGATAACTACAAAGGTAAGTGGATGTGTAGTATTAGAGCCATCGTGCCTAAACATGCCATGCGATGAGATAGATGGTGCAAACATAATTTCAATTGTGTACAAATTCAATAAAATTCTCCGGTTATCCATTAGAAGAGTTATTGGCAAGGATAATAATAGGCCTGAGGCACCAGATATTCATAAAGCATGTACTGCATTGTCTGTGCAGAAAATGATTTGCCGTAGATTGTCAAAGAGATTCTGTGTAGTCCTTACATTCAAATAGTCTTAAAACTAACATAAAAATTGTAAGTGCATCTAGTGCCCCTTAGTGATTTTGGTGTATTGAAGACTTATAGGTTAAGTAACTGATGCGTTTGTAAGTGTACACAGGTCTATAAGTCTATGAGGAGTTTGATATTTACAGAGAAAGTCGACCCCTAAAAATGAATTTCTTCAACTGAAGAATTTGATATTCTGAAGACTTTCTGAAGACTTTGAAAGTGAAGAAATTGGTGTGATTCTGAAGACTTGGTAATCGCTTGAGGAATATGAAGCGTGAAGACTTTTGTTTTCGTAGTTTCATTTTCTCTTTCTTGAGTCATAGGAAACACCGTCTTCGTTAAAGGGGTCGAGGAAATACTAAGGAAAAATTTCCATTTGATGCTCAACTCAAAATCCTACACCTACCAATCCCTTCGAGTGAAGCCTTTGGAAATCTCATACAGTTCAGTCAATTTCTTCAGTGATAGAGACGAAGCTCTTCTGGTCGCTGAGGAATTTGTTCTGACTGAGGAGTTAGGAATTCGCCAGTGCAAATTGCCTACACAGTGAGGAACATGATAGCCCTGAGGAATTTGATGTTCAAATTCCGACCGTTCTTTATCTTGCTTGGCACCACTGTCCCAAATATCTTATCCACCTAACGGTCATATCATTGAAGGGCATTTATGTCTTATCATGTCGGGCTGCTCCCTAGGCTATAAATAGCCGCCCCCTACAACCACTAGCTGGTTGGCTGCTCCGAGAGAACTTGACACTTGTCATTTGAGAGCAACCCATCCTCTGAGGACTTTGAGTGAAAATCATCAAGTGAGGAAAAACCCAAAGTGAGGAAAACCCAAAACCAAACCCCAACAAACCCAAAGTGATTGAGCATCATCAAGAAATTGATCCCGTGGATCCGACGCTTTTACCTTTGAAGACTGTGCTTCTTCCAGACGGTTAGGCGTCAAGGTCTAGAGCATCCAAGAGGAATTGTGGATCACCGAGTGACCAAGTATGTGAAGGTTTGGAAGTCGCTCAAGACTTACCACGAGTGATTGGACGAGGTCTGCGTGACCTTAGTTCAAGGAGAATACGGTGAGGACTTGGTGTCCCGAGCTGCGTGCTCGGATCGGTGTCCGGACTGCGTGTCCTCGAGTTTAAATACTCAGCCGCTCCAACCAGACGTACAACTGAGACAGCAGTTGGAACTGGTCTACCAAATCATTGTCTTCATCAACCTAACTGGTTCTATTTCCTCAACCCTTTCATTTCCTCATTACTGTGTTGAGTGTTTGTCATATCTGTGTTCGAAGACTTTGACTGAAGACTTTCTCAATTTCCTCAGTTCAATTTCTTCAGTCTGTTTGTCTTCATCTTGAGTTATCCAGTGATTACGTTTTTTGTACTCTGTGATTGTCTTCATTTCATCATGATGACTATGCCAGTAATCTGCTATGCTTACTTCTAAGTACTTATTCCGCTGCATGTCTTTCTTCGCTAAGGAATTTCCTCACCAGCAAATTCCTCAGTGAAGAATTTGTAAAATTCATAAAAATCGCCTATTCACCCCCCTCTAGTCGATATAACGACTTTCAATTGGTATCGAGCAAGGTACTCCTTGTTCGTGTGATTTTGGTTTAACCACCGGAGTTTTAGTTATGTCGACCGCAAGTATGATCAAGGTCTCAGCAGGGTGTCCTACCTTCGATGGGACGGACTACCCCAACTGGAAGAACAAAATGCGAATGCATCTTGAAGCAATTGACAACGATCTCTGGTATGTTGTGACAAAAGGTGTTTCCTCAGCCACACCCTCTCTGAATGATGCTGATGTGAAGAGATTCAAGCAACTCGATTCTCAAGCGAAGAATATCATATGTGGCCATCGAGCAAAGGTCAATATGGAAGAGTGAGTGCTTTGGAATCTGCCAAACTCATCTGGACAGGCCGTCCAAAGTAAATGAAGGTGTTTCAACTCAGCGTGACTCTCGAGTTGATGTTCTTCGGAATCTCTTCAACCGCTTCAAAAGACTCGACAACGAAAATGTTCAACAAACCTTCGATCGCCTCACTGACATCTCAAATGAGCTTCAAGCACTGGGTGCCACTGACATCACCGACCATGAGGTGGTGAAGAAATTGCTAAGATCGCTTGATTCCTCATTTGACACTCTGACACTGATGATACAAGAACGAGCTGACTACAAGTCTCTTGATCCTGCTGATATCCTCGAAAGGCTAAATACTCACGAGTTCCAGCTTGCTGAAAAGAGAGATCTCTATGGTTCTGGCTATGGAAAACACGTGCCCTGAAGGCCAAGGCTGAATCTGAATCTGAGAGTGAAGAATCTGGTAGTAGCCTTGGAGATCCTGAAGAATTTGGCCAGGAGCTAGCACTGCTCGTGAAGAAATTCCAGAAATTCACAAGACGTGGTCGTTTTGGAAAATCCTCAAGAAGCAGTGATTCCTCATCTAGTGACTATAAGCGAAGACTTTGCCACAAATGCAAGAAACCTGGTCACTATATCCAAGATTGTCCTCAGTGGGAAAAGGAATTAAGAAAGAAGAAACACAAGGATTACAGTTCTGATGACGTGAAGAAGAAGAAGAAATCATCCAAATCTTCATCATCAAAATCCTCAAAGCCTTCTTCTCACAAGAAGAGCAGCTCCAAAAAGGCTCGGGCATTCATTGGCAAGGAAATGGACTCAAGCTGAATCGAGGAAAATGAGGAAGAGGAGGAGTCTCAAGAATCCGAATCTGGTGTGGCTAGTCGGCTCTTGCTATCGCTTATGTTAGCAAGTCCATCTTCAACATCAAGAAACTGACTCTGCCGACAAACCCGATGAGGAAAATGATGATTACGCCCCACCTATTGCTTCATGGCAAAAGGTGCTAAGGTACTCAATTTCACCTCCTCTGAATCTAGTGAAAATGAATCTGATGAGGATCTCAAGCCTAGCTACTCTAAACTTGCTAAGATTGCTATAAAACAACAAAGGGCTTTTGAAAAGTTTCAAAACATGCTAGATAAGAGTGATGATATGTTAGGTGAAGAAATGGATCGCACTCAAGCCCTAACTGAAAATCTTCAGAGAGTTCAGTCTAGGCTTGACAGCCTTCAAGGTCATCATAACACTCTCTTATCTGATCATGAGAAACTTTCTTATGAATTTCTTCAAAGAAAGCAAGATCTTGAGAAGCTAAGAGCGAGTTATGAAGATCTTCAGAAGGAGCGCGATTCATTACTTGCTCAACAAATCAGCGCTTCTCAAGAAGAATTTGTTCCTCCATGCTTAAAGTGCATTGAACGTGAATCTGCTAATTCTTCACCTGAATGTTCAAATGCTTCAACTGTTACAAATTCTTCACCTGCCTCTGCTATCACTAATTCCTCACCTGAGGACATTGCTAGTATCACTGACGATGCAGGGCTGAAGGAATTGTACATGACAGGCATGTACAAAGGCCTCAAAGGGCATCAGACTCTTTGTGATGTGCTTAAAAAGCAGATCCTCAACAGAAACCCTAGGAAAGAGGGTATTGCCTTTGAGAGGAAACTCAATGCTGATGGAACGTACTGGAAGCCTGATCAGTATCCCAAAACCTCATGGGTTGCTGCAAAGGGACCTCCAGTTGATCCATCTACCTTATCTGGTTTTACATGTGAATTTCCTCATTCTGATGATGAGTCATTTGACTCAAACTATAAACTGTTCAAAAATCAGAATGGTGAAGTATTTGCTAGATATGTTGGCACTAACTGCAGGAACAGTCCCCCTATGAAGAAAATCTGGGTTCCCAAGAAGTGCCTTGAAAGTCTTCAGGTGAATGTCCTCATGACACCACCTGTGAAGAAAAGGAACCCCAGATCAAATTCTTCATATGGACAAAATTCTTCATATGGATCCAAGTCCTCATACGGACCAAATTCCTCACGTGGATCAAATTCCTCAAAAGGATCAAAGTCCTCATATGATTATCATCGTGCTAACAACTCTGTTTCGCAGGGTAGAGCCAAGGGCTATGAATATGTGCATTATTCTTCAAACCAATATGTTCATAAGTCCTCGAAGAATTTCTCTGCTTATTCATATGCTTACCCTAACCCCTCTTATGTGAAATGAAATGGTTTGGCCTCTATGCCACCATTCTCATATGGTGCTCGCAGAATGATGAACTCTTTGCCACCCCTTCAGATGTGGGTGGTGAAGAAAAAGAACTAATCTCTTCTGCAGGGTCAGGTCTCCAGACGTGTCTTAAACGTCTGAAGAATTTGCTGGGGGCCTGACAAAATTGCCTGAAAGGACGCAGGCTAATCATGATGAAATGAACTTTCATTTCACACGTCCTCATACTGCTTATCTGAATACTGACTGATGAAATTCATCTGATGAACTTGATATCATATTCTTCACTGATGAAGTATATGAGATCGTAAGTTGTACTAATTCATCTGCAGGATGATCAACCCAAAGCCACTGAGTGGGTTCTCGATAGTGGATGTACAAATCACATGACTGGTGACAAGAATCTATTGATGGATGCTCCCTTATCACCGTCACATCTGAAGCATATCATCTTTGCTGACAAAGGCAAAAGTCAGGTATTGGGACTTGGTAAGGTTGCTATCTCTAAGGACATGCACATGGACAAAGTCATGCTTGTTGAGTCTTTAGGATATAACCTCATGTCAGTCTCAATGCTTTGTGATCTTGATATGGTTGTTATCTTTGGCAAGTATCGTTGTGTTGTGATTATGGAAGCTGACAATTCCAAAGTCTTCGAAGGCTTTAGGAGAGGAGACTTGTATATTGTTGATTTTTCCACAGGACCACAACCAGCCGTGTGTCTACTTGCAAAAGCTTCAGAAGGCTGGCTATGGCATCGACGACTTGGTCACGCAGGCATGAGGAATTTGCACACGCTTGCGAAGAAGAAGCATGTCATTGGCATTGAGAATGTCAAATTCCTCAAGGATCACTTATGCGGAGCCTGTGAAGCTGGAAAAATGACCAAGGCCAAGCATCCAGCGAAGACTATCATGACTACTACTCGTCCCTTCGAATTGCTTCACATGGACCTCTTTGGTCCCAATCATTATTCAGCTGTCGTTAATGAAGCATCACTATATGGCTTTGTTATTGTTGATGATTACTCTCGTTACACATGGGTACACATTGTTACTTACAAAAATCAAGTGCAGGAAATCTTCAAACGATTTTCCTCGAGGGCTTCAACCAACTTTGGTGTGAAGATCAAGCACATCAGAAGTGACAATGGAACTGAGTTCAAGAATTCCGGTCTTGATGACTATCTTGATGAACTTGGTATTACTCATGAGTTATCTGCTCCTTATACTCCTCAACAAAATGGCGTCGTGGAGCGCAAGAACAGAACTCTGGTTGAGATGGCTCGCACTATGCTTGATGAATACAAAACGCCTAGTCGTTTCTGGATTGAAGCAATTGACACTGCGTGCCACATCATCAACAGAGTATATCTTCACAAATTCTTCAAGAAGACTGCCTATGAACTCCTCACTGACAAGAAACCCAATGTAAGTTATTTCAAAGTCTTCGGTGCTAAATGCTGGATTAGAGATCCTCACCACACCTCTAAATTTGCACCGAAAGCACATGAAGGTTTTATGCTTGGTTACGGAAAGGACTCGCACACCTACAGAGTCTTCAACATCGCACTTCACAAGATTGTTGACACTGTAGATGTGCGGTTCGATGAAACTAATGGCTCGCAAAGAGAGCACCTACCTTCTGTGTTAGACGAACCAGCACCTGAGGATTCTATCAGGTTCAAGGCAACTGAGGATATCATTCCTACTGAAGAAACTGCTGAAGAATTCATTCCTGTACGCGAAGAACGTCGAGCTGATGCACCTGAAGATAATGCTGAAGAAAATGGTGCTGAGGAAAATGATCAAATTCCTCGAAGACAACCAGCTCATCCTCGCGTTGCAAAAGAAGTGCAAGTTGACAAGATCATCGATGACATTGAAGCGCCAGGTCCTCTCACTCGCTCAAAAGCTTCACACTTATCTAACTTTTGTGGGCACTATGCTTTTGTCTCTATCACAGAGCCCACTAAGGTAGATGAAGCATTTCTGGAGCCGGAGTGGATTCAGGCTATGCAAGAGGAATTACATCAGTTCGAGCTCAACAACGTCTGGGAACTGGTCAAACGTCCAGATCCTCGCAAGCATAATATCATTGGCACAAAGTGGATCTACCGCAACAAGCAAGATGAAAATGGTCTTGTGGTGAGGAATAAGGCACGACTAGTAGCTCAAGGCTACACGAGGTTGAAGGAATTGATTTCGATGAAACTTTTGCACTGTCGCTAGACTTGAGTCTATTCAAGATATTACTACGCCTATGCTAACCATCACAATATCACTTTATATCAAATGGATGTGAAAAGTGCATTCCTCAATGGTAAGCTTGAGGAAGAAGTATATGTTGCTCAACCCCCAGGTTTTGAAGATCCAAAGAATCCTGATAAAGTCTTCAGACTAAATAAGGCCCTCTATGGCCTCAAGCAAGCCCCTCGGGCGTGGTATGATACATTGAAGGAATTCTTCGTGAAGAATGGCTTCACACCCGGTTCACTCGACCCTACTCTCTTTACTAAATCTTATGATGGTGAACTGTTTGTGTGCCAAATATATGTTGATGATATTATCTTTGGCTGTACTGACCAACGTTATAGTGATGAATTTGCCTATATGATGAGTGAAGAATATCAAATGTCTATGATGGGAGAGTTGAAATTCTTCTTAGGTCTTCAAATTCGTCAACAACACAATGGCATATTCATATCTCAGGAGAAATACCTCAAAGATGTCCTGAAGAAATTCGGCATGCAAGATTGCAAAGGTGTCAAAATTCCTATGCCCACAAATGGCCATCTATGCACTCGATGAAAATGGTATTGACTTGATCACAAGGTATACCGCTCCATGATTGGTTCTTTATTGTACTTATGTGCATCTAGGCCAGATATAATGCTTAGTGTTTGCATGTGTGCCCGATTTCAAGCTACACCGAAGGAATCACACCATAAGGCTGTGAAGCATATTCTTCGATATCTAGCTCACACACCAACACTAGGATTATGGTACCCCAAGGGCTCTATTTTTATCTCATTGGATATTCGACTCGACTATGCTGGTGATCGTGTGGATCGCAAGTCAACATCTGGTACTTGTCATTTCCTCGGACGATCTTTGGTCTGTTGGTCCTCGAAGAAACAGAACTGCGTATCACTGTCCACTGCTGAAGCTGAATACATTGCTGCTGGCTCGTGTTGTGCTCAATTGCTATGGATGAAGCAAACCCTCAAGGACTACGGCATCAACGTGAAGAATGTGCCTCTCTACTGTGACAATGAGAGTGCCATCAAGATTGCTCACAACCCAGTTCAGCACTCGAAGACAAAGCACATTCAAATTCGTCATCATTTTCTTCGTGATCATGTGTTGAAAGGCAACATCTCCATCGAGCACGTGAAGACTGAAGAACAGCTAGCTGATATCTTCACTAAGCCCTTGGATGAGAAGAGATTTAGCAAGTTGCGGTGTGAGCTAAATATCTTAGAATCTTCGAATGTTCTTTGAAAAGGACACACATCCTAACACTTCTGCAAAATTGATGACTTAGATGTGCAACACATGAAGAAACGTTTTTCTTCAATCAATGAAGAATAACACTCTAAATGTGAAGAAATTAATGAAGAATTCGATTCTCAGAACCCTACGACAATTGTACGCGGTGTCTGAAATCATCATTCTTATACGGTGGGTCACACCACCACCAAAGTTGAAAATCTTCAATTTGAGTTTTTCCTTAGTTTTTGAAATTCTTCAGTTTTTTGAAATTCTTCAGTTTTTCAAATTCTTCCGTTTTTCAAATTCTTCAACTTTGCAAATTCTTCACTGTTTCCGTCGTCTCTCTTCATTGGCTATATATATATATGGATTTATGTCCTCTACAGCATTCACTTATGGTTATTTCTTCAAGTCGCTTTTTCTGCTAAGTGAATGTGATCGGACCATTCCCCCTCTATGCTATACTCAACCTAATCCATTCACAAATTCTTCATGTGCGTTCTACTTTGAAACTCGTTCAAATTCTTCACTGTGTCCTTGACAGCTGAAGAAATTGCAACGGAACCTCTAAAACGAAACTTATCCAAACTTTCGCTTTTATCGCTCAAACCGTTCCGCATCCCACGATGCATTATTATATTCGCCCACGATCGTACACGATCTCCACTACACAGTACGTGGGTGACACATGTCGTGAGAAGGGAAGCGGTCAGGGGCACGTTCGTCCTAAATCTTCGGACGATCCGTTTTCACCGTGGCTATAAATACCCATCTCTCCCTTCCTCACTCTTTTACTTCGCTCGATCTCTCTCCCGCTCGAGCTCCTCAAAACCCTAGCGCCGCCGCTACTCCATCGTCGCCGGTGAGGAAAAGCTTCACTGCCTTGACCTCTTCGCCGACGTACTCGCGCCGACCGTGGAATTTCTTCACTCCACCGTCGCCGTAGCTGATTTCCTCTGCCAAGTTAGGGCGGGGAAGATCTGAACGGACGAACTTCCCAACTGTTCATCTCAGTTCGTCGTGTTCTTCATTTTGGGTAAATTAAAAGTTACTTTTACTACTCGATTTGATTCTCAAATTTTCTTCAAATTCTTCAAAGGTGTTAATTTCAAATTCCTCACACATATGAACACCTCAAATCTCTTGACTCATTTCTCTAAGCAATGATTTTCTTCAAGATTCCTCAATTGTGTGGATCTTGATCTATACAACTCGAACCTAAGATAAAGAACGCTTATTGAAATTCTTCAAGGCTCATCTGGTCAAAATCCTCAAACTTGTTCTTTTGAAAACCCTCCGAGAACGATATGACCTCTTCAAATTCCTCGCACCTATACTCTGTTCACAGGTACAAATGTCTGCTGCTGAATCCCTAGGTTCTCATCAACTTAACTCATTTGCAGCGTTCCTCGAAGAAAAACTGCACACTTCTTCAGAGAACTCAATTGTTCAATTTCCTCACCTGAAGAAAATGGCAGATGGTAAGAAGCCGCAGAAGGGAGGAAAGAAACCTGAGGTCATGACAGCATTCGAAATCCCTGAGGAAATATATGCTGACTATTGCACACCAGATGAGGAAAGCAAAAATCAACGCAAGGTGCGTATACAGAAGATTGAACGGAGATGGGCACGGGAATGGAAGGAATACCGATATGTAACACCTAAGTACATGAAGAAATTCGCATTAAATCCTCCATGCCCAAGAGCTCCTTTGGCACCAGGCCAAATAGCTGATCCCACTAGCGTCAAACGCGGTGAGGACTTTCCTGATGAGTGGGCTAAACGCCAAGCAAAGTTGGCTAAGCAAGCAAAGGAAGCGGTGAAGAAATTCAATGAGGATTCTGCCGCTGCTGCTGCCACTGAGGTCTCGGTCAAACCGAGGAAATCGATGCAAAAGAAGTCTGCTAATAAGCCAAGTGCTTCATCATCTGTGCCCTCACGGCCAAGTTCCTCAGCAGCTCCCTCCAGGCAAATTCCTCAGCAGCAAATTCCTCACACCGCTACTGTTCCATCAAAGTCCTCAACTGCTCCGTCCAAACCTTCAGTTCCTGTGCATCTAGCTACTTGTCAAAGGACTGCTGGTTTTTCAATTGCCTCAGGCATCTCTGCAAATTCCTCAGCTGCTCTCAATTCTTCATCTGGCCCGACTCTGCTGAAGACAAAAGCAACAGCTGGACGTGGTCCTCGGCCTAGCCCAAGGAAGAAACAGCTTGTAGTCCACGTGCCATCTGATGATGAGGCATCTGATGAAGAACTTGAAGAAATCATCAGAGACCGCCAAGTTAGAGCCGCAAGAGCCAAGGGAACATCTGTGCCATTGCTTTTGGACCCGAAGAAAGTCCTCGATTTCATCGACCTCTGGCACAATGATCCCAATACCCCTCTGCCTGATCTTCCTTTGACACCTGGTCAAAGTCATATGTTGACTCACTTCATCGCTGAAGAAAAATGGAAGTTCGAGAAGGCGAAGGAAATCAAGAAGGCTCAATACAGGAAGGAGAGGTTCCTGAAGAAAAATGTTGTCAAGATGACACCTGAGGAACTCCTTCAAATCCAAACTGACATTCAGAACCTCAGCAAGGACTTTGACACATACTATGCTGATTGGCAAGTAGTCAAGACCAGATTCGTCGATCTGACGAAGAAGCTCACAACTGTTGTTGCACCTGTGCAACATGAAAATCCTCAGGCTGAAGCCTCTGCTCAGCCTAATGAAGAAAATGCCAGAAACGCTGAAGTTCAGCCTGCTAAAGAAAATGCTGATTCCAGGGCTGATGAAGAAATTCCAGCCGCTGAAGAAACTGCCAGGGCACCCACTAGTGGTGCGCCTGAAGAAATTGCTCAAGACAGGGGAACTGCATCAGTTGCTCCTGAAGAAACTGCACCAAATTCCTCAGCTCCTCCTGCGCCAACTCCAGCTCCAATTCTTCCATCTGCTTCTGATGTGAAGAAAACCAAGGCTGCGGAACGAGCTGCTGTGAAGAAAAGAAAAGCATCAGCTGCGTCAGATTCTTCGACTGCGAAGAAAATGAAGCCAATGACCAGCTCCGTTGAAAACCCAATTGATGCTATTCCAATTTCTTCCATACCATCAAAGGAAGTAGTTCCTTTTGGAGAAGAATATGAAATTCCAACCGGATCTGATGAAGAACATCAATCTCCTGCTTCGTCAGAGAAAATTGATGAAGAAATTGAAGTGGAAGCTATCCCTTCAACCCCAGTAATTCCCTCATCAGACCATGAAATTCCTCAAGCTGGTACTGAGGAAAATGAAAATGAAGATGTGGATATTGGATGCACCACTCCAGTGATCAATGATGACTTTTGGGAAAGTCAGCATCCCAATACTCCTCTCTTCACCCCGCTTCAACAAGTTCCTCACTCCCCTGCACAGACTGTCCAGATAGACTCTGAAGAAAATCAACCCACTGGCTCTGTGCATGAAGAAATTCCAGCCACTAGTGTTGATGAAACTGCTGCTGCTGCTGAAAATCCTCAGACTGCACAAGTTGAGGATCAAGAAATTCCTCAAGCTGAAGAACCTGAACTTACGATTCCTGAGGTGGTGATGCAACTGACTGACACCCCTCTGCCAAAACAGAAGAATCCGTTCTCAACCAAACAAAAGTTCAAGGCTGAAGATTTCTTTGCTGAGCATGTGTTCTTCATCGAATATAATCCCTATGATTCTGCTCGGATTAGGAAGAGGCGCTCGGACTGCCGGTCAAGCCAACTTCTATTCCTCAGTGCTTTTCAACAAGGACAAAATCTTCGATCATGCTCATATTCCTCATGTGGATATGGAGTCGCTGCCAGGCTTTGAGCCCGTCCTAAGTGTTCTTCACGATGCAGGTCTTCTAAACTTTTGCACTGATATTTGTGATTGGAATGAAGAGCTAATTCTTCAGTTCTATGCAACCCTGCACATCACCGGAGACGCTGAAGATGTAACTTCATGGGTCTTGGATTGGATGACCGAAAACACCCACTACAAGGCACCAGCAAGTGAATTGCTTCGTGCCCTACCACTCAGTCCTCCGCTTGATGGTGCACGTCGCATCTATGAAGAAAAGGAACTTTCAAATCACTATATGCAAGTGCTGATGAAGCCTTTGAAACCAAGGCAAGCTCCAAGGACCAAATTCCTCGTCAAGGAATTATTATATGTGCCTCGAACAGTCTATCGAATTTTGACGAAGACGATGAGTCCTATCAAGGGCCACGACTCGAATGATGAAGAGGTCGTTGGCATCATGAAGAATATGCTTTTCAACATCATCCATGGCGTTCCCGTCAATTTCCATGATTTCTTCATGAGGACTCTGGCTAACATTGCAATGTCACCTTTTGAGCTGAAGCCTTATGCGCCTTGGATTATGAGATTCATCAGGTCAAGATCTTCACTGAATTACAAGGCTGACACTTTGAACCACTGCAGCTACCTGCCCCCGATTGAAGTCCTCAAACGGCCAATTGCCTCAGCTGATGAAAAGGGAAAGGCTACTGCTGTGATAGATGAAGGCACACGTCCATTGGATGGACAGTTTATAAGCAGCATCTTACTCCACCAATGATGACTCTGCCACACATGACTCAGCAGCAAATACCTCAGTTAAGCATAGTCCTCAAGCTACTGCACCCAGGGTGATGAATGATCGTGAGTTACTCCTCAGTCTTCATCAGAAGGTTGATCGCAATCACAAGTGGGTCAAACGCCAGTTTGGTACTCTTCTTTACAACCTGACCTCAACTCACAATGCAGTGAAGAAAAACCACTACTATCTTCATGAAACCTTCAAGCGCTTTGGGCTGTTCTTTCACATGTATACAATGAAGAAGAACTGCAATCAATGGGACTCAAGGAAGAATTTGACTGGTCTGCACCTCCTCCGAAGAAATTCAAGAAGGTCAAAGTTCCTTCCTTGGTGGCCAGCTCCTATTCTTCATCTCGCGATACTGATGAAAATGAAGACTTGGAAGACACTGCTGCTGGTCCTACTTCAACGAACAACCCCGACAATGCTGGCGCTCCGTCTTCAACTTGAAATTCTTCAAGAGCGTTAGTCCTCAGTTTCGATCCTTTTGGTCATTCGATGACAAAGGGGGAGAAATTTGAGTTAGTCTTCAAGCGGGTCTCGTTTTTGTCTATATACAATATTTTATTAAGTTACAACTCTCGTTCTTCTGAAACCTTTTATTGGATCGAGTTGTAATCTTAAACCCGATGGTGCTTTGATACTTTTGATGCATTATGCTTTTGCTCTATGCTCTGATTACAGTAGTGTTGATATGCGTTGATCCTTGTTATGCTCTGATCCTCATGAGCTCGGTGAAAATCTTCAAATCGATTTGGGATCTGATACTCATGAAAAGTTTCAAATTCCTCATACGCATTGGGCTCTGATACTCTTTATGCATTATTTTGCATGCTCTGCATATCATCAAGCACCATATTTCATCATGCATTTCAAATTCCTCATACTATATGTTAAATGCGTGTATGAATTACAAGATATAGGGGGAGATCTCCATGATTCAATTCTTCAAATGTGCATTGCCTCAAAAGCAATTTCCTCACTATGCACACCTTCAGGGGGAGTTCTTCTATATCTTGCAATCAAAATCCTCATTATCAGTGTTTACACTTCATATATTTATCCCCGTTGAAAACTTAACCTATGTTGTCATCAATCACCAAAAAGGGGGAGATTGTAAGTGCATCTAGTGCCCCTTAGTGATTTTGGTGTATTGAAGACTTATAGGTTAAGTAACTGATGCGTTTGTAAGTGTACACAGGTCTATAAGTCTATGAGGAGTTTGATATTTACAGAGAAAGTCGACCCTAAAATGAATTTCTTCAATGAAGAATTTGATATTCGAAGACTTTACAAGACTTTGAAAGTGAAGAAATTGGTGTGATTCTGAAGACTTGGTAATCGCTTGAGGAATATGAAGCGTGAAGACTTTTGTTTTCGTAGTTTCATTTTCTCTTTCTTGAGTCATAGGAAACACCGTCTTCGTTAAAGGGGTCGAGGAAATACTAAGGAAAAATTTCCATTTGATGCTCAGCTCAAAATCCTACACCTACCAATCCCTTGAGTGAAGCCTTTGGAAATCTCATACAGTTCAGTCAATTTCTTGATGTGAGAGACGAAGCTCTTCAGTCGCGAGAATTTGTTCGACCGAGGAGTTAGGAATTCGCCAAAGGCAAATTGCCTACACAAGGAGGAACATGATAGCCCCGAGGAATTTGATGTTCAAATTCCGACCGTTCTTTATCTTCTTGCGCCACTGTCCCAAATATCTTATCCACCTAACGGTCATATCATTGAAGGGCATTTATGTCTTATCATGTCGGGCTGCTCCTAGGCTATAAATAGCCGCCCCTACAACCACTAGCTGGTTGGCTGCTCGAGAGAACTTGACACTTGTCATTTGAGAGCAACCCATCCTCCGAGGACTTTGAGTGAAAATCATCAAGTGAGGAAAAACCCAAAGTGAGGAAAACCCAAAACCAAACCCCAACAAACCCAAAGTGATTGAGCATCATGAAGAAATTGATCCCGTGGATCCGACGCTTTTACCTTTGAAGACTGTGCTTCTTCCAGACGGTTAGGCGTCAAGGTCTAGAGCATCCAAGAGGAATTGTGGATCGCCGAGTGACCAAGTATGTGAAGGTTTGGAAGTCGCTCAAGACTTACCACGAGTGATTGGACGAGGTCTGCGTGACCTTAGTTCAAGGAGAATACGGTGAGGACTTGGTGTCTGAGCTGCGTGCTCGAGGATCGGGTGTCCGGACTGCGTGTCCTCGAGTTTAAATACTCAGCTGCTCCAACCAGACGTACAACTGAGACAGCAGTTGGAACTGGTCTACCAAATCATTGTCTTCATCAACCTAACTGGTTCTATTTCCTCAACCCTTTCATTTCCTCATTACTGTGTTGAGTGTTTGTCATATCTGTGTTCGAAGACTTTGACTGAAGACTTTCTCAATTTCTTCAGTTCAATTTCTTCAGTCTGTTTGTCTTCATCTTGAGTTATCCTGTGATTACGTTTTTTGTACTCTGTGATTGTCTTCATTTCATCATGATGACTATGCCAGTAATCTGCTATGCTTACTTCTGAGTACTTATTCCGCTGCATGTCTTTCTTCGCTAAGGAATTTCCTCACCAGCAAATTCCTCAGTGAAGAATTTGTAAAATTCATAAAAATCGCCTATTCACCCCCCCTCTAGTCGATATAACGCACTTTCAAAAATGCAGTAATCCATTGGCATAAATGGTCTGCATACAATCCTCTTTCAGTTTTTAATTGAAAAAGAAGTGCCAGGCCAACTGAAAAAACTTGTCCTGAAGAGGTATTCACATGCTTTCGTCTATGATAATTAATAAAGCACTAGAGATTGGTATCATCCATTTGTACATTTCTCCCATGATTTATTTTCCCATCTGTTTGCCTTCTGTTGTTGACGGGCGACGTAATGTGTACAATCTTTGGTTACTATTGCTTAAATCTTAGTTAATTATATGCTTAAAGTTATCGAGCACCTTTTGTTTTTTTGAAAGACACATCTTAGGAAGTACCATTCATATGCTTGCTATACTATGTAGCCGCTATTAAGTTTCTGGGTTGCTAGCTAGACTTCTTTCCCTACCATACATTGTTATTTTCTCAAAAAAGTATGATCACTTCCAACAGTGGATTCATATAATCTCCTTAATGTGCAGCTTGCTGATTCTTCAGAGGGAGCAAAGACAGACACTAGCCGAAATGTGACTGTTGTATTTGATATCCTGAGGGAAAAGAAATGTGCGAGGCTGGAGAACCTTATTTTGAACAGACAATCATTTTCCCAAACGGTTGAGAATGTTTTTGCACTGCAGAATGGCAATAAACATCAGCATTGTTATTTAAATTAGCTCTCTTGCACTGACCCCTAAATTAGTCGGGTTAGTCGGTAACTTAGTAGTATGATAAGTTTCAGCAAGCCAACAATTTTCCTTCAAAAAAAATCTGTTTGGCTTATGTAAGAATAATTATTGACATTTGAGATTAAATCTACCTCCATTATTTCTTTGTATACTTTTGAATTGCCTTTTGGCTTAAAGGAAACAGTCTTTTGCTGGATGACTAATTTATGAATTGCTGTTGACTAGAATTTTGTTGGCCTTTCTGTTTTTGATGGGTACATTTCAACTAGGTCAGAAACAAATGAGATATGCATTCTAAGTTCGCACCAACTTTTTCTTTCTGAATTCCTCCCAGTAATGATTTGGGTTCTGGGAAACAAAATATAAAGAAGACAGCAACACAACACAATCAGATCAACCAAACACCAATGTTCAGTGAAGACCAAGCCACTGTATCGTCTCGTCTCTAGACGCAATGCCCTCAGCAGCACCCACCACCTATATATATGATCAATCTATCATATTTGGGCTGTACAAACACAATAATAAATCCAACAGCAAGAAAAGTGCGCATAGCCACGCCTCAAGAGGCGCGCTCCAGCCACTAGTATCACAGCAAACAACAAGAGTATAAAGCCTGCATGCAGCCTGCGAGTGAGCTTTTAGCCGGCCTTTTACTCCCTGTACCAATCACGTGTGTTTTCCTTCCTTCCCCATAGTGAATCATTTAATGCTATAGCCAAGCTAATAGCCACTAGCAGGCAGAGGTGCGTCGGCACGCCGCACCGGTCGTGAAGCATGTGTGTGTGGCGGTGTTGTTTTTCTTATAGAAGAAAAGAAGGCAGTGGGTAATAAGTGAGCTGATAGATGGTAATTTGCAAGCCAATTTAACTTAGATAAATACGAAAGGTGGCAAAAAACAGTTCATCCATGATTACAAACACTTAGCTATATGTCTTAAATGTTTCAGCCAAAGCTACTTCTACCAAGATAGTCACAATTTTAAAATTGTCTGGTGCAACCAAAAGTTTTACAAAATGAAGATCCTTCTAATCGAAGGAAAATTGCTATAGTATACATTTTAAAGATAACATTTCACAGGTAATACCCCATCCTACAACAAATGAAAAATTGTATTACACTTGTAGAAAACAGGGCTAACGTTCGGGCCTGGCCAGCCCATTAGTCCCGGTTCTTCAAGAACTGGGACCCATGGGGGGTATTAGACCCGGTTCGTGAGCCCAGGGGGACGGCCGGGGCCTCGTGGGCATTGGTCCCGGTTCGTGTGGAACCATTTGTCCCGGTTCAAGCCACGAACCAGGACCAATGGTCCTCGCTCCTGGCCCACAACCATTGGTCCCGGTTCGTGGCTTGAACCGGGACAGAAGGGGTGGCTTTAGTTCCGGTTCATGCCACGAACCGGAACAAATAACTTGCCAATATATACCCACCGCCGCGGCAAAGCACTCCCAGTGCTCTGTTTTTTCAAGCTGGCGAGGGGAGGGCATTTGGGTGCTCTAGTTCACCTCCTATGCACATGAGGTGTTCGATGAAATGCCCGAGCCACACTAGTTAAGCTTTCTCCTCTCGAAACTCGACCTCTGAGCTCCATTTTCCCCGAGATTTGTCTAGATTTAGTGGTCCGTCATGCCCCGTCCCCGCCCCGTCTTCACCGCCGTCGATCGCCCGCGCCGATCTCGTCGCCGGCACCACCGTGGTGAGCCTCTTGTTCTTATCTTCTTTCTGAAAGAAAAAAAATTCTCACTTCAGATAGATACTTGTCTAATTTTCTTACTTTTATTGTTCCTTGTTATTATATAGTGCGATGGTTTTGGTATCCGCCCCCGTCGGCCCTCGTCCTGTCTATGATTCAGATGCGGTATACATTATCTTTTCATAACTATTTGGTTCATTTATTGTTTATGACAATTATTCCGACCAATGTGACATAGATTTTATTTATCTAGGAGGTTGTTGAACCAGAAATTCCAACCGACCCTATTGTCGAGAGGTTAATTTAGTTGAAGAAGAAAACAATTACTTGAAGGAAAAAATAAGAAAAATTAAGGAGGAGAAGATGATATTGGAGTTGCATGTTGCGGATGTCGTCGATGATCACAAGATTAAGATGGATGCAATGCGGTTGAAGATTAAAAAGATTAGAAAATATGCCATTCATACCGAGGCTTGGTATAATTATGCAGTTGGATCAGTTGTTACCTTGGTTGCAATTATGATCGCATTTGTTGTTGCATCAAATGTTTTACATAATTTCAGTGTATGGTTTAATTAGATGCTCTGAAGAGCTATATGTTGTTCAATAAGAACTATGTATGTACTTTGGTTTTAATGCTCTGGAGAACTATGTATGTACTTTGGTTTCAGAGTTCATTTCAAATGCTTTTCAATTTCATGGTCTTATAGGTCAAAATAATCAGTAAATGCATGAAAAATAACAAATGTAGTCAGAAAGGGTTGTAAATTGATGATGTGGCTTTGAATGGTGCATTTTAAACACAAAAAACTATGGAGTTCAAATAAGTTCAAAAAAATGAAATCCCTTTGTAACATACGAGTTTCCTTATGAAACCCTGATACTTCGAAAGAGATTGTTCGTTTTGTACACGAAGTGCATCCAGTTTTTGCCGTAACCCTCTCTACTTTCTCGCACATACTATGTGGGTGAAATGATGATACCATGTCAACTTGGAACCTTTTCAGAGTTCATTTCAAATGCTTTTCAATTTCATGGTCTTATAGGTCAAAATAATCAGTAAATGCATGAAAAATAACAAGTGTAGTCAGAAAGGGTTGTAAATTGATGATGTGACTTTTAATGGTGCATTTTGAACACATAAAAACTATGGAGTTCAAATAAGTTCAAAAAATTAAATCCCTTTGTAATAGACGAGTTTCCGTATGAAACCGTGATACTTCGAAAGAGATTGTCCGTTTTGTACACGAAGTGCATCCAGTTTTTGCCGTAACCCTCTCTACTTTCTCGCACATGCTATGTGGGTGAAATGATGATACCATGCCAACTTGGAACCTTTTCAGAGTTCATTTCAAATGCTTTTCAATTTCATGGTCAAGCTTATAGCTCAAAATAATCAGTAAATGCATGAAAAATAACAAATGAAGTCAGAAAGGGTTGTAAATTGATGATGTGGCTTTGAATGGTGCATTTTGTACCAGAAAAACTATGGAGTTCAAATAAGTTCAAAAAAAATGAAATCCCTTTGTAACAGGAAAAAGAATCACTCAAAATATATTTTTATAGTGAAGTTATTCATAAACTAGTGATTCACATAAATTTCAAAGAATTAAAATTTAAACTATTCAGATTTCATTTGAAATACTTTTCAATTTCAAGGTCAGCTCAAAAAAACCCAGTAAATGCTTTTGTAAAACTCTAATAGCAAAAGGAATCAACTAAAAAGCTTTTATAAACCTCTAGTATTTTTAAACTAAAATTATATAAAATTTATGCAACTAAAATTATCAAAGTATTTTCTATTAAAAACATGAAAAGCAGAAAGAATTATCATAAAGAATTTTTGTTAGAAACTTTAGTAGCAAAAAGAATTTTCATAAATATTTTTGATAGAAACTAAAATAACAAAATCTGTTTTTGAATATAATGATAAAACGCAGTAATATTAAATAGCAGGAAAAAGAATCACTCAAAATATATTTTATAGTGAAGTTATTCATAAACTAGTGATTCACACAAATTTCAAAGAATTAAAATTTAAACTATTCAAATTTGGAAACTAATGAAGTAATAGAAAGATTATAATTATTCTGAACTAAAAGCAAAAAGAATAAAAAATAAAGCAAGAATCAAAAGAAAAAATAAATAATTCAAAAAACAAAAAAATACTGGAAAAAAATGCCGCCTAATGGGCCACACGGCCTGCATACGACTAGAAACCCATCTGTAAATGGGCCAGGATGCAGGCCCGCAGGCCCAATAGGCCCAACACGGCAGTGTCAAGGGTAGGCAACTAATGCCTGCATATTAGAGAGGAGCTCAGCACCTGAGCTACAACGCAGCTTATAAACAGGTGCTGAGCTCTCTCAGCTAGCGAGGTGGGACTAAACTTCCCACCGCACCGCGCCAGCACAAGGCCTTTGGTCCCGGTTGGTGCCACCAACCGGGACTAAAGGGGTGCATTGGTCACGGTTGATGGCACCAACCGATACCAAAGACCCCCCTTTAGTCTCGGTTGGTGCCACCAACCGGGACTAAAGGCCTTTGCTTCCCATCCTTTGGGCTGCTGAAAAGAGGCCTTTGGTCCCGGTTGGTGCCACCAATCGGGACTAATGCACCTTTAGTCCCGGTTTGTGGCACCAACCGGGACTAAAGGCTTTGCTATATAAGTTCACACTTCGAAATTTTTCACTCGCATCTCGCAGCTTGCCGCCGACGACATCGACGCCGCCCGCCGCCCCCCGTCGCCGCCGCCCCATGATTGCCAGCGCCCTCGCCGTCGCCCGCTCCCCTGCCCGACGCCACCCACCTCGCCCGTCGTCGCCGTCGCTGTCGCCGCTCCCTGCCCCTGACGCCGCGCCGCCTGCCCGCCTCGTCGCCGCCTCGCCTCCTGCCCCAACGCCCGCCTGCCCGCCACGGTCCTCGCCACCGACCCGCTCCTCCTCACTTGGTCCGGCCAGGCGCCATAGCATTTTTCATATATATATATATATATATATATATATATATATATATATATATATATATATATATATATATATATATATATATATATATATATATATATATATATGCTTGTTTTCTCATAATTGTTTTTGTTCATATATATATGATGATTTTTTTATAGAATATGATGTTTTTTTCCTAGATGATCACATATATATGATGTATGCATGGATCTGGATGAAATATGATTTTTTTCATACAACATGATGTTTTTTTATTCATAGTTTTTTTGTTCATGAGAGAGGCGGGGACGTCGAGGGATCATAGATGTAATTTTTTCAGAATTTTCTATCGTGCATAGACCGATTTAGGACCACGGGAGCACCCCCTATCGTTGCAAAAGTTGCTAAGTGATATTAAGAAGGAAGAAGAAGAAAAAGAAGGATAGGAAAAAAGAAAATAAGAAGAGGAAGAAAGAAGAAGAGGAGAGGAAGAAGAGGAGAAATAAATAAGAAGAGGAAAAAAGAAGAGGAGAAGAAGAAAGGAATAGAGGAGAAGAAGAAAAAAATTCTATTTTTTCTTTTCTTCTCTATTCCTTCTTCTTCTCCTTTTTTCTTCTTTTTTTCTTCTTGCTTCTTCTTCTATTCCTTTCTTCTTCTCCTTTTATTTCTTCCTTGTCTTCTTATTTTTTATCGGGTATGTCGTTGTTGATATACCCTCCCGTAACTTCAACACGAGGGGGGTCGATATACCCTCCCGATAACAATATTTTCCCATGTATGTATGTCGCGTCGTTGTCGATATAACCCCTCCCGGATAACCCGACATGAGGGGCGGTCGATATATATACCCCCTCTCGATCGTGATAACTTATACCACGGAGCACCCCCCTCGGCCCTCTCGGTTGACCAAAACTCTCGAGGACACCCAAACCCTGGAAAAAACGATGTTGGTCTCCTACCCCCTCCCGCCGCGCCCCTACCCGACAAACTCTCTTGAGGCCAGCCAAATTTACCAAGTTAAAAGAGCGTTGTCGTCGAGGCCACCCCAAACCCTTGAAGCATTGTCGAGGCCACCCCAAACCCTTGAAGTGTTGCCGAGGCCACCCCAAACCCTAGAGAAGCAGCGTCGAGGTCACTAATATGATTCCTTATTGTGATTATATTAGCTAGCTAGTTCTACATTTGCCACTAATATATCCAGCTGTCATGTTTGAATAATAATTGCCATGTTGTAAATATTTGCGGAAACTATGGAGCACCCCCGAGACGAAGAAACAGAAGAGATGTTGGGGGACATAATCGCAAAAGGAAGTGATGTCGTTGCATCGTTTCTCAACGACACCGATGGTCTGGAAGGACAGGGTAGTGAAGAAGAAGGTTATGATATGATGGCTCCGGTGACCCAATGCCGGTACAAGAAGAAGTAGACCGTCATGACGGCTCCGGTGACCGAACCGAGTCCGGCCAGGTATATATATATTTCTTAAGCCTGTGTTGACCAGCTAATTGATGCATTCATTGTTTTTGTATGTACACATATTAATTAACTCTCGTCTTTCTTCTTTTCTCTAGCCCTCCGGATCGAGTACAACTTCGGTAAAGAAACGAGGCCTGAAGAAAAAGTTGCGCTCGGATGAAAGGTTTGAGATCACAGCAATCGCGCGCGATGGCAAGCCGATTGAACCCATCCGGGCAAGGGATGCATTTCGTGCTCAATGCGGGGTTCTTGTTAGGGACAAGATCCCGATCAGTATCCAGCAATGGTTAAAGCCTAAGAAGGAAGACCCTGAGGTGTCTTATGTCTCCAATATGCAGAAAGAAGATCTTTGGACATTGCTTAAGGCAAATTTCACCCTACCGCCAGAGGAGGATCCGAAGAAGCCAGTTAAAGAGCAACTGATCAAGTCTCATGCTCTTAACGAGATGGCATAACTATTCAGGAGGTGGAAGAATGAGCTGAAAACAGAGTTTGTCGACGGAGATTTGACACCAGAATTCACCGGAAAGTATGAGAAGATCAGAGATCACTGGCCCGCATTTGTGGCCCACAAGACATCGGAAAAGAGTAAGAAGATGTCAGTGATAAACAAGAAAAATGCTGCAAATAAGAAGCATCACCATCGCACGGGGTCAGGTGGCTACCTCAAAGCCCGACCTTTGTGGGACAAGGCTGAGAATGACCTGATTGCTAAAGGGGTCGAACCAGAGACATTGAACTGGCCAGACCGTTGCCGGACTTGGTTCTTCAGGGTTGGCGGAACCTTGGACCCTGTAACAGGGAAGTGCGTTTGGACGGATGAGCAACTGCGAATACCCGTCACAAAGCTTCAGGAGTATATCGAGAAAGCGCAGCAAGGGACGTCCGTCCCAGACAGAGAGAAGGACGAGCTCACAATGGCCCTCGGGAATCCTGAGCACCCTGGACGGACATGAGGCACGCCAGGCTCCGTTCCGTGGAAGGCTGGCTTTCCGGACGCAGGGGGTTACAAAACCCAGGAGAGGAGGAAGAAAGTGGAGCATAGCCAACTGCAGGTGCTGCACGAAAGGGTACAAGGGCTAGAGAAACGAGAAGCAGATCGCAGCAAACGACCTGCCGAATCTTCCCCTGAAGCTACCCCGCCATCTCAGTGGAGAAGCAGCGTGGCTTCCACCGAGCAGACTCAGCAACTGGAGCTTGTCTTCACGGCTCCTGATAGCTACCCCGTGGATGCTATCACGGAGTCTCAACATTGCCACCTTATGACGCGATGGATGACACTGAAAGTCAAGGTGGCAGTTGGCTCTGTTATACCTAATGAACCTGGCTCAACCTACCACGGCCAGCCGATTCCAGAAGGATATGCTAGGGTGATGGTGGATCAAATAACGGACGGATTTGAGGACCTTCAGCTTGACCACCCTACGGGTGAAGGGGAGATTCGGCTGGGTTCTTCTCTGAAGACTCCGTGCCTATGGCGGAAGGAGCTCATCAACCTTCCAAACTGGACGCCTCCGCCTCCTCCTCCTCCTCCGGCAAGTCAGGGCAATCCGCCTCCTCCTCCGCCTCCTCCTCTGGCGAGTGATCAGGGCACTCAGCCTCCATCTCCGGCGCGTGGCGGCACTCCGCCTCCTTCTCCGCCTGCGCCGGCGCGCCCGAGCAGCCAGCCTCCTTCTCCGCCTCGTCAACAAGGGCGGATCAAGAGACCCGCCGCCGCTCCGGCTGCTCCGGCGCATCGTAGTCCTTCTCCTCCGCCTCGTAAGAAAGGAAAGACAGCCGCAGCCGCTCCGTCTGCTCCGGCATCTAGCAGCACAGCAAGAGCCAGGAGGCAATACATATTCGGTCCTTCTCTCAAGACTCCAGAGAAGTTACCATACGAGAGGAACGTGGAGGAAAACACGCAGATCGTGTAAGCCAAAGTGGATAACTTTTTTGAAGGGGTGAAAGCGAAGAAACATCCACCTCCGGAGGAGAAGATAGATCCGGTAAAAGTGAAGCGTACTCTGGCTGCCCTGAAGAAACCGCCAAAGTATCCGTCGAAAGGCAACTATGAGCGCATTCTTACAAAGTCATTTGTGGAAGCGTCGCGGTCGGGAAGTACTATCAGTGGTCAACGACGAGCTGGGAAAAAAGTTGCCAGCTCGGCGAACAAGCGAACCAATCGTTCCCCCCCCCCTCCAGGTGTCTAGCGATATCGTCGCTAATGTTCCGGGCGGGATGGTGCCCGGTTATAACAATCTTGAAGATTACCTGCCCGACGATGTACATTATGATTTCTTGGAGGTGGACGAACACAAATACGTGTACGGGAAGCCTCTCGTCAAAGATAAAAGATCTCTACTAACGATGATGTTCAGATTCCATGATTGGTACATGAAAACCTGCAGAGAGTCTGAGGGGATGAATATTTTAACACTGAGAGTCAGAGAGGAGCATGACCTCGTTGGACTTGAACTGTTGAATGTTCCATTTGAGGAGTTCTTCGCGTTTTTCAATCTAAAGGCCCTCGATAAATTAATGATCACTTGCTACTGCCTGTAAGTACAGTACTACTTCTGTCATTAAGTCTCTATATATAGGTCAGCTCTTTCATTGCATGTATTTTTAATTATCCTCACTATATTATGCAGATTGAAGATCGCCGAATTGAAGAAACGACAAATCGGTGATATTGTGTTCATTAACACAAATCTCATAGATGCATATATGGTTAAATCTCAGGCCAAAGAAACGGAGGCCAAGCTGCTAAAATCGTTTGTACTAAATCAAAACAAAGCTATAATACTCTTCCCTTACGAATTCAAGTGAGTGTTACTGTCTTGTGCATATTCGGTTTCCCTTATTAGTCGAGGTTATAGTAATGTAATTGATGAGTTATACATGCGTGCGCAGGTTGCACTATATTCTCCTAGAGATTAAGCTTGAGCAGGGACTAGTAACCGTCTTAGACTCGAGACGAAAAGATCCCAAGGAGTATGCGGACATGACTGAAATTCTAGAGAAGTAAGTTAAATCGATCATTATCGCACCATATCGGCAACTTTGTTCATTTCCTGATATCAAGTAATTGTTTTCTTTGTCTGCTCGCAGGATTTGGAAAAAATTCACCTCAAAAACTCCGGAACTGCCGAAGAAGCTGCAATTTAGACACCCGAAAGTAAGTACTATAGTAGCATGTTCAACGCATCTCCTAGTGATTCAAGCGCTAGTTTCATCAATACCATTTAGCATGCTTGCTAATTATCAGTTTGATTGACCTCTATTTCTTGTAAAGTGGTTGTGGCAGGAACAAGGGAATGATTACTGTGGATACTACATTTGCGAGTCCATCCGGCACACGACCTGTGAGCGGGGCTACTCTGACAAACAATATGAAGTGCGTAAATAATAATATTCACAATTTTATTTTATTACCATGTTCAGTTTCATTTATTCATATATATGTATTAAACCCCTTCTTCAAATTAGATATTTCGGATGCGGGATGAACTCCTACCACCAGATCGTATGTGAGGAATTCAAGAGGAATTGGCGGCATTCTTTCTTGACCACGACATCGCTAAAGACGGAGAATACCATGTGGACCCTGATCAGCTCGTTTTTAATTAATTAGGAGATTATATTGTAAGAGATACTTATATTGTATATATGTAGCCAGTACGTAGCGTCGGATAGATATACGAGAACTTGTTGTTCGACCAATCTCTCAGAGAATGAGAGGTGGTCGATATCACTTCTTTATATATGCATATGTTCATGACGATCTTCTGTTTCCTTCATTTGCTTACTAGCTAGCGTGTCTAGTCCTCTCTATACGTTTAGTACGTAACGTCGACCAAGCACGTAGATAAGAGAGGACGCTTCTCTCTATTAATTAGCTAGCTAACACAATATATGAAACACCTAAATTAACCCCCCAAAACCCCCTAACCCCCCCCCCCCCACCCCTTAAAAAAAACCCCAGCACCTGAAATGCTGACGCGTGGATGCCTATTGGTCCCGGTTGGTACCACCAACCGGGACCAAAGGGCCTCCTGCCTGGGCTCGCCGCATCGACCACGTGGAGGCCCATTTGTCCGGGTTTATGCAAGAACCGGGACTAAAGGTATAGGGAATTAGTACCGACACTTTAGTCCCGGTTCAAAAACCGGGACTAATTGCCCTTACGAACCGGGACTATAGGTCCTTTTTCTACTAGTGTTAGTGAACAAAGCAAGATACAGAAGAAGAAAAAAAACAGCAGAAAAAGTGAATTGGAAAATAGAAAGGATAAACCTTTATACAAAGGTCCACCCTTTTAGGTTCGGTTTGGCAACCCAGTAAAAAATCAATAATGTCATTGTTTCCTCTAATGCATGCAAATTTTAGTTCACAAAACAGCAAAAATTGAATGCAAATACTCTAGTAAAAAGTTAGAACCTTTGGCATTATAGTGCATTGATGATTTCTTTATACACAATAGTTCGAGTAATATTTGTTGCATCCCGTAACCCTTAGTCATCAAAAATAGCATGCATGAGCGAAGGAATTAGAGATGCACTATCAATCAAAATCAAGCCTAATTCTCACAGTCTAAACGGTACTAACCTAGATACTCCATGGTACATAATTTTCTTTGATTTACTTATGAAGAGTTGCTAGGTATCGCATCATAATGAACGTAACTTCATACAGAAGGTAGAATGAGCAAAAAAAAAGCTACACTTTGTACTACTCATAGCATTATAGGTGTAGGCAATGTGTGTGTGTGTGTGTGTGTGTGCACGCATGTTTTAGGGATGAGTGTATGTGCGTATATATGTGAGCATCTATGTTGTACTGGGTTGGCACTGGTGGTCGCATTCCTGGATTTATCTCAGGCTCTCCAGCGGTATTCGTTTAGTGGAAGGAGACGTTCCCGACGACTATGAGGGCACCTGCAGTGACTTCATCAACTTGAAGATGTTGTGCCAGCTCAGTATCTATATAGAAGGTAGAATGAACAAAAATGCTACACTTTATACTGCTCGCATCGTTATAGGGGTAGGATGTGCGTGTGCATATATATGGGCATCTGCGTTGTACTATATTGGCACTGGGTTCCTGGATTTACTGCAGGCTCTCGGCGATATTCATTTAGTGGGAGGAGGTGTTCTCTGTCAAGTACGGTGGCGCCAATGGTTACATCGTCAATCTTAAGATGTTGTGTCGGCTCAGTATATCTCGAAGGTTATCATAAAGTTAGTATGTGTGTGCATGTGTTCGTAGGGATGCATATATGTGAGCATCTGCATTGTACTATATTACAATAGATAGCAAACACAAAAAGAAAACCAGTAGTGAACCAAATAGGTTATGCTTTATACTACTCACAGCGTTATAGGGGTAGGGTGTGCGTGTCCGCGTTAATATGGGTGAGTGTATGTGCATATATATGAGCATCTATTTTGTACTGTATTGGCACTGGGTGCTCGCATTTTTCCTGGATTTATTGCAGGCTCTCCGGCAATATTCGTTTAGTGGGAGGAGACTTTTCCTGCTGACTACAATGGCGCCTACGGAGACATCATCAATCTCAAGATGTTATGCCGACTCGGTATCTAGAAGGTTATCATAATGATAATATTTGTGTGCATGTAGGAATATGTGTATGCACATATATGTGAGCATCTGCGTTGTACTATATTAAAATAGATAGCAAACGCAAAAATAAAATCAGTAGTGGTAGTGAAGCAAATAAGTAGCCACTAGAAAGATACTCACCCAGCTTCAAATACTTAGAAGCAACACGTGTCAGCTAGACACTCACCCATAGTACTTCAAATGCTTGGGAGCAGCCATAGCTTAGTAGCTTTAATTCTTTTATATATTCTATAGCCAGTCTATTATATAAGCTAACTTTTTGCAAAGGCTTTAGATGACATGACACAACTATATAGCCAACAACAGTCTGTTCTATTAAGCATGCTCTAAGAGAGTTCACTGGAACTATAAAGTATCCCCAACATAATGAAAATCACATCCAGATTCCTAGACCACCGAACAACTATTACCGCCGGACTGAGCCGCCGATGCGCCGCTGTCGCTGCTCCCATACCGAAGCCGGCCAGACTTTATAGATGACAACCAAGAAGCTTCGTGACGTGGTCCTAAGGACCAACGCCTTGGAGCCGTAACCGTTAAATTGATTTGAGGTGCATGACACCTAATCTCACCATCACACACGTACGGCGAGAAACTGTAACCACGCTGCCCCAAGGAGACATCAGGAATCTATGGAGGAGCTCGTCGACTTCATCCTAACGGGTGAATTCGAGGATTATCGAAGTCCGGAAGACCAACCCGGAGATGAAGCGCCGCCCCTGTAAGGACTAACAAATGCTAACCTAAACTACTAGCCAGAGCCAAGGCACCGCGATTTTCCCCTCCACCACTAGCCACTGGAGCAACGAGTAGAGGGAAGCGAATCTACAGGCTAGCTAGCAAAGCTTGTAGGGGAGAAAAACTTTGTCCTAGCTGTGAGGCATATTAATTTCTTGAAATTTATACATGCATATTTTAAAATTGTGTGTAGAGTCGATGCATCGCGCATAGTGGTAAGATTTACTTATGGATGTGCAATACTTTTTTTAAACAAATGACTCGATCTTTTTATAAAGGTTCACTATAAGTACAAATCACCTTAAACATAACAAAAATTACATCAAGGTCTCTGAACCATCGAAGGACCCCTGCCGCCACCAGAACAACCCCTACCGCTATGGAAAGACTTGGCATGTGCAACACAATATTTGTATCTAACATTATATCTTCAAATCTCAGTCATTTATATTAAAAGGTTAGTGGTTGAGATAATTTAATCTATGTGGGTATATGTTATGACTATTTTGCCTCTTGTTTGAATAATATATGAATAATAGATAGGCGATGTTGATATTGCTTCATATTTCTAGGTTGTTATTCATATATTGTTCATACATTGCTTAGACGGTAGCATACTTGATCACAATAATGAACTTAATAAAAATGCTTAGATAATGTGTTATGAATATTGTTGCAATATTAATCTTGCTAGTTGTATTTGATTTGATGAATAGTCTTTGAACATGACTTGAAACGGTAAAAGTTGTAATAACAATGAAAGTATGATTATGAACTTGGAGGCAAGACCGGAGAAAGAATACAAGTGCAACACACACCGGTCATCTGGTCTCATTCCCTTGCATTAAAACCATTGTACCAAATGGTGGGAAGAGCTATGGTTCCCAGATGATGGTTGCACTACATGTTTCGATTCCCAGCTTGCAAACTTATTAAACATGAAGTAAATATTTCTTTCATTGTCTTGGTAAAGTCATGGTTCCTCTGAATCGAGCTCCCAAGTGCGACCACATTTTCCTTTGTGCGAAGACCCTAATTTAGTCTATTCATACGCCTCTTTATTGGTGTCGCATGAACACTCTAAAGAAGGATCGTTCATGTTTCTGGGTCACTCCCTCCCTTGTGTCCATCCCCTGGCTGGGCCGGCCATTCCTATTTCTTTTCCACCGTTTTCCTTCTTCTTTTTCATCTTTCCTTTTTCTTTTATGTTTTTTATTTTTATTTTTCCTGTTTTCTTCTTTTTATTTCCATAATTTTTTTTTAATTCGCGAACAAAATTTTCAACTCATGAACTTATTTTGAATTCGCAAACAGTTTTTGAGTTCCTTATTTTGCATATTATTAACATTTTTTAATTCTCAAATATATTTTTAAAATTTATTAACATTTTAGAGATTCTTTTAAATTTTGAATTTGCAAAATTATTAAAACTAAATGATCATATTTTGAATTCATGAATATTTTTATATTCATTAAAATTTGTTTTGAATTCTCGAACATGTTTTTAAAATCCATGAACAATTTTAGATTTGCAACAAATGCCATATTCATGATCATTGTTTTCAAAAATCACGAATATATTATGAATTCATAAAACTTTTTAAAATGCATGAACATTTTTGAATTCATAGACAATTTCTGAATTTACAAGCATCTTTTGAATTCATGATTTTATATGAACTTAGTTACATATATTAAAACTTTTTGAACATTTCTGTAATTCTTGAACACTTTTGAATTTGCAAATGTTTTTTAAATTGATGAACATTTTGAGTGTGCAAACATTTTTGGGTTCACGGACATTTTATGAGTTCACATATGTTTTTGAAACTAATTATATTTTTAGAATTTAGGGGAATTTTTGAAATTTATGAACATTTTTAAAACCCGGAAACATTTTTCTAATCGTGGTAATATTTTTAGTTTGCGGACATTTTTCAAACTTACAAAATTTCCTTATATGTTGATACATACTTGTTTGTTATAATTTCCCATATATGTTTATTTTATGGTTACTGAGCTCAGCCGAGGCATATAGATGTTTCTCGAATTAACCTAGCTATAAATATAGTTGATCTTTGCACTTGTTGATTTTCAACCCATCATGGCCGACCGAGGCACTTGTTGGTTTCTAGCCATTAAGGGGCTGTTTGGTTTGTGACTAACTTTAGGCAAGCTTGGCAAAAATGTGTGACAAAGTGTGGCGATGCAAGGCCTAGAACCAAACAGCCCCTAAGTTCCAGCAATACATATAGTCGCTATATACATATTATGTTTTTTGAATTAGATGTGCATTAATTTCTGTCCATCAAGCCGAGGCAACATGTCGTTGCTTGCGATGATTTCACGTTGCGTTTTCTGTTTCTCAAGAAATTATAAAAAAAATGAGACCAACCCAAGGGCTAACCCTCGTTGACATTTTTTATAGGAAAAACTCCGCGAGCACCGCGCGTCCGAGCCGGGATTCGAACTTGGGTGGGCTGGCAGCAACCTCAACTGCCCAGCCAACGGGTCGACGCCCCATCCTCTTCTCAAGAAATTATGAGTGCCAACATTTTCAAGATATGTTGATTATCATCAAATTTATGGCAATCAATTCTTCTCAATTTTAGCATTTTTAATTTATGGATGCATGTATGAAGGTGATAGATAAATTTGTCTAGGTAATGCTTATGCATGTATGGATATAACAATGTAACATGATGTAACGTGCAAAACACGGCCATGACATCAAAACGTGGCCAAGAAAGCACATGGCGTTGCCATGCCAGCATTGTCTTGGCCTGGGGGACGTTACCAAATGAAAGGCTGATTCATTTGCCCGCTACTGGTATGATGTGGTGGGTGATTTTCTAGGTATGCCACTGAGTCATGAAGTACTGCGGCGGCTCCCCCCGCTGCATTCCGGTGCCAATGGAAGATAGAGGGTAGAGAGCCCCACTTTCTTCTTCTTCCTCGCGATCAGCCTAGACCCATCACAAACCCACTTTTCCCTCCATCCTTCTCTGAGAAGCTGTAGCTAAAGAATGATCTGATTGAGCATCTTTGAGCATTCGTACGTACAACTAGAACATGTGTCCCACTTTAACTATTGGGAAGCGGAGCATATGAATTCAAACTTGAACTATTTTATTTTAAACTTTAAGTTTTGATTGCAATATATAGCTGAATTATTGTTGCATTGGAATAATTATCTTTTAGTTCCTTAAGAATTGTGCTATTTATATTGGCTTGTTCTGAGTAGTCCAATATCGAAAGAAAAAAAAAACTGGAATGGGATATTTGGTGACTCCGTTTGATGGCCTCCGCCCCTACTCATGTCTGGGGACATCTGGTGGTGTCTGTTTTGAAGGACCACATTGAAGTTGCTTTAAGTGACTGTCATTGGAGTTGCCCTAAGAAAAACTGATGTTCATCGTTGTCACGGCTTTCACATCTCAGACAGCAGGTTGCAACATCCTTTTCATTATTTTGTTTCTTGACTTTATGTCAGTATAAGTATGACAAGCAAGGTGGCTAGACTTAAGATTTGAAGCTCCCTCAACTTTTGCATATCTGCTGGGCAAACAACTTTGCATATCTTACTGCCGACGTAAGGACAACATATCAGGGACGCGCATTGAGAATCGGACACACCTAAATGAGTAAAATTGCAGTACTACAGATTGTGGTATAGTAATGTATATAGAATTTTTATTGCCGGAAGATTGTGGCGTATACATGAGCCGCTCGACTCTAAGGGAGGGAGAGACGAGCAACTGCGGGAGTGGTAGCTTTCGCTCCTCCTAAGTGACGGGGACACCGCGAGCTCGACGAGGGAGCATCGAAGGTAGCTGCAGTGGCGCCCATCTGGGAGATGCAAGAGGGCGACTGGCCGGAGGGAGTGGGGAGAGGTGGCTGGCAGAGAGAGAGAGAGAGAGAGAGAGAGAGAGAGAGAGAGAGAGAGAGAGAGAGAGAGAGAGAGAGAGAGAGATGCGAGGAGAGAAACCGAACCCTAGTTGTCTCATTGATTGTGGAGGGAGCAGCGAATTAGAAAAGGCCACGTGGAGCCAGCCGACGCGAAATCCCATCTATGCCCTCGGCGGGATCTGGGAACCACAGGGGCAACCATTGCAAATTTGACTGCGGGCCACCCACACCGAAAAATCCTTGCACCCAAAGCCACAAACATGAAGGTCTCACTGGCGAATACCCCACGGAGTCACATATGTGCGACCAATATCCCGAGGTGAAAAAAAAATCACTATTCATTGCTCCATCAACCAGTTTTGAACTTTTGATGTTACGGCCAGGGATCACCGCAGGCCGAATCAGACGGTCAGCGTCGCATCAGGCAAAGGATCAGACCGTCCGAATTCCATAAGCTCTTAGGAGGCTCATGTGTTCAGGCAAAGGATCGATCGCTAAACAAAAGCTACCATGGGGTTGCAAACCTGCCTTGCACTAGGCCGTGTCCTATGGGTCCTTTTTTTTCAGGAGGCAAAGCTCGTGCCGTGCTGGTCGGCTTTACGGAGAGATAACAGACGATGAGCAGTCTTCTTCTCTACCTGCATGCAGAACACGCCACGCCGCGAACAAAAATCGATCGGCGCCAAACTTTTGGCGTGCATGCAGATGCTGTGCCGTCCAAGATGAATTAGCGACGCCCTCATCAACCTATAAATACCCCCACAACCCTGAGCCAGAAACCTCAGCCCAAACCAGTGCGTGCCAGCCTCTCTCCTTCCTCGACTCCTACTGTCCTACAGTTCTAGCACCAACAGCTAGCCAGCCATGGCGATGGCGTCCTCCAAGCCCATGGCCCACCTGCTGCTCGTGGTCATGGCTCTGTCTGCGACGATGGCCATGCCCGCCGCCGGACAAGGCTCCTGCAACGGCCACAAGGTGACGGTGCAGAACCTGTGCGGCCATGACCTGGCCCTGGGCATCGAGGCGCGCTCCAACAGCAAGGCGCTCTTCCCCAACGGGTATCTGCTCCCCAGCGGGAAGCACGAGTCGTTCGACGTGTGCGCGTGGACGGGGAGCGTGTCGGCGCAGGGCGCCGCCGTGGCCGAGTTCCACATGGACCACGAGGGCGGGGCGTACTACGAGGTGAGCACCAACCAGGCGAGCATGCCCGTCCGTGTCTCCGTCACCCCGCACGGCAGCCCGCTGCAGGGCCACTGCCCCACCGCCGGGTGCGACAGCGGCGGCCACTGCTTCGAGCACTCCGTCCCCGGCGGCAACTGCCACGGCGTCACCGAGATCAAGATCGTCTACTACAACCCTTAGGTCCATGTCGATCGACCCCCTACGGTCCTACCTACCTGCTTGCTGCACTTGCTAGTGTTGACTAATGTTGCAGCTAAGCTCGATATCGTCAGCGGGGTTGCACTTGCAGCTGTTGCCGGTTAATCTATTGTGTATTTGGACGAGGTTGTACCGTCGTCAGTCCTGTACCATCGGATTTGCAGTTTAATTAACTACTACCTTATTTTGTGGTATTACAGCGTACTGTACATAATTGTTAATCGGAGGGAAAACCTCTCTTTTATATAAGGAAAAAAAAACAAAGTATACGTAATGGCGAGTCTAGACATGTGTGTGAGATTCCTTCATCGATCGTTGTCACAAATATTGGTTGTGCAGTAGGCTCTAAGCAGCAGCTTTGCTTTGTTTGCCCTTATATGCCCGCGAGCTGCAGCAACAATCAACGGAAGAGACTTGATGGAACTATTCATGTCCCTAAAGGTGTTTTTTTCACAAATCACTTTCTTATCTTAAAATAGATCAGTGATTGCTAAAGTTTGAGGGAAAAGTTCTTTTGTTGTTTCCGGATGATCAAGAATTCAAGATACGGCAAAGCCCTTCATGGGATTCTAGGAAAAGATGCAACATATGTGGTGCCTTTTGTAAGCAAAGCTGGGATATTGAAGTAATTGTGCTTTAGGTATTCCTTTATATTTTCTTTATTTATATGATATTGATCTTGTTGTGATGGCGGGTCCAAAGCGGCAGGTACATCCTAGTGGCTTTGTTGCTGCAGTTTTAGTTTGGTGGTCATGGTACTGATACAGTGATACTTTGGTTCCGATCCTGTAGCTGGACTGGTCTAAGCAGTTGGAAGGAAGTCATGTTACACATTTGTTGATGACATAAGAGTGTTTTTTCAAAAGATCTGTTGGACTGGACTGGTTTACATACATTTCTTTAGCAGCAATGCAATTCAGGTTTCCGGAAACTAATGTGGAAACGGTTTTTTTTTTTTTTTTTGATGAGGCAGCATGTCTCTGAGGTGGAGTATATTTGTGTTCTATTTATTTAGTAAGGTGGGTAGCAAACATAGGTAGGCATGATGGAAGCTAATGGGTTTTGAGTTGCGGCTACAATGATCTGAAATCTCACCAACCTAATTAAAGAACTGGAACACGCATTTGTCATCACACCTATAACAAATTCAAATTGCATCTGCGTTCCTTAACATTTAGGTTGAGGGGCAGAGAAGATAGAGCAGTAGAAGAATCGAGGGGGCAAAGAAGGACCAGACCAGACCTTGATGTGGGCGTCTGACTCGTATCCTATCCTACCCAGCAAATACATCAAGTAGGAAGCCCGGGGACAGTAAAGAGCGAAGAGCCAAAGTGGCACAAGTCAGCAAGGAGTGTGATGAACGGCAACATGCCTGTCGGCTATTGTTTCGGTGATGGTAGCCTTGGATTTGGTTCCCCGGAAGCCTGCTTCGACTTTGCGCCTCGTCCTCAACTCCGTTTACCTGATTTTAGTAGCACGAACAAGTTGGCACATCTGCATCCACCTGAATTCTGAAACATAAGGAAGCCATAACACATGACACTCCGTGCTAAAACAGCTCACGGAGCACCAGCTCCCAGGAATGTAGCCAAGACAGTGCAAGTTAGTGGGCATCCAAAGGGGAAAGCAATGACTATAGTTTCCGTACAGCTCGAAAAACATCAGCTAACCAAAATTACACATCTGTCGTCAGTCAATCGAAAAATGTTCGGCTTTCCCATTTCGTGCAGCTACGTACTCTACACCTAGTCACAACACTGGAGCCCATGGTCCGTACTATTTTCTTCCTTCACTTAACTTGGCCGCGTCTGAATTAACCGTACGGCTCATGTTCTCTGTTGAGCTCAACAAGTCATTCAGCATCCTTGATTGGCTGTTTGTTACATCAGAAAACACAACAGGCAAAGGAAGATTAGAAACAGCCACACTCTTTATTTGGTCTCTTAGTTATCAAACCAAACGTTTTGTCATGATCCTATATATTTCAAAAAGAAGACTGTGGAAAGATAAAACAGAAATATTTATTAGAAAAATAAATACCTTCACTGCTTCCACATATTTGCATTCTCGATCACTGCCTTGCGATTCAAGTGGACAAGCCCATCTCAAATAGAATTCAGGCCAAAGGGTGGGAGCAAGCGCCGGAGCTGGCGGGACAATGGGCCCATTACACTTGCTTGGTTCATAAAAGGGATTTCGGTGCTCATGATAGATGCCGCCCGAAGCCCGGAGGTCAGCCAAGTACTCCCAAATGCAAGGACAAGAGCTCGCGACTTCAGCTTGCTCCCTTTCCCAGTCACTTGCATTTTAAGTAAGAAGTTAGAAATGCAAGATATTTTAACATCAAGAGGAAATCAGGTACAACAGATGAATGGATCGGATTCTATTTATTTTAAATCAAGAGATATCGTGCATGATCCGGAAAGGCCAATCTTGGAGACAGACAATCGTAGAATTTGAGTTCCCATGGCGATTAGGTTACACAGTTCAAGCATGAGCAAACGATTGATCCACAAATAGGATGTCAAATTGGCAACTGATTACATGCTAAACTAATACGTAGTGTTCACAAGTAGGCTAAAAAATAATTCGGAGTGATTTGAGCACGAGGCAACTTATAGAACGATTTGTCAGCTTAGCACGATTTTGTTGGCATAACATGAAAACACCAAGCTAGATTAGTTACCTATTGCATAGGAAGTTCCCAAAACGGCACGATAACACAGCATCAATAAAGTCAACCAGGAATACCTGCAGTTCAGGTTATCAATATCCATGAAGAGATTTGTAGTTTCAGCATATTCAAACAGTGGAAGAAAACAAGAAGTCTTACAGTTGAGAACTCAAAAGCAGATGGGTACATGCGCAACAACTGAGCAATACATTCTAGCCACTGAAAAATAAGAAATCATATTAATTACAAGGCACATTAAAAACATATATCTGCAGACAAACATAAAATGTATAGATAATATAACAGCACAGTCAACTATATATCTGGACATAGAGTTTAAAAGGACAGCATGACAACACATTACAACACCCATTGTTGTTTTGAAAGTGCTCAATTCCATTGGTAAAAAAAATCAGCATATCCAACTGTCAATGAACATTATTTTATTATAAAAATATTTATCTCCTGACATGTATAATTTGTGAGGGGCATGTTGCAACCTAATCCTAAATGTCAGTCTTCAACCATAGCTCAATATGTGCAATCAAACTCGATGCAAGCAAAATTCTTATATTAATACAAACTGTACCGGGTAAGACGAGGAAAATAGCAAGTAGACTACCTGCAACAGTACTGGTGAAGTTTTATTATCTGATGCCTGAGATTTAACCGAAGGATTTGCAGGCGGCCCTCCTTTAGCTATTGTTGGAAGACCCATCCTCTCCGCAAATTGATGGCCAAAAGCTAGCCAATCTTTTTCCACAAGCGCCTATATATTCAAAAGTGAGTCATCCATTATATTATAAAATGTGAAAAATGATGACAATGACAATGTGAGAAATGACAATGGCACTATTGAAAGAATAATTAAAATAAAAAAGCAAATAGAAAGTACTAAACAGCATGAATGTTACAATTAATTTTGACGTGTGCAATTATTTCGACACGGAGCTGCATGGTGTCAAAATAAATTGTAGTTCTAATCTCAAACATTGCCGATATGCTCTTCTATTTCAAGCAAATAAATAAATCAAATCACTAAATTATAATGTTGAACTCGAACTAAAAGACTTTCAGTAATCAAAACTATTCTGCTGCCAACTGCATTGCGAAGTTTCTAGTATCTGCCATCTGTACCTGAAATCCAGTGAACGTTCGATAATACGGATCAAGCAGGAGGGAAGCAAGTCCAACTAACTGTGTTGTTCTGTCCCAGCCATCGCTGCAAAAGATAAAAAATCAGATCAAATAAACAAAATTCCTTCCGAAGTGACAAAGATATAGAAATATCACAACCTAAGATCGCATCCAAAGGATTGCTTTGCATGAGATGTGAACTAGGCAACTAACATTTCAAGTCGTACTGGTTGCTAGTACAGACCAGAATTTGTGATGGCATTGATTCCTATTTTAAAATTTTAATTTCAAATTCTATAGCAACTTCCAGAAGGAGACCGGACATAAACTGCTTCTCAGCTCAAATTTGTTTTTACAAATAAGTAGACCACCATGCTTTGCACAATTTCTGGCTGAAACTATAGCAGCCTAGGTTAGATTTATTTTTCCATAACAAGTTTCTCAGAAACGTAGATGTGAATTACTTGACTAGTAGCCAGCACAGTTTCAATAGGCCAATAACAACAAGTGCAAGTGACAACCTATGTGGCTTTGTTACAATGAATATAAGACACCACCCACTTGTCAAACTCAAACATCAAAACAAGTTGCAAAAAGATATGTAAATTTGGGTCAATGCATTTTATTTGGTGCATATAAGTTGGCACCACTACCTAATATGAGTAATACTGATGACAGAGCCCCAAATGTAAGAAAACAACGACATGCATGTCCGAACAAATTTAATGTTTTTTTGGGGTGCAACATATTCCCTTGTTTTGATGACATAAATCAAACTGAATCCAGTAACAAATTCAATGTTGATAGATGCAAATACAGAAAACATCATCACTTATGTTCACCATTTACCACATTACATGAATTGATTCAGTTAACAAATATTGCAGATAATGAGATACGTAAATTGCCAAAACAGACCTGCAATGCACTAGAACTGAAGCTGATTCATGGGCAATTTTTTCAGCAATCCATGAACCACCAATCAGGATAATTTGAATATGATTTAGCCATTCCCCCCGAATAGAAAAATTTGTCATGCTATTTATAGTTCCACCAACCCAGGCTGATCCATGATTTACCTAGAAAAATAACAATAAATTGTCAATCTCCTCTTCTATACAATGATTCTTGACAACTTGTAGACATTATTTCAATATGATGAAGTCAAATACTTCTACTAGCCACTAGGCTTAAACTAGAATCCTGAACCAATAGGAGTATCTAGAAACGACCATATGGCCCTATGACTAATAAAATCTGTAAATAATTTTCGTAGCAGAAGCTTTCCGTTGGCTGCATTATAGAAAATACATGCAAATATGGGAAGTCAGAGTCTTGTTCTGTGTGGAACCACATATGTCGTTACAAAATTTACACATGAAAAGAGTGCATGCTGGGTTATGAGGTATCTATCTAACAGACCTAAAAAAGAGATGTAGTTCTCAACTTTTAAGGAAACCATAGACTTACCAGGTCTGCAGTGACAGATCCAGCTAAAGGGGGTCCATTTGATGAAATTGATCCATGAGTATCAACATACTTCCGCAGAGATGAAAAACTAACTCTCATTTCATATATGTCTTCAATTCCTAGGTAGACAACCTGGTCCCGCCAATAAAAAACAAGATGAAACAAAGGACAAAGCAACGCTATGGAACATATGCACTAGACAACAAGCACTAGCCAATACATACATATACTACTTACCTCAGATTCTGGATAGGAACAAGCTGACTCTGAGCCCCCACCATTTCCTACAGCGCTGACCGCTGGCCGAGCATCAACTATGTATAGTTTCCTGCTTACAATGCAATCAAAATAACTGTGACCTGAATATTACCGGAACTGTTTATAACATACGTATCAGACTAGTAAAAAAATGTGAAAAAGTTTAAGCGGGTGGCATAGGAGTCAATGGTAACTAGGTTAGCATTTGTTCAATTTACTGTGTTGATTCCCCATTTTTTTAAACAAAAATATAAACATCAAATGTGCCATCATCAATCCAATAATCATCAAGCCCAACCAAAAAGAATGAAAAGCATATCCAGAATACCTTATAGGGCCTGTGCGGTGAATTCCTGGAGTGCGAAGGGCAGATACAAGTTTTTCATCCCCATACCTACTGATGCAAGAAAACTTACAATCAGATCAACCACATTCCAAAGTCAGTGTATGTGCCAAATCAATTTAGATGGATAATGGCTCACTTCTTAAGATTCTTTATTCCCATGGGCTGAGAAGACCTTGCCAGGACGGCTCCACATACTGTTATATAAAAAGTTTCATGCTGGAATAAAAAATTCAACATAAAAAATTGGTGACAACTAAATAAAACGAGAGCACACGCACCAAAATCACACCAGGAAATAACAGGCAAGCGACTAAGAGCTCGGCTGGTAGACATTTCTTCTAGCTCTTCGTCACTGATGGGTGATAGAAAAATGGTAAGATTAGTTGAGCATATGTTTAAACATAAAAATATTACACATGATATTGCAAATGGTGTAGAAGTACCTTATGGTGTGTGGGACTATCAGGTGAGATGGATAGGTTGAACATAAGGAATAATCGGAATTGACTTCAGTTACCCTCCAACATTTATCCTCTAAACTCTTTTGAATTTCGAAACCGGTGCCCGGAGGCAACCATTTACAAAAAAGGCGTTGATATTCATTCAAAAGCCGCATATTGGGACTGGTTCGATTAGCAACCGCGGGTGGAGTGGAATTAAGTGCAAATGCAAAAAGATCAACCAAACATGAAGGTTTGGCACATCTTGTCAAATATTCCACTATCTTACTCAGCTGCCAAACAAAACAGCATAATTATCTCACGAGTAAATTTTATTGCAAGTACAAAATTACAATATGTCTAGAAAGAATTCATTTTAGGCAAATGGACTAAGCAGATAGTAGAAGCAAGTCAATCTTGTGGTTTCAGCACATGATTTTACTTATTCCAAACTCTCAAGGAAAGGCTGTAATGATAAACTATGACAGCTGATCAACCTTGCTTTTTGGAAATGAATTCGTACAACCAATACAAGATTGAGAAGCAAATCTAGGTTTTCATTATGGATGCCAAGGGAAGAAAAACTTTAGAAAAACTGGTGTAGATAATCATGAACACAGATGATTTTAGATTACGGGACAGGGGACATTGATGCCATGTTTCTAGTTATTACACACCAAAGGTTTTTAAACAAGTTATAAAGTTAATATAAAGATTTCTACCAAGGTATCATGTACTCTAGAAGGTTTTTTGATACAATGTTAGCATATTTTAGATGCTATATATCAAAGCTGACCTAGCAAGTCAAATAAAGTTGAATTGGGATCAAATAACTAGCTATATGATATAAGGAAGAGTGGATGCATGAGAAAACAAAATGCAATGTTGCCTTGCATATAAGTACCTCTTGCTTTTGTTCAGATTTCAAATCAAACACCAGCACTCTCATATCGTGACCTGAACTGAAAAAGCATTAAAATAGACATATATTTGTATTCAAAGAGATATCCAAACATTAAATACGTACCAATTATTTCAAAAGACCTCACATCCTGTTCCTGGAGAAAAGAGCATGGCTTTAAATCATTTGACAAAATCAGTGCAATGAGTTATTTAAGATGGTCATGAACCCATTTTTACATGTACTAATTTACATTTCTCTTTAATCCACCACATTAATATATATCATCAAAAGTAGTTGGAAACACTAATATCATGTAAGGACAGTCGTACAAGAGGAGGGACCACCCCAAGGTGCGCCCACTTCAGCTGCACCAGATGGGGTGTCCTTCATGCAGGGCAGTATGATGGCCATCGTTTATCTTCACGAACCAAAGCAGCAACATCTTGCCATTGCCCCTCTTGGTGCTAACACTACCGCCGGTAGTCAAACCCCTCCTTTCACAGTTATTTCCCTCTAAGGCGAAACGCTCCCCTACCAATGCATTGGGACATCCCAGCTTCGTTGGATTGCTTAGCCCTGTTCATCTTCAGTGTAGGTGCGCTCAATCAGTGAGCTATTACGCACTTCTTAAAGGGTGGCTGCTCGAGCTGGCTCATCTGTCTTTCTTCCTTTCCCTTATGTTGGTCATAAGAGGCTTCTAGATTTTTCTCTTCCTATATTGGATTTTTTTTGTAAATAATATATAAACTATCTTGTTGCGATCCTATGAATAAGGGGTTCTCAACACAGGCTCGCGCCTGTGACTGTCGCCATCGACACCACCAAGATCCCTCGGTGGATACCTCCTCCAGCGACATCCACCGCACTGCTGATGACCTGGTTGGACAAACAAGGGATCATGCCGCTACAGCCAGCGTTGCCCTCCCACTGATGACCACATTGTAGAAGGCCTCCCCACTTTCACAAGCTGGAGTTCCCGACCAACCATGGCAAGGGTGACCTACTGTCATGGCTTAGTCAGTGCGAGAATTTATTTGCAAGTCAGTGCAAATTGGTGAATAAAAAAATGTGGTTGGCATCCTAGAACCTCACAACTTCACAAGCTTGGCTAACCTATGGCATTGCCACAAAGAGTGCAAGCATGATCAGCCTCAATGGCAAATCTGTCATCTTGACAGTAGTGGACTGCTTCTGCAGGCAAGCTTACATCATTCCACTAGCGCACCCATACATAGCACCACGCATGGCACTGTGTCTCCCATTCCGGTATCAATTGTCTTTGACTGCAATCACGTTTTCACCTCTAACTTCTAGATTGATCTCTTTGCCATGTGTAGTAGCTCTCTTCGGATGAGCACTTTCTTTCACCCTAGACTGAGGCAATCAACAAGACAACTGCCATGCACCTCTGCTGCATGACCGCAGATAGTCGATGCCAATGGTTGTTCTGGCTCCTCTGGGGTAAAATTTTGCTATGATTTATCCTTCCATTCCACGCTCAAGAAATCATCGTTACAAATAGTGTATGGTCGGGATCCTACCGCTGTTCGTCACTACAGACCGAGTGAAGCACACACTTTAGTCATTGATCCTAAGCTTCAAGATTGTGACCTCTTCCTGGCTGATGTGCGGACTCGTCTACTGCAAGCTGAGGAGTACACCAAGGTGCACTACGATGGTCATCACCACAAGCTTCACTTCAGTGTCGGTGACTAAGTTTGGTTGCCCTTCGTCACAGTGCTGGGCAGCAAAGGGCAAGCTGGGGCCTCCCTACTATGGGTTGTATCGCATCGCTACCAAGATCAACAACCCGGCCTATCACCTTGAGCTACCAGCCTCCATACACATTCATGATGTCTTCCAAGTTGGCCTCAAGACATACGATGGGCCACCTCCTGTTGCTCCCCATCGCTCACCCCTTCCACATGGCAGGTGGTCCCCACGTTAAATCCAATGTGAAGTTGCCCTAATTTTCCTGTCTCTCCTCTTCCCCACTAAGCACAGCCATACAACACCCCCCACCCCAGTAACACATTGATTTTTTTTCTTAATCGTGGGTCGCAAGTCGCAACAATTAGATATCAAATTTTGTAGATATGATACAATAATGGAAGTCAGAATAAAGCTAGCGATAAAGGTAACCTAAAACAACTTACCGTTATTCGCTCAACTGTAGTAAGAGGGATGGTGCCCAACTTGCTTTTTATTTCTTTACTCTGCAAAAGAAAACACCAAACTCATTAGATGAATAGTAGTAGGATTATGTGCGAAGAGACCCACATAATATAGACTTACCACGAAAAGAAACTGGAAATTCGTCACTAGGAGAATGCCATCATCATTTGTGTTTCGTAAACGAATACCATCAAACTAAGAAGAGGTGGGGAAATTAAATATGAGAAGAAAAAATCAAATTTAAAATATAGTTGATTATGCAGATCATTGTGTAAGCAAATAACAAAGTCAATTTGTTCTTGAAACACCCCAAAAAAAAATCTCCTTTTGCATAAGCATTTTTTGTAAGTGGAGGTGGAGGCTAACCTTGGTAATAATCTTCTCGCCCTCTAACAAAAAATGCGACCATCGATCCTTGGAGACAAAAGGAAACAAGAAACAAGATCAGAGACAATGACCATGACCACACCCTAACCCTATCGCCCAAAAACTTCCACAGCCATGGTCATGCGCACAATTATCAATGATAAGGAGTGGCACCGAAGCTTTGTACCAAAAGCCAGACCCTAACACCGCCTCTCACGCACATGGCACAGGCATCAAAGGACAAGGTAGTGACACACTAAGAGTGCAAGATAACGTACCGCAATATCCATCTCTATGAAGACTTGACAAACCGAAAAACTTGGTCAAAGAGGTTGAAATCAACCAAAACTTGCTTTCTCCTCGTGATCTTGCTGCTTCGTGCTTGCGATTACCACAATTACCTGCTTGGTCTCCGTTTTCTATTAAGACAGAGAACATCAATATCTTATTCATCAAGATATAAGCACATAAAAAACGCGCCACCAGCTAGACAACTGATTGATACAGAATAACATAGACAACAGAACAAAGGAGCATACAAGTTTCTAAAAGTCATTAACATGAAATAAGCAATGGAAGTGTTACGTGCTGCAACTTCTACATAAGTACCATATACGGATACACAATAGCTCAATCAACTACCATGCACATAAGATCAATCAAGTCACACTTGAGAAATGTCCACATTTCAACCCAGAACTAACCACTCAGTTTGATTTACAAACCCTCATCTTTGAAACCGGCCGTATTGCACCCTCAACTTAGTACAAAGGTCAAAAGACAACCCTAGTCTTGGTTTTGGGCTGGTCAACCGGTTTTAACCAATGTCAAAGCTGACTGAGCATGAGCTGTGATGGGAGAGAAATAGATGTGCGGTGTTGTTGCGCCTAGTGGAGGCCGGAATTGCAGGCTACGAGCTCGTCCCCATTGAAATGGGGCCGTGCGTGGAGAGGACCGAGACTCGCCTCTCCAAAAACATAAGCTGCCCGTCTGCACCATTCAGCTGCACAATTACTGTTCACTCTCATGCCAGTTGCCATCAGTACAAGCTCTGTTTTCTGAATGCATGTCGAGCAATTGAAATTCAGACATGAAATCTAAGGACTACTACTCAATTGATCCACCAAAGTCTCAGTTACAAGTATTAGCATCGATGTGAAAAGGGGAGGTCGAATTGAAGCTATAGAGGGATGGAGGGAGGCGAGATCGAACACATAAGCATATGGGGAAGAGCAAGATGTGTTCTTGTTGCACTGGCCGTATCAGACCGTCACGCCTCTTCCTCCGCGACCTTGCACTACAGCGCCGACACCCGCTAGGACCTTGCCGCTGTCGGAGCATGGGAAGAACCTCATACCGCCGAAGTTGTCGCAGCACCCGTGCGAGCGTGTGCGGGAGAGGCCCTCCAGCAGCGGTGCTAGCACGCCCTCCGGTCGCCGGCGGCGGATCTTGGCGGTGAGGCATCAAAGGCGGCGGCAGCGCGGGTGGACTGAATCAAGAGGGGGGAGGGGGGGTAGGTTTAGATGCTGCCTACGTGAGTTGGCATGCCCACTCAGCCTTGACTTCGGTCAAAACCGGTTGACCAGTCCAAAACCGAGACCAGGTTGTCGTTTGAACTTTGTGGTAAGTTGAGGGTGCAATACACCGGGCTTCATAGATAAGGATTGTAAATCGAACCGAGCGGTTAGTTCGAGGTTGAAATGTGGTGCTTCATGGGACACACAAACTGCCAAACAGATTAGAAACTTTTATTTCCAGCATCATGTAAAGACTATTGATCAATCCGAACAAGCAAACCATCATGCTCAATACAGAGGTTCCGAGGGCCGGCTGTACTGTAACTATCTATATGTAACCTGAAACTTTGGTGTATTTCTTCCAACCTTAATGAATCGACACGGAAAGCCCTTGCGTGTTCCCGAAAAAAAATTACCTCTCCCATGGTAAACAAAATATACACTATGAACCCGAAGGTTTTTAACCAAACAACATACAGGTGTTTCAGCAACACTAATTAAGTACAGTATCACCGAAATTTCTTATCCAGCCACTAGTGTACGACTGTAGAGAACAGAGGGAATAAAGGAGCAGAGGAGTGCTTACGTCGGCCTCGCGTGACTGTCGACAGTGGCCGCGGATGTCCGGGGAGAAGCGGCAGAGCAGCAGCGATCGGTGACGGAGCAGAGAAGCGGAGGGAAGGCGGAGGTTGGAGCAGCGGCCGGCGTCGGGGAGCTAGCTTGGAGCGGAGGCTTCCGTCGGATCTTGGAGGCCGGAGGCAGAGCTTCGAGCGGTGGCCGGAGGCGCTGCCTTTGGATGTGACGGAGGGAGAAGGAGGCGTCGGAGGTGTGTATGCGGCTGGATGACAGGACGAGCGACGGCCGCGGGAGGCGGCGGCGGCGAGGTGCGCGCGAGAAGGAACCCTATCGAGGGTATTTTTTTTCTTTTCTTTTTTGGACCTCAAGGAACCCTCCGATCGAACTCGTTTGGCGGCTCGTGCACCTTTCGTGTTGATCAAATCATCTAGACCTATACTAGGATGATCTATATCTATATATCCCTACTAATAAAATAATTAGTGTTTGGGCCCGTCTGTTGCTAATTTTGTAGAAAATTCCTTATGTTTTTTATTCGACCCGCAGTCTATTTTTAAGTGGTTAATCTGTGTTACTGTTTCCTTCTTATAAAAAGGATCATGCGTTTTGAAGTATTCAATCCGCGATCTTTTTTTAGGTGGCTTGAGGGGAGTGGCGGCCATGGCGGGGAGGCGGCCTGGCGCTCACTCGCGCGCCGCGTTAGGCGGCGGCGGAGGCGCACGTGGACTTGGAGACAAAGGAGGAGAAAATAGAGAGGCGTGGAGGAGGGACGGGCGAGCGGGAAGGGCGGGGGCGTCACCCACGATGCAGAAGAGACCGCGGCAGCCTTGCAGTGTCGCGGTCGATGAGGACCTGCCGGATCTCGCCAGATCCGGTGGAATATGGCGCGCAGACGGCGGATCTAGAAGGAAGGCGGACGGAGCTTGGAGTAGAACGGCTGGCGGGCGCGGCATGGCATCGTGTACCTCAGAGAGAAGAGATGCGGGAGAGAAAAGGGAGGACTGGAGGAAGGAGATGGGAGGCCGGAGGGAGAGATGTGAGGATTGACGTGGTCCTCCTCCTGCTGCTCGCCGGTGGCTCGCTGGCCATCGGTGCGAGGTGCGTAGAGGTGTCGGCAATCGAGGGAACTCTCCTCCATTACGGCTGGAGGCACTCGGGGATCGAGAGGAAGAGGGTGTGGTTGGGCTCGGGAGCGGCTACACTAAAGGACACCATGCTTGTTCACTTGAGGCTAGAAGACTAGAACCAGCCGCGGTGGATTTGATTCCATGGGCTAGAGCTTTGAGGTAGCCAGTTAAACACAGGGTTTAGGGTTTTGCGTGGGTGGTTGACATCCAGCCTCACGTCTCAATATATAGATGATCACAATTACAATTACATACGTATATGAATACGTGTACAAGGACAATATAGTAGACCCTACTTTACATGCCCCCTCAATCTGAACTACATACAAGATTCAGATTGGTTCTAAAACGGTCTAGCATCTGTCTAGTAGCGGGTTTAGTAAATACATCCGCTAACTGATCATCTGTAGAAATAAACCTGACTTCCAGTTCACAAGCAGCTACTCGTTCTCTCACAAAATGGAAATCAATCTCAATGTGTTTGGTCCGAGCATGAAACACTGGATCCGCCGTCAGGTAAGTTGCCCCTAAGTTATCACACCACAATATAGGAGTGCGCTGCCGTGGGACTCCAAGTTCTGTGAGAACTGAGTCTATTCAAATGGCTTCAGCCGCGCCATTGGCCAATGCCTTATACTCTGCCTCGGTGCTTGATCTCGAGACTGTGGGTTGCTTCTTCGAGCTCCAAGATACAAGGTTAGGTCCAACAAATATAGAAAACCACCAGTGGAGCGCCTATCATCAACACAGCCTGCCCAGTCTGCATCGGTAAATATACTCACTCCAGTAAATCTGGACTTACGAATCCGCAGTCCCATGTCTAGCGTACCTTTGACATATCTCAAAATATGCTTGACTGCTTCCCAATGATCCTCCGTTGGTTGAGACAAGAACTGACACACTTTGTTCACTGCGAAGGAGATATCAGGACGAGTGAAGGTCAAATACTGAAGTGCTCCAACCACACTGCGATACCGAAAGGAGTCATCTCTACCCAGTAGTGCACCACTATGACGTGAGAGACTCTCGAAAGTAGCAAGCGGAGTGGAAGTGGCCTTGCAGTTCTCCATGTTAACGCGATGAAGAAGATCTAAAGCATACTTTTTCTGCGTCAAGGTCATGCCCCCTGAATGAAAGGACGCTTCCAAACCAAAAAAGTACTCGAGGCGACCCAAATCTTTGATGGGAAAGCTAGCAGACAACGACTGCACAAGACGATCCACCACGGCGGGGGTAGAGCCAGCAATCACAATATCATCAACGTACACCAGCATGTATATCTGTATTTTACCTTGGGAGAAGATGAACAGAGATGCATCTGATCTGGAGGCAACAAAACCGAGCTGCGAAAGGCGCTGCCTCAAACGAGCATACCAGGCACGAGGCGACTGCTTGAGACCATAAATAGACCCCTGAAGTTTGCAGACATGGGAGGGATAAGTGACATCCTCGAACCCAGGTGGCTGCTGCATGTACACATCTTCGGCCAAGAACCCATGTAAAAAGGCATTACTCACATCAATCTGTCGGAGGCTCCAACCACGAGACACAGCAAGAGACAGAACCAAGCAAACCGTGGCAGGCTTCACCACCGGGCTAAAAGTATCTCCGTAGTCAATCCCATGCTGTTGAGTGAAACCGCGAGCAACAAGACGAGCTTTGTGCTTATCAACAGACCCATCCGGACGATGCTTGGTTTTGAAAATCCACTTGCAGCTCACAATATTAACACCAGGTGGCCGAGGCACCAACACCTAGGTGTTAGTGTGACGGAGAGCAGCAAACTCCTCGGACATGGCGGAACGCCAGGCAGGTTCGCCCAGAGCATCACGATGGGAAACCGGCGCGGCGAAGAAGGCACGGCGGTGAGAGTCATACCGAACCGTGCCATCAGTGTAATACTTCTCCTTGCGCATATGATCACGATGGCGTGTAACCATAGCATGCATCAGAGCGGCATCGCCGGTAGGAGAGGACGACGGCGACGAGGGCTCGGCCGAGGGTGTCGCGGCTGAGGGGACCTCAGCAAGGGGCGACACGGGTCGAGAGACGATGGTGTCCGACCCAGGCGAGGATGGCGGCCCGGGCGACGGACCGGGCAAGGGTGGCGACCCAGCCGTGTCCGCGGTCGCGCCATCGGGCGCCGTGCATGCGTCGGGCGGCGGGACATGCACGTCGGGCGCATCAGGAGGCGTCGGAGCAGCAACATGTACCTAGGGGGGACTCAAAGCAATATCACCTGCAAAAGACAAGTTAGGTGACAAATAGGACATGTCATATTTACGCACATGGACATCCGGAACCGGTTCATCGGAGGGAAAAGTGAGTGCATGTTCAAGAGAAGCAGGATCAACCGAAACGCCAGGTTGAGAGTAAGGGAACACGGTCTCATCGAAAACAACATCACGAGAGATGTATATCCAACCAGAGGTACGGTCAAGACACTTATAGCCCTTATGCAAAGGACTATAGCCAAGGAAAACACACATCTTGGACCGAAACTCAAGCTTGTGAGTATTGTACTTGCGGAGACTAGGCCAGCAAGCACACCCAAAAATCCGAAGGGAGGAGTAGTTGGGCTGAACATGAAACAGACGGAATAGAGGTGTGTCCTTGTTGAGAACCGGAGTGGGCATACGGTTGATGAGGTAACATGCCGTAAGAAAAGCCTCATCCCAAAACCGAAGTGGAAGAGAGGAGTGCGCTAGCAAGGCAAGACCGGTCTCGACCAAATGTCGGTGTTTGCGCTCGGCAATACCGTTCTGCTGAGAGGTATGTGGACATGACACTCGGTGAGAGATGCCCGTGCGTTGAAAGTAGCGATGGAGTTTGTGGTATTCACCACCCCAGTCGGACTGAACGGCCTTGATTTTATAATCCAGAAGGCGTTTGACATGAGCTTGAAAGTTGTAGAAAACTTGCTCAACATCAGACTTGTGTTTAAGCAAATAAATCCAGGTGAAGCGCGTGTAGTCATCAATAAAACTAACATAATACTTGTACCCTCCCGACGAAGCAAGAGCGGGACCCCAAACATCTGAATGTATTAATTCAAGAGGTACAGTAGTGATATGAAACGAAGTAGAATAAGGGAGTTGATGACTCTTAGCACGCTGACAGGCATCACAAACTAACGATGAATTATTTGAACTAGAACACGGAAGGTCATGACTCCGAACAATGGAAGTGACCACATTATTTGTAGGATGACCAAGACGTTGATGCCATTGCGACGATGAAACTCGAACACCGGAGGAGGCACGGCGAGACGATGAAGATGACGCACGAGCGAAGGGGACCGGATAGACCCCGCGTAACTTCTACCACGAAGGATGACGCGCCTGGTTGCTTTGTCCTTAACAAGGAAAAAACAACGACGAAATTCAACAAAGACGTCATTATCACAAAGAAGACGATAAACAGAGAGAAGATGCTGGCTGATGTGTGGAACATGAAGGATGTTACGCAGTTGAAGAGATGAACCAGGTAAACGTGAATGACCAATGTGTGAAATAGACAAACCTGCACCATTGGCCACCTGAACCTGATCCTTGCCGTCATAGCGCTCGTGAACCCGGAGGCGCTCAAGATCATTGCTCAAGTGATCCGTAGCCCCGGTATCCAGCACCCAAGGGAAGTCGACAGTGTTGGTGGAGGCCGAGTTTGCGGAACGGGAGTTGTGATCCTGATCATAGCGCTTGCGGCAGTCGTCGGCTTCATGGCCCCAGTTCTTGCAAATTTGGCACCGGGGACGCCAGCGGTTGCGACGCCCACCTCCTCCGCCGTTGTTGTTGCCGGCGTTGCCTCCTCCAACTTGCCGGCATAACCAGCATTGCGGTCACGGCCGCCGGTGTTGCCGCCATTACCGCCCTGGTGATTCTGCCTTGGCTGGCCATGTCCATCAGCCGGGCACCCCCCACCATGGGAGGGATAGGGATCGGAGTAGGGCGCGCGTCCGCCCGCGCCGTACGAACCCGAACGGGTCACGGCGTTCGCGGAGGGAGACAACCCCTCCATCGCACTCTGTTGTGCTTGCAGCGCCTCGAAGGACAGAACAAACGAGTAAAAACTGGAGTAGGGCATGGGTGCGTTACTCACGCCCAAGGAGGCGGCGATGGAGTTGTAGGCGGAGCCAAGGCCGGTGAGGATGTGATCGATAAGCTCATCATCGCGGATCGGAGAGCCGACAGCGGCCATAGTGTCGTCCAGGGCCTTCATCTTGTGCATGTATTCCGCGGCAGACATATCGTCCTTCCTCAGCGACTGAAGTTGCTGCCGGATGTGGCGGACATTGGCGCGGCTCTGGGCGCCGAACATGGCGGTGACGGCTGTCCATACCGCATGCGCCGACTCGCAGCCAATGAGTTGGCATGCAATATCCTCATCCATGGAGGTGAGAAGAAGCCCCTTTATGCGCTGATCTTGAACCCACCATTGGTGGTACTCCGGGTTGGCGACGGTGATAGCGGCGTCGCCGGTGCCGACAACGAGTGTTTTGGCCGGTGCCGCCTTGGTGCCATCGAGGTGTCCGTGGAGGTTGGCACCGGCAAGAACGGTGCTATTGATGCCCCCCCCCCCAAGCATGAAGTTGTGACGACCGAGGCGGACGGAGATCGTCGGGACGGCGAGCGCGGCGGGGATCGAGGCGACGGGGAAAGAGACGATGGCGCCGGCAGTTTGGGCGTCGGACAGAGCGGCGGATGACATCGCAGCGGCGGCGCGGATGGGACAGCGCGCGGCGGCAGCAGAGCAAGACGCGGCGGCGGCGCGGAAGATGGCTCGCGCGGCGGCAGCGAACGGAAGCAGTGGCAGCGATCGGACGCGGCGACCGTGTACTGTCAAAGCTAGCTAGCTAGCTAGCAAGCAGCTGGATGGTTCCTGCGTATGCGTATGAGCGTAGCTAGCTAGCAAGAGCAGCGGCGGCGACGCGGAAGATGGGATCGGGCGGCGGCGCGAGGGACGTGCGGCGGCGGCCCGACCTGGCTCTGATACCAAGTTAAACACAGGGTTTAGGGTTTTACGTGGGTGGTTGACATCTAGCCTCACGTCTCAATATATAGATGATCATAATTACAATTACATACGTATATAAATACGTGTATAAGGACAATATACTAGACCCTACTTTACATAGCCAACAACGCATGGTGCCCGCGCTGCGCCGTCGGCACCAGCCTGGCCGAAAATTCGGGCTGCCTGGAGGTGCTCATCGCTGTGCTCCTGAAGCCGCTCATGCACGCGTGGCCGCCGTAGCACTATTGTTGGATGTGAGTCTGCATCAAAATCGGAATCAGTGTGCACAATGTGGCGTTTTCTCCCCTTTGCTATACTGTGATTGACTGATGGTTGATGTTGCATTTTGATGATTTTTTTTAGAGAAACAACAGGACTCTACTTCATATTTTTTTTATTGATTTTCAAATAAATAGTACAAAAGTCTTTAAATAAAAAAAGAACTACACATAAAACCAGCTAGAAAAAGTAAAAACAAAGAGAGACAGGAGATACAGCAACACATAATCTACATACACCGAGAACAAAGTGATACCAACGGAAAGCTTTAGCCCAATCTTCCAGACCAGTGTACTCTTTTCTCTGAACCCTGTAAATGAGCCAATTCAATTCTTCCTTGAATTTACGCCTACAAGCATACAGACATGGTTGGATGTTGTTGCATTCTGATGATGTCTCAGGACTGTGGCTTCTGCTGAATTTTCGTCACCATGAGCTCCTGGCAAGTTTGCTCCCCTGAGCCATAGCAGACGGAGTGAGAAGGGAGAAGAGGAAAAAAGACCTTGCTGCTCGAGATGATATCGACACCATTTTTTGTGTGTTGAAGCGATTTGAACGATGGCAATCAGAGAGATTTGGTTTCTTTTACAAAACTGGATTAAGTGGGACGTTGCTTGCTGAAACAATTACAGTAGAGTATTACTCTACATCATTATCACTTTCAGTAACTTCATTCATGACATCTTTGAACCATTCAAATGAGCCTTGTTCCCTGGTAATCCAACTGGAGTTTGGTCGGTTTTGCCCGTTGCTCTTGAAGGTGTTGCCGAACTCCTCTTCATGCATGCTTTCCTGCTCCTGTTGAATCCAATTCATTTTAGACATTGTGCATTTCTACTCATGTATGAGAAATAACTTTCAATGATTGAGTTACTTTATTGGACTTTATGTTGTTCAGGAGATCCTTCACTAAAAGAGTTGCACCAATTCCAAGGCCGATAAGCAAAAGGATGACATATTTCTTGCAATTTTGAGCTGGTGCACCGAAAGGGCCATCAATACAAATCTAGGAAATCTAAATGAAGACAGCCAAGTCACTTAGGTAAGTGAGGAGGAGCAACAACGTCAGTGCAGATTTTGTGGATGATGCGCATCAACCTCACGGGATAGATCGGGGGAGGAAGAATTTGGCCAAGGAGATGATTCTTTTTACTTTACATGGAGCATCACGTGGGACAGTAAGCCAGGAGCCCAGGACTCTTGAGTTGTCTCATGGACGGCTGTAGATACTTAATACGGAGATCCGATGGATAATACTCTTAGTTTTTGAGGATTAACGAGGTCGCTTGTTTGGTGCCTTCAATTAATAAATATAAGATAAGATATAAGATTTTTTGATGCAGATACCGAGAAAGTGGTAAATTTCTATATTGATATAATGTTGCAGCGGATCCATCACTTGTGTCAATTCATTAAATTTGTTGACGAACACAACTCTTTTATTATTCTGGGGCATGGCTGGGATAGCTGCAACACCCTCGAGATACACATGGACTGATACTGGGCGTTCCACATCATGGAACTAACATTATTTGTGATTGATAAACAACACTCAGCAGCATCCATTCATGGCCTCAAGGCTTACGGCATAGTGTAAGCTGCAAAAAGAGTAAGAATTTCAGATAGGGAGGCGACACATAATTACGCCATGCCATGGCATTGTCAGGTGACCCGTTCTGCGTACCTCCGCACTTGTAGCCGACAGGGCGGTCGACGAGGTTGCAGCGCTTGGGGATGGATATGGCGGCCTCCGGCTTCATGCCGGCGCTCTTGGCGGCGTCGGAGAGCATGACGGCGCAGAGGCACTTGGGGCTCTGCTTGCCGATGGTGCGCACCGCCGTGCAGCACCCGCTTGACGGCGCCGAGTTGGGGTCCTGCCCCGCCGACGCGCACGGCAGCAGCTTCAGCGCCATCTCGTCCGCCGGCGTCTTCCCGCACTCGCCGGCCCCGTCCGCGCCCCGCGGAGCCGCGAGGCACGCCGCGGCCACGACCACCAGAGCAAGCACCAGCACACTCCTCATCGACATGGTCGCCTCGCCTCGATCGCCAAGTAAGATGACAGTGTTCGCTAGCCTAGTAGTGGTACTCAGTACGTGTCGTGCTACTCGTAAGCTAGCTAGCTGTTGCTTGCTTCATGGCCTCGGAGCTGATGCTTATATAGTGGTAGCGTCGAGTGTGGCCGTGGCGACCGACCCGAGCTCATGATGGACGCGGGCATCGGTGGAGCGAGCACCGACGCACACCGACGCGGGCTGTGTCGGCACGCGGCGCCCCGCGCAATGGCGTTGTGGGTTGTTGTACCCTACGCCAAGTTTTGCATACGTGCTCCCACATGGCGCCCCGCAGCTTAATCGTTAGTTAAAGGCCTTGGCGGGCCGGGCATATCGCACGCTCGGCAGCTCGCACGTTTGCTTTGGGGGCATGCGTGAAGCAGCCAAAGCACCGAGCATCTTATGGATACGCACAAACAGTAGTTTAAGGCGTTTATATTGATTTTTTCTTTTCAACGCAAGCTATTATTAGTAGGCCTCATAAAAAATAGAAAAACCCTTAGAATAACTCCAACACGCCGACCCAAACGGACAACGATTTTGTCCGCTTTTTATCCGTTTGGAGCGACCGCCCACACGGCGTCTGCCTTGTTTTGTTTTGGGTCGGCAACCTATTTCATTTCCGCGCATTAATTTAAAAGGCTCGCGGCCATAGATCATGCCAGCGTCCAAGCCGTCGCCCAAAGTTCATGCCCGCGCCATGCCAGCTAAAACCCACCACGCAGTTCAAGCTGGCGTACTTGCCAGTGGCCCGCACATGTGCCAGCACACAAAAAGGGGCGGGAATTTGACCACACCATCTCGACCGTGGCCATGCCAGCACACTTGCCAACATAAAACAATGGGATGGCGCTCTCCGCCATAGATCACTCAACTCGTCGAATTTGAGTATGTCGTCCTGCATCTTCTCGAACATGGCCTCTTCCTCGGTAACACGGTGTTCAGGTCCACCTTCATGATCTCCACCCCCGTCATCATTGCTAGCGAGCGCCACTTCTTTCGCCTTGGTCTTGGCATTGGCGGCTTCTACGCCTCCATCTCAAGCATCCTGACTTGCTTCTCCGCCATCTCAAGCCTCCTTCTTTGGATATCCATAAAGGCGTTCATTTGCTCTTCCTTGTCTTGCCGACGCTTCTTCTCCCTTGACTCCTTCTATCATGCCCTCCACAGTTGCAAGCAAGGCGATCGACGAGGCATCCCGCTTGTCCTCCTTCTTCGAGTTGGTCTTCCCCCGCGGCCGTGGCTTTTCGCCCTTGTCAACCACCTCCATAGTTGCCTCCCCCCACGCGCCATGAGGGCGGCATATTGCGCCTTGATGACCATCCAACTACAGGAGAGGTTGAGGGACTTGCCATCATGTTGGACCTTGAACGCCTCCAAAGCTTGGAATGCCTACAAATGAATAGCATGCAAGCATATGGGCAAATGGATATGCAAATGGACATGCAAGCATAACGGGAATTGAAACGAAGAAGGGCGAAATTGTGCACACTAATCCAGTTGTCGTATTTGTTAACATGTCTATATGATATTTGTTAACTTGCCGCGTGACTGTGCATACTAATCTTGCTGGTATGCGGTCCAATGAGCGCCAGTTGATAAAAAAGAATACATGGAATAGAACTACATCCACAGATGGTGCGGTGCCTGATAGGTTGACGTCCTTTTCAGTTCACTAATCAAGCTCGAGTACTTGTTAACATTTTGAAAGTGCAAATAAACAACAGTGATGAAAAATATGATGCATCGGACACAGTTGCAGCAGAAGAGTGTTCATTCATACAACATACGAAGTATAGTAGTGTCATAGTAGATGCTAACAGTTTCATATTAATAGAGAAGAGTCGGTCTTATAATGTGAATGACCGATCACCGAGACACGACAAGCTATCGAGATCAAGGCTTATAGTCTCCAAAAGGCGGGCGATCTCCAACAGCAAAGGCGGAGTTCGTCGGATCATCGTAAGGCAGGTCCTACAAAGATAGTAAGCACAATAAATGGATATATGTGTAGGTGGTATTGGATGCCAACGGTGACGCATCTAGAGAAATGCATATTTGGGTAGAAACTTGCCTGCCATGTTTAAATAGTGGCTAGATCTATGCTTGGTGGCATCACTGTTGTTCTTTTCTGATTAATACACCTTCAAACAACACATATTATCGTGTCGAAATAACCGAATTCACTCAACAACATGGCAAACAATTAACTCAGTTGCTTCAGAAATCAGTCATGACCTCATAAGTAGAACACATAGCGAACTCTAAATGTTGTTTCGTTATGTCCTAACAAGCTAGACCAAAAGCATTAATTACTGACATAGGCCATAGGCATGATACAAGCGTAAGCAGATGAAAAAACTTGTATGATAACTTTGTTGCATGATAAAGATAACATATGACAACTATATTTTTTTACATAGCACACCTGTCCAAACCATATGATTTCTAGCTATTGTCGTGGAGAACCGTTATACGGTAATTCAGAGCCAAGAACTGGAAATATATACTTACTATTAAAGGGAATATGTATTCTTGGTTTGGTTTAGTCCTTTTCGTTGATTTCGTTTGGTTTGAGCGCATGCTAATGTTTTTCGTACGATTCGCTCCACACAAACTAAGCCATTTGGGCCACGTACTTGTACGTTGTTGGGCCTTCTATGGGCTTCCATAGAGATCTTACTATCAAAGGGAATAGGTGTTCTTGGTTTGGTTTAGTCCTTTTTGTTGATTTCATTTGGTATGAGCGCACGCTAATGTTTTTCGTGTGATTCGCTCTACATAAGCTAAGCCATCTGGGCCAGGTACTTGTATGCTGATGGGCCTTCTATGGGCTTCCACAGAGACCTACTATTAAAGGGAATAGGTATTCTTGGTTAGGTTCAACTAAAAAAAAGGTATTCTTGGTTAGGGTGTCTAAAAAAAGGTATTCTTGGTTAGGTTTAGTCCTTTTCGTTGATTTCGTTTGGTTTGAGCGCACGCTAATGGTTTTCGTACGATTTGCTCTACACAAGCTAAACCATCTGGGCCTGGTACTTGTACATTGATGGGCCTTCTATGAGCTTCCATAGAGATCGCGAAAAAATAATTGGGTCAAAATAAATCAGTATTGTGGGAATTGATCAGATGACCTCCTGGCTCTTTGATATAACAACCAACGAGGTATGGGACATTATGCTTGCACAAAACATCAAATTTTCCCGTTGCAACGCAAGGGCATATGTACTAGTATCACTATCAAACATGTATGTTGGTGTGCAAGGTGCTTACAGCTGGGCATCACTGGTTGTCGGCTTTTATTTGTGCTTTGACTTCTTTTTTTTGAAACGAGGCAAAAGATTTGCCATTTTTATTGATTAAGAAGAAGAGAATTGCCCGGTTAATTGGCGAAAAACCGGGCTAAAACAGATACAACTCAACCCACATGACATGGGCACCACCCGCCAACCTGACCACCGACATGGGACACAAAGCTGCAAAGAAGAAAGGCATTCATGGAGGAGTCGCAAGCGTCATCGTCATCACCGGTTGCCTCGAACGAGCGACTCCGACTTCACCACAGAGCTCCAACCTTGAAGCCAACCCGCAAACAGTTGCATAGAAGCCATGACGACACATGCCACCGGATGGCCACATGCGCAAGCAACCGATAGCTCCGACTTTGACGACGAGCCTCAACAGGGAAATATGCGGGACTTGCACCGACCATGCCCACAGAAGAGCACCTCGGACACGCCAGGAAGAACCAACTACATGACTACCAGAATGGCACCAGAATGCCGGGGGGGTGGGGGGAGCCGCCGCGGTACTACATGACTACTCACTAGTGGCGGACACAAAAAGGCTTACCGGTGGTCAGTGGCGGAGCTTGGCCCAGAAATCTGGGCGGGCCGGCTGTAGGAAATTACTCTAGAGGTTGTGTTTCATTGGCCAAAAATATGTACATACTGCAGGAAAATCGTATGGGCTGGGCGGGCCACGGCCAATTCGGCCTTGCCGTAGCTCCGCCACTGCTGGTGGTGGGCTAGCACAGGCCAATGGTAACCTCCCATCATAAAAGGTTACCCATGGATATTCATTACTCCCTTCGTCCAGGTGCATAAGTCATCTTAGGTTATGCACCGCTTTCAAGGCGTGGAGGGGAAAACGAGAGAACTTAATTTTTATTTGCTAATTAATAATATTGCATGTCAGTGTCATAAAATAACCTTTCAATAGTGGACATAATGACATCCACGTGATTGTTAGCCCAGGAGAATTTTCTACTGGAGAGTTTAATTTCTAATAGCCCCCAAATCTCAATCCATGCATTAAAATTAGTACTCCATCTATGATTGATGACACCATTACTCTTATCACTAGCTGTCCTAACTAGATTATAGTCACCTCCAATCAAGGTGGGAACCTGATTATCAACAAATAGGGTGTGTAACTTTACCTTCATCATAAGGAGAGCCATAAACAGTGATCACCCTAAAAGTTTGCTCACTTGCTCTAATCTTCGGCAAGCAGCTGACAGAGAAATCTAGATGTGACCAAGAGATGACTTAAAAAATCTCCATAAACAAGTTCCTAAATTATTGGGCCCGGTCGTGTCGGCCCTTTATCCAATTACATGTGGGAGCAATCACCGTCGACAATATTACAATTTTTTGCTTGACCTTGACCCACGCCTGAAACGGCACACAGGAATTTTACAGTTACTAGCAAAGATGCCCGTGCGTTGCAACGGGAAAAAAAATCACTATCTCAGAATAGCATGGCTCAAGACGCACACCATTTCAACATGGCGGGGAAGCACTTAATAGCATAAACATTGAATATGAAATACTTCTAAAGTTTAATTTCCAAATTCAACTTGCATGCCACGGACCATGCGCTCTAAATTACTAAAAAAAGTAAGCAAATTATTAATAGTTTAATAATGCCAGAAATAATTACAGATACATGCATTGTCTTTAAAATGGATTGATAGGTTATAGAGTATGTGCACGTAAGTGTCAATACTCCTTCAAAATTAATTACAAAAATATAGTGCTCGGCGGATTTTTTTAGCATATAATTCAATTATTGGTGCACAAAAAAGGAGATTTTAGTATACAAAATTACATTTAGTGACATCTCTAACAAATTTTTCTCGCATTTTGAACCCCTACGTTGTTGCTACAATTTTAAATTAAAGAAATTGTTGAGGCTTATATTTATTTTAGGTGGCTCCATGTTAAAAAAAAAAGAGTAATATTAAAAAATATTTTGTCACTCTAAGTTTATTAAGTTCTTAAAATGGAGTCTGATTTTTTACATGTTCTTCCTTGGTCATTGTACCTGAAATATCCCTATGTTGTGAAAAAAACATTCAAATCTCTAGTTATTATTTTCATGTAGAGCAATACATGTTTTGAATGTTTGAACCTAATTTTATTTCCCGGAAAGGGAAAATATATTCAAAGGCCAGTTAATTTTCTCACCAAGAACATGTAGATTGCATGTTTGAGGCAATTTTTGTAAGCGCGGTGTACAGCTAAGTGAGTCCGTGAGTGTACCATCACAAAGCTATGATTTGTGTGTGTGTGTGTGTGTGTGTGTGTGTGTGTATGCCTATATCATTATTATGGGCTGACCATTGGTAGAAAACCGTACGTATTAGTAGGACGTAGGCCTAGTTGCATGCAATGGCCCATGCGGAGGGATGGAAAATAATCCGATCGAGAGATCCGTCATTCCCTCAACTGAAAAAAGAACGCCAGGCTGTCCGACCGATCCGATTGAGAAATTGATCGTTCTCCCATAAAAAAAGGCTGAGATTGCTACGCGCGTACGAAAGGGGCTTGACCAAAGAAGGTAAAAAAAAGTTTTCTTTAAATATGCCCGTGCATTACAACCGGATAGAAATATTCCCTCACACTCCTACTGAAAAACACAACCCAAAATAAGGCGCGAGGATCTGGCTGGTGTAGATGTGGTAGAGATAAAGAACTTTCGAGAATTCTCAGGCTTGAACCTTTACATGCAAACAAAACAGCAAATCAATCATCAGGTAAATATAACCTGAGCAAGCTTGAGAACTCTCGAAAGTTCTTTATCAGCTGCACATCACAATCTTTCAGCTGCACATCAACAACGAACACAAATAGCAGTAGCAACATCAACCTAGAATAATAGAAGTATCATCTCATCTCTCTCTTCTTAGTCAGATCCCTCGCTCCCTAACCCCCTCGCTCTCTTCTCTTCCCGCCCCATCTCAGAGGATCACATTAGCACGAATAGCAATAAGCAGCGTAGCAGCAAAAATCTGTACATCTCTTACATCTCTCTCCTTTTCTCTCTCATGCTCAGCCTACCTCCCTATCCCTTGCCTCCTCCGTTTGGCACCTTGCACACGTAAGGACGGCTGCATCGACGCCGCTACGACAAGCTAGCTTAATATTTCATGGTTGTGATTGCCCGCAACCTGGACCGAGCCTTGGACGCCAGCTTCCCGAGCTCGCCGCCTCCCCGGCGTTCGTGGCCACGCTGGAGCGCCGATGGACGCCCTGGTCCTGCACGACGGAGATGGCCTGGTGTCTGCACCCCCATATCCTTGACGGAGCTCTGTCGTGGCCACGAACCTTTACCGTCGGTGGCGGCCACGGAGGAAAGTGCCTACCGTGAAGCTGAGTGCATGGCCATGGCGACATGAAGATTTGAGCTTCTTCATATACTTGTTGACAGTTTAACCTTCTGGCCGTCGCTGGGGCGGCGAGCAGCGGTTAGCCAGGTGTTGCTCTTTGCTCATCTTCTATCTCTCGTGGTTGATGAGCGGAGGCGATCGGATTTGAGATTGTGGGTGCGTTGTTTTTTAGGGCGTGCGTGGCGTCTCGATCGATCGCTAGGTTGTCGTTCTATCGCGCTAGGATGGCTGGGCTTAGCTGGGCTCTGGGATCACGCTTTGATGGTTTGATGGTTGGGCTTAGCTGGGCTGGTCTGATAGGCGATTATAATGAAGTACTATCACCGGAAGAACACTTCGGAGTGGGCGAGAGATGCGCCAGACAGATGACAGGCTTTAAGGACGCCGTGGATGTGGCTGAATTGTGTGATCTTGGCTTTGTAGGACCGATCTGGACTTTTGAAACAAAGGTGCGAGGAGGTACTTCCACAAGAGTCAGACTTGATAGGGCCCTTGCACTTCCATCATGGATGGCCCGTTTCCCGACAGCGACAGTGCGTCACCTGACGGCGGCACGTTCAGATCATAACCCCATTCTGTTGCAGCTTGAGGAACAGGAGAATCAGCGTGCGTATACAAGGCAGTTCCGCTATGAACTTATGTGGGAATCACACCCCGAATTCCATGATTTCATGCAACATGCGTGGAAATCAGTTGCACCCTCAAGGACAATGCACAAGCTCGGAGACAAGCTTTCTGACATGTCCAGCAAGCTGAAGAGTTGGGATGGTGATGTATTTGGTCACGTCAAAAGGGAGATCAAAAAATTGCAAGCACAATTGGAACTTTTGCAGGCTGTCCCGGGCAGAATTGAACCTTCGGAAGAGGAAAAAATGGTAGTGGACAAACTGACCGAGTGGTATAACAGGGAGGAAATCATGCAAAAACAACGGTCGCGCTTACAATGGTTGTCGGCAGGAGATAAAAATACCAAAATTTTTCAGCAGCAAGCGACACGTAGGCGCAAGAAGAACAAAATAGAGCGACTACAGTTGCAGGATGGGTCATTTTGTGAGGATATGGCGAGGTTGAAGGAACATTCTGTCGATTTCTATAAGAATTTATACACCACGGAAGGAACGACGGGGATGGACGATGTTCTCTCTTGCGTGCCGGTTAAAGTAACTGAGGCAATGAATGAACGACTAGACGCGCCCTATACTGCAGCAGAGGTCAAGTCGGCACTCTTTCAGATGTACCCGACAAAGGCACCGGGGCCAGATGGATTCCCGGCGCATTTTTTCCAACGTCATTGGGACGTTTGTGGTGATGAGGTAACTCGTGCAGTACTCAATATTTTAAATGGTATAGAGGATATTGGAGAGGTAAACCAAACTCTACTTGTATTGATCCCTAAGGTTCTGGATGCCTCTTCTTTGTACCAGTTTAGACCCATCAGTTTATGTAATGTGGTGCTAAAGATTGTGTCAAAAGTGCAAGCTAACAGATTAAAGGAGATCCTTCCAGAGATTATTTCACAGGAACAATCAGCGTTCGTCCCTGGCAGGTTGATTACAGATAATATATTGACTGCTTATGAGTGCTTACACTTCATGAAAAAGAAGAGAGGAAGAAATTCTCAGTATTGTGCTTTGAAGCTCGATATGATGAAGGCCTACGATAGAGTTGAGTGGAGCTATCTGCAAGCCATGATGTTGAAGCTGGGATTCAGCGAACGCTGGGTGACATCCATCATGAGAGTTGTCACATCGGTTTCTTTCTCGGTACTGTTCAATGGTGAGAGAACCGAGGTGTTCAAACCCTCTAGAGGAATCCGCCAGGTGATCCTATTTCACCGTGTTTGTTTTTGCTAGCAGCTGAAGGTCTGTCTTGCCTGTTAAGGAGCAGGGGGGATTCTGAAAACCTATCGGGCATCATTGTGGCGCCCACAGCACCCCCGGTCAATCATCTCTTATTTGCAGACGACAGCTTGCTATTTGCAAAGGCTAGTACAGCAGGAGCAGCAGAGATCAGAGAAGTGCTAGATGTATATTGTCATGCATCAGGCCAACGTGTTAATTTGGCAAAAAGCTCTATTCATTTTAGTAAGGGTTGCCCGAACAGCATAAGAGAAGAGATGAAGAACACGCTTGAGGTTCCCACAGAAGCCCTTAATGATCGTTATCTTGGCCTACCATCTGATGTGGGGAGGAACACAAATGGTACTTTTAAATATTTGAAAGATAGGGTCTGGAGCAAGATACAGGGCTGGATCGAACGTCTTCTGTCTGTAGGAGGAAAGGAAGTACTAATAAAATCTGTAGCACAGGCCATCCCCACATACTCAATGGCAGTGTTTAAGCTTCCAAGGGGACTGTGCGAAAAGTTGAATAGCCTGATAAGGAGTTTCTGGTGGGGTAGCAAGCAAGGTAAACGAAAGCCTCACTGGGTGTCATGGGACACACTCACTATGCCTAAATACATGGGGGGTCTTGGGTTCCGAGACTTTGAACTATTTAATTTGGCTTTGCTAGCCCGACAAGTATGGAGGATTCTGCAAAATCCGGAGACCCTCAGTGCCAAAATCCTCAAGTCGGTCTACTTTCCTGACACAGATATTTTACAGGCAACACTGGGATCTTCACCCTCCAAGGTATGGCGTGCTTTGATAGAAGGAAGAGACACCCTAAAGTTGGGTCTAATTCGCAGAATTGGTAATGGGCAGACCACATTTGTATGGCGTGAGAATTGGATACCGAGATCTCAACGTTTAACTCCGGTGGTGGCACTTTCAGAATCTCCACCCGAACTAGTATCCGAACTGATAGATGCTACATCAGGTTGGTGGGACAGGGCTGAACTATCTAGGCATTTTCTGCCCATGGATATTGAAGCAATATCAAGAATACCGATCAGTACAGTCCAACAGGAGGACTTCTGGGCATGGCACCATGAAAAAACAGGCGTCTTCTCTGTGAGATCCTGCTACCGTATGCTTGTCACAACTAAGAAGGTTAGGGAAGACTGGTTGGAGGGGCGCCCAAATTCAAGTTCGAACCGGCCAGTGAAGGCCTGGGCTATGCTCTGGAAGATTAAAGTCCCATCAAAAGTACGTGTGTTTGTGTGGCGTTTGGCTCAGAGTTCCATGCCCTCGGGTGCAGTGTTACACCGGAGACACATGGCGACAACTCCGAGATGCGGGCTCTGTGGTGCAGCAGATGATACATGGCGGCACTCCTTGCTCGATTGCACCATGGCGAGATGTGTGTGGGCACTTATTGATGAATCATTGACTGAACACATGAGCATGTCCAACTGTTTGGATGCCAAGGAGTGGTTGTTCCATATGTTAGAATCAGTGCCGCACGTGGAGTTCACCAAAATGATCATCACTTTGTGGGCGATTTGGGCGGCGAGGCGGAAAGCAATCCATGAAGCTATTTTTCAAAGCCCGGAAAATATTCATGGTTTCATCACGAGGTACCTGGCTGATCTGGAGATCATTGAAAACACTACACACAAGCAAGGCAAAGTAGGGCAGCGGACTATGCAAGTACGGAAGTGGATTCCACCTACAGGAGGATTGGTTAAAATAAACGTTGATGGTGGCGTGGCTAAGAACTGCAGAAAGGGAGGAGCAGCAGCGGTGTGCCGCGACGACCAGGGGGTCTACCTCGGTTCGTCAGCGCGCATTATCGATCACTGTGATGACCCAGGAACTTTGGAAGCAATGGCATGTCTAGAAGCATTATCTCTTGCAGCTGATCTAAATTTGAGCCGGATCATTATTGCATGTGACTCAGAATCAGTTGTCAAGCAAATCAATGAAGGAAGCTGCAGCGTCTATAGTCCAATACTCCAAGAAATCAAAGTCAGAAGGCTAGAATTTGAAGAGGTCCGAATTATTTTTGAAGGTAGAACATCCAATATGGAAGCTCATAATTTTGTTAAGAGTGTTATTTCTTTAGCTCATGGTCGGTATAATTGGCTGTTGCAGCCTCATGATACTATGATTGTACCTTATATTTTAGTTCAATAAAGCGACCATGTTTCCCCTCAAAAAAAAAAAGAAAGCGGATGGATCGATCCTTTATTATTAGGTAAAAATACGCAGGTAAAATAGTACCACCTCGTTTATATTACGATTTGTCTATACAAATCGTGAAAGCGTATTGTGACGGTGAATCCACGGAGTCAATCCGTGCTTTATTATTAGGGAAAGATGATCTTTTGCAGTTCAATTACACTCCAAAATTATGCCACCCACATGAATGAAAAATTATAAATCCACGAACTCGTATTATGCCACAAAATCGCATCGCATGCCATCTCACTGGTAGAGAAGAGGATGCCTCACGCTCCAGGTGCTTCTGCAGCGCCGGGAAGATTGCTTGAGCTGCTGAGCGCCAAGGGCCTCAGAGCCTCGACAACCTTGCTCATGGTTGGCCGGAAATCCGCCTCGTATTCTGTACAGTGCGCCGCGATTGCAGCCATCTGCTTGCCCCCAAGAGCAAATTGCTAATGTTTAGAGGATGGTACCGTGAGCTTAGAAATATAACATGATTTAGAATTGCAACAAAGGAAATATGGAGATAATATACGACTTCCTCTCTAATTCCAGCGACCAGGAGCGCTAGCTAGCACCGCTGGACTATATTCCTCTGTGTGCGGCATGTGCATGCCCAACTTTCATTTGCTCTAAAAGTGGTAAAAATTTAACTGTAGAGGCTTCGCCTACTGTTTTTGGTAAAATAAATTAGGGGTTCAAGAACATACCTCGGTGACAGCCTCGGGAGGGTAATCTCCTCCAAGCCTCAGATCCACACATTGCTTCACCTTGTCTTTATTAAGTCTTGGTTTAGCCTACATGTCAATGTCAATTATAGTTTTGCAATTGCATCTTCTGAGCAAATTATATCAGCAAATGCAATGCATACGTACCCATGTCACGAGAGATCGTTGGTTACGGGGTAGTGTATGATCAAATGCCTTTCGACCAGTTAAAAGTTCCAGCAGCACAACCCCAAAGCTATAGACATTGCTCATTGTAGAAAGTTGACCGGTCATTGCATACCTGACAGAACAAAAGACAAGATAAGTAGGAGACTAATGATTTTCCAGACCTGTTGGAAGAATGTGACAGAAGTAAAACATTTTGTTGCATACTCAGGTGCGTCATAAACGAAACTGGTTCCTTGAGGACCATTGGGACGATCCAAAAAAATATTGTCTATGTAGTCCGGGGCCTGTCTCGAAACGCCAGGGTAACCAATCTTTGCAATGTCGCTGTCAAAGAGAAATATGTTACTGGATCTGATTCGACCATGGATAACGAAAGGTTGTGCCTTTGCGTGGAGGAACTCAAGCCCAGCCGCAGCACCCATGGCAATCTTCACACGTTGCGCCCATGATAGAACCATTCCTGGTTCGGCTCCCCTAACATTCCTTTTACCTTTGATCATAAACCAAAAAATATATCAGCATTCTTGCAGGAGAACCTATTTTCTTAATCCAATATTCATAGCAGTTGATCAATTTGATGACATCTGTTTTGGCTCAAACAAGTCGCTTGATATGGCACAAATATGAACATTAACACAACAAAGTGTCCCTCTCCCTACAGTCTTGCTGGATTGAGTGCAATATTCATGTGCTCCCCGGTAATTTAGTGCCAAGTTGAGCTATATACCCGTGCAAGGATCTGGAAGTAACAACTCACCATGAAGAATATTGTGCAAGGATCCCTTGGGTGCATACTCGTAAGCAAGAACATGGCTGTCTCCTTCAACACAGTTTCCAAGAAGTTGGAGAACGTTCTCATGTCTGAATCTTGAGACCACCGGAACCTGCAGCAGAAGGGTGATAGTTAAAGGCAAGCCTTGTTGTACATATAAAAGAAGAGCATAAACTGTAATGGAGAAAAAGAAGGCACAAGCCATGACCTCCAGAATAATTTCTTTAGCAGGCCTAATCTTCTTGATCGCGGATTTACGTCCATCTTTGAGCACTCCGAAAAAAACTTTACTGTGTAAGCTCTCTCCTATTAGAGTATCATTGCTAAAGTTCCTGGTTATTTCCTTTAGTTCATCCATGGAAATGGTCCGTACCACCACTGGTGGAATTTGTTTAGTGTTGTTGATAGTAACAGTGGTAATGGGGGTAGGGGAAAGCACATCCTCTGCCTTTCCACTTTTAGCAAGTCCAGAGTTGCTACCTGCATTAGGGAAAAATTGAAATGAAAATTTAATATGAGAAGGTATTTAACATTTAGTTGTACTGTTTAGCACGATGTCTTAACATTAATTCAAGGACAGAGGAACTATTGAAATTGCCATGCCAATCGGAAAGAACTACAAAAATCTTACATGTAGAATTTCTTCCAATGCGCTGATGGTAATCTTTTCTGATTGTCCTGAGTCTGTCTGCTACTTCAACCATTTCTGGACGCATTTTTGCCTCCATTTTCAAGCATTCAGCTGCTAATCTTGCGACATTTTCAAGGAATTTTATGTTCTTTTTATCATTCGAAATTTCCTCATCAAACATTTGCCTCACCTTTTTCCCTTTTCTCAGGGCTTCGGCAAAACTTCGGGCAAGGCTGATATTCCCATCCAAAGCTTTCTTCCGGGTGATGATTTCCAACAAAACGACTCCTAAACTGTATACATCACTCTTGGAAGTAAGAACCCCACTGTGACAAAACAAAGGATCCACGTAACCTATACTACCCATGATAGATCTTGTGTGCTGAGTCTCATCAGTAGCAAGCAATCTTGCTATCCCAAAATCAGATAACTTTGGCCGGAGATTTTCATCTAGCAGTATATTAGAGGTTTTGATGTCACCATGAAGAACCGGACTATACATTGAATGCATGCATGATAATACTTCAGCTGACTCAATGGCGATTTCCAAACGTTTGCCCAAAGGGAAGGGGACAAAACCATTAGCATTGCTGCTGCAGTGAAGCATGTCGTAGAGGTTGCCATTGCATACGAGCTCCATAACAATCGTAAGAGCATTTTCCTCCGTGCAGCAACCAAACAATCTGACAACATTCTTGTGATTTATCTGGGAATGCACTATCACCTCTTTGGCAAACTCTTCTTTCTTGGTTCCATTTTTGTACATCTTTACCGCGACTGGACAAAGACCGTCTAATTTTCCTTTGTAAACCTTACTAAATCCCCCTTCTCCCAGCATGGTGCTATACCCACTGGTGATGTCTTCTATCTCTTTTTGAGTGAAAGATCTTAGATTATAGTTACTCACTCCTCTTTCAAGCACCACATGTCCATTAGTATGAAGGAAATCCCTAACGTTGCTCCCTTGGTAATCCATTTACAAACTGCAAACCAAGATCAGGCGTGGCTTGCCTGCGTAGGTCAGGATGTCAACTAATATCAGTGTGCTTACTTGAAATTAATTGTTACTATGTTTTATGAGGGTGGATTTTACCTCTCCAACTAAAGACATATCACAAGATTTGGTTTAGCTTTGGTCTTACTTACAAATAACAAAACTTGATGCAAAAGAACACAAAAAGTTACTAGCATTACCGGTTGGAATAGCATTCTAATTAATGGGTTATGGCAGAGAAGCAATTTTCCCCTGTTGCAAAGATGAGGTCCAAGGAGACAGAAATTGGGAGGCAGGTAACCAAGGATTCAGATCGTTGTACCTCACACATGTGTTTAGATAAGATTGTTGACCCAAAAACAAACAATCCCCCTCGAAGCGAACTTATATTATTGTAAGGCAAGATGAATACCTTGTGCAGAACCAAGCAACAGAGATGGACAACAAAGATGCATAATAATGACAATGAACTGGACATGCATGTCTGGTGGGTAAAAATGAGTCAAGCAAAGGCTTGGTTACCTGTTAATTCCTGCGTGGTTTGTCTGCGGCGCGTCGTCTTCTGGCAGACTGCCTGCTGCGGTTGAGCTAGCTTTGCTTATCGGACCTGAGATGTTCTTCCTCCCTAACTGGTCTTCTTATCACTCCACTTGCTCCCATGTTTGCCGTGGGTGGGTGAGTGGGTGGGTAGGTGGGTGGGCAGGTGGCGGTGTGGAAACGACCAGAAAGAAAGTCATAGTCAATAAGGGGGCGGCTTGGGTGGGGTCGGTGGGGTGAACGGTGGGGGCCACACAACGGCGGCGAGGTCTCTGCCGGAGAGCATCCATGGACAAAGGCATCCTACTGATTGGGCAATATAGAGCAGCTTTCCAACTCGTGGTCCCTTGGAAACAGGCATCGGATGGGTAAATCTTCCAACCGATCCAAAGGCAAGATATCCGACTCACCATGTGGCCAAAACGGGCAGCTTCCACCAGCGCGCATGGAGCCACGCGCCGGATTTGGATCGCCGGCGGTGAGCGCACGCCGACCAGGCAGGTGGCGGCCGTGGGGGTGGTCAGGGAGAAAGATGCGGGTGGGGTTTGACCGCTGCTGGAGCCTGGAGGCGACGGCCCGTCGGGCCAGGGTGGTCAGCCGGTGGGCCATGTATGCAGACTGAGGCATTTTAAATTTCGCAGTGCCTTCTTTCTTAGTTTAATTTTCGCACCACATGAGACTGATATAAAACAAGGGAAATTTATACTATACAACAGAAACGCTCTCCCAGCACGTTCGAGCATTTTTTATCTCCTGATGAAGGAAAAAAAGCAAATGAAAACTAAATCCACACGAAGAAGAGAGATGGCGACGGTCGGCTCTGCAGCGAGCGACATTACGGTGGCGGTGGTGCTTCTCCTCGGTTGTGTGGGCAGCGAGGAGTGAGGCAGAGGGAATCCTGGTGGTGGCGATGCTTCTGCAGTGGCTTCTCCCTCATCTTGTGTTGGAGGTCTGTCTGTGGCGGCTGACTTGGGATCGGGGTACCTTGATCTCCAGGTGAAAACCCCTAATCGTTTTTCGATCGCGGCGGCAGCGGCGTGTTGCGTCGTCAGTCGTACCCTCCTGGGGGTGTCACTAGGGAGCTCAGTTACCTTCCATTTGCGGTTCCGACATTGGCGGGCAAGCTCAGATCCATCCTCGTGGCTCACTCGGCTCTGGCAGAGGCGATCAATCGGCTTCTATCGTTTACACATGACATCTGTGGCATCGCTCTCGGTCCTCGATGTTTGCTGGCAGGATTGGCGCTCCATGGCCTCGAGCGAGAAAACGGGGGCTTATCTCCGCCGACATCTTGGCGTGTGCGGTCCATCGATGTCCAGTGATTTGTCATGAAGGCTGGTCACTCTTCTTGTATGTAGCTTTGGGTGCCTCTAGTTTGGGCGTGGGCACTCTTGTATTCATGTTTTTATCTTTTGATCGGGCTTTGTAAGAGGGTTTCCTCATCACCTTTTATCTGTTCGGTCATATTGCTTTATTTATAATAAAGCGGGGCATAAGCTCTTTTCGTAACAAGAGAGTTGGCAACTTCAACAAGGATCAACAAAAGGACTGCAAAGGTATAGACAGGATGGTCCATAGCGTCTGAACTCCTCAAACATGCATCAAATTGAGGGGAGGTTTGTGGGTGTCTGGACATCCATCACGTCGGATTCTGGTATCACGAAGCTACCCAAAACCGAGTCGGAGTCCGCCATTCTCCCAATCCTGCATGTCCTCCCGCGCAAAACCCCGTCCCTCCTATTGCCGCCCCACCCCCCGTTTCATCGTCCGTGGCGATAGAGCTGCTAGAATATCGAAGACGATGGTCATCCCACTAGACCTGGACTCGGAGGAGGTCGCCCGCAAAGTCATGTCAGCGTTACGCTAAGGTCAGTGCGTCAAGGCAAACGAGAAGGTAGAAAAGGCGGTGGCAGACCATCATGCCATAGCTCCTCATTAAAAGACGAAGAAGGCGATGGAGAAGCCAGTGCCACCCGGTCAGTCGCAGCTTTAGCCCACCTAGTTGAAGACGCCCTACTGCTACTACTACGCCCAGACACCTTGATATGCCCAGCATGCGGCAATCACCGCAGCGGTCCACGTCCACCTTCACCTCCAGCCATCGAGTGTCGTTCACCATAGACCTCGACACCGACTACCTCTTCATGGAGCATCAGTGCTTGTCTGGTCGTAGACAACCATTCACTACAAGAAATATGTCAACTAGTGACCTTTTGTTAGTGATGCTGTAAGAATTGGTCATAGATCTATGACCATTTGAGATCAATTGGTCAAAATCTGTTCGGGGGGCTCCAAACCCTAAACCATTGCGACCATTTTGGTCAGAAAGATCGTAATTTCCTTACACGAAATGGTCATAAAGCCAACAGTGCTGGTCCGCTGCCTTATTTCTAGTTGTTAACGACCAATATAGATGGTCATAGCATTGTATATTCTGGTGGGTTGCCATGACTAGGCGCCATCTCATCAGTTTTGCCTATGTGTCATGTCCACGTGTCAATTTTTGCCCTAGGTTGTAAAGCAACCTATATTTCTGTTATTCCAAAAATTCCCAATTTTTTTTTATAAATTGTTTGGATCATATCTTCATCAAATATGTCAAAAACATTCCTTGCCTAGTTAAAAAATAACTCAACAATATTCATTTTCCTATTCTGTTCAGAGCAGCACTTTGTGAAGGAAGTACCACTTTGGCATGTCCAAATGGTATCCATTTTCTACAGTGCTTTCCTATGCCCAAATAACCATCCTCCACCAAATGCCAGCTCAATTCATTCATTATTTTGAGCCTAGCTTCAACATTCATATTTATGTCTAGTGTGGTACTTTGCAAAGCAAGTACCACCTAGGGTCCTCCTTTTGAGCTGAAAATTTGTGAAAATGGTCTTCTTAGTAACTGATCATCCTCAGCCAAAGCTCACGCACATTAGCCATGTGCATTTCCCGTACCGCTAATCAAACACTTGGCTGCTTATTCATGTTTGAGCATCGATGGGTCTCCTCGTGAGAATCTTATGTTGTGATTTTCTTCCTAGCACCTACCTGGGGAGTGCCCAACCCACTAGACATGCCTAGACCACCCAGAACACATGGCAACGCCACGGTCACGCGATGACCACGCGGCGGGCATGCTAGTTTACGCGTTCTAGAGTTGGAGCCCTCGGCCACCGTCCAAACCTCGACGTATCGCCACCAAACCATGTATTTATGATTAAATAGGTACTTATGTAACTAGAAATTATTTTTGGAAAAAATAAATAGCAAACTATGAGGCAGCTGCAGTTCAAATTTGACCCGCTTCCATCTGAATTGCCGGAAATTTGTCTTTTTCACGAGAGGTGGATAAAAATATTTTACACCAAACCATTTTTTCAATTGTGCATTAAATATGCCCTAGTATTTTAGAAAATTGATTTGGTCCAATTTTGCAACAATTATTTGGGAGGTCCTTCACAAAAAAAACCTCATTTCAGGCACTCGGAAAATGGAAAATGAATTTTCCATGCAAAGAAAATGAAAACTTCCTTAGGAAACATTGTTTGCCATTCCAAGATGCACCCTTGTGCATAATATGATATTATTTGAACAAACTATGCCATGAATGTGAACATAAGATTGATCATTTGGCTTGAAAGCCATGAATTTTCATGCATGATAGCTAATTTTTTAGAACATTTTTTTAAAATAATTTCCTTATTACAATTTTATTATTTTTCCTGGGAACTTGGCCACATATAATGAAACAATGCGAAGGTTTCCCAAATTTTTGAATTTTTGAATCTTTTTATGCCCGTTTCAAAATGCGGCCAAAACAGCGGGCTTGACCGTTCCTAGCTAGTGGTTGAATCTTGGAATTTTTTTGATGTTTCTATTATTAAATAGATACTTATGTACCTAGAAATGATTTTTGGAAAAAATAAAGAGCAAACTATCAGGTAGCCGCAGTTCAAATTTGACCCGCTTCCAACTGAATCGGCGGAAATTTATCTTTTTGACCAGAGGTGGATCAAAACTTTTTACACCCAACCATTTGGACAATTGTGCATTAAATATGGCCTAGTAATTTAGAAAATTGTTTTGGTCCAATTTTGCAACAATTATTTGGGAGGTCCTTCACAAAAAAACCTCCTTTTGGGCACTCGAAAAATGGAAAATGGTTTTTTCGTCCAAAGAAAATGAAAACTTCCTTGGGAAACATTGTTTGCCATTCCAATATGCACCCTTGTGCACAATATGAAATCATTTGAACAAACTATGCCATGAATGTGGCCATAAGATTGATCATTTGGCTTGAAAGCCATTGATCTCCACACATGATAGCTCGTTTCTGAGAACAGTTTTTTAAAAGATTTGCCGTATTACAAGTTTATTATTTTTCCTGGTAACTTGGTCACATATAATGACACAATGTGAAGGTTTTCCAATTTTTTGATTTTTTTGATTTTTTATGCCCGTTTCAAAATGCGGTCAAAACGGCGGGAATGACCGTTCCTAGCTAGTTGTTGAATCTTGTAATTTTTTTGGTATTTCTCTGATTAAATAGATACTTATGTACCTAGAAATGATTTTTGGAAAAAATAAAGAGCAAACTACGAGGCGGCTACAGTTCAAATTTGACCCGCTTACACCTGAATCGGCGGGAATTTGTCTTTTTCATCAGAGGTGGATCAAAACTTTTGAAACCCAACCATTTTGTCAATTGTGCATTATGTATGCCCTAGTATTTTACAAAATTGATTTGGTCCAATTTTGCAACAAATGTATGGTAGGTCCTTCACAAAAAACCTCATTTCGGGCACTCGGAAAATGGAAAATGAATTTTTTGTCCAAAGAAAATGAAAACTCCCTTAGGAAACATTGTTTGGAATTCCAAGATGCACCCTTGTGAACAATATGAGATCATTTGAACAAACTATGCCATGAATGTGGCCATAAGATTGATCATTTGGCTTGAAAGCCATGAATCTTCACGCATGATAGCTCGTTTCTGAGAACACTTTTTTAAAATAATTTCCATATTACAAGTATATTATTTTTCCTGGAAACTTGGTCACATATAATGACACAATGCGAAGGTTTTTCAATTTTTTGATTTTTTTTAAATTTTTTCTGCCCATTTCAAAATGCGGTCAAAACGGCGGGCTTGATTGTTCCTAGCTAGTGGTTGAATCTTGGAAAACATTTGATGTTTCTCTTATTAAATAGATACTTATGTACCTAGAAATGATTTTTGAAAAAAATAAATAGCAAACTATGAGGCAGCTATAGTTCAAATTTGACCCGCTTCCAGCGGGATCAGCGGAAATTTGTCTTTTTTACGAGAGGTGGATAAAATCTTTTGACACCCAACTATTTGGTCATTTGTGCATTAAATATGGCCTAATAGTTTATAAAATTGATTTTATCCAATTTTGCAATAAATATATTGTAGTTCCTTCATAAAAAAAACTCATTTTGGGCACCCGAAAAAGGGAAAATGTTTTTTTGCAAAAAACTCATTTCCGGCGACACCTTTTTAAAGATATTTATCTTATTCCATGTTGTTATTCTTTCGGAAGACTTGTTAAAATTTTGGTGTCACAATGAGAAGGTTTTTCATTTTTTTAGAATTTCTCAGATCATAAAGTAGCTTAAATGATTTTAACACATTATTTTAAGTCAACTACGACCAAATTAGATGGTCATAAAATCGTACTGCATTCTGATTGGTCCGTGGACATATCACGCGGATCGTGCATCCAACACCGTCGGATGCTCGGGGATCCAACGGCTGTCCTCGACCCATCCACACCAACCCCGAAACCCTAGCTATGTCCTCCGGGTCAATTTCCATCCACCCCCCGCCTCCTTTCTTTCCCTCGCTCCTCTCGATCCCTCCCCGCCTCCACTCCTCTTCCGGATCCAGATCCCTCCACCGCCGCCCCGTCTTCCCCTTCCTTCCGCCGCCCACCTCTCCCCTCGCCTCCGCCACCCACCTCTCCCCTCGCCGCTGTTATGCAGCCATCTGCACCCTCCCCTCCCAACCAGAATATGAAGATCCAGATCGACGCCGCCTCCCTCTCTCTCTCCCTGATCCAGATCGACGCCACCTCCCTCTCTCTCTCGCTTCCCGTCACCGGCGGCGGCGCCCTCCTTCCCTCGCCCTCTCCTCCTCCCCTCCTCACGGCGCCTCCACCACGCCACGAATCCCGGCGACCCACCCCGTCTTCGTGCCCGCCTCTGCAACCACCTCCGCCGCGTGTCCGAGTCCCATCCATGTCCGCGCCGGCTCCGTCTCTGTCTCCTTTCGTGGGAGGTGACCCGCACCCGGCCCCGCGTCGTGGGAGGGGCGGCGGCGGCCTCGTGTAGATCCCATCGGGATCACGGCGCGGACGCATGCCCTAGACGCCATGACCCATCTCCCTCCCCTTCTCTAATCAGGAAGGAGAGGCTAGGCGCCCGACATGCACTCGCTCTGCCCGGGACGCCGCTCGCCATCAAGGTCACCCCCACCCCCTCTTCGATCTGCTCTTCCTCCTTTCCCTTCCCTTCCCTAACGCGCGCCATTTTCTTCCTCACGCAGGCAGGAGGCCAGCAACACGGTGGTGATGACGCCAGAGTTCAGCGCGGACAATCCCTTCTCGATTTGGCCAGGCTTGAGATACACCCATCCCTCGGCTTTGCTGCGTCCATACTCTTCCACCCAAAGCCATGGCGAGCCCGCAGGAGGCGCAACAGGTCAGACCCCTCCTCCCCTTGTACCTCTGATGTTCTTCCTCTCCATATGGCATCTCAACGGTGCGTGCGGTCGTGTGCAGGCACTGTCCTCCCATCATATCACATCTTATCTCTTTGTGTGGTGAAGGAAGGAAGCCAGGCCATGGAGAGAAAAGCTCATGCCCCATGTTGATTCAAGAGGAGAGGATGGCCTACACGCAAGAGGAGAGGAGGGCCCATGTCGATTCAAGATGGATGGAGGGAGAAGCTTGCTGCTGCAATACCTACCTCGTTGTCCTCGTGATAATCTCTATCCATCCATCTCTTTGTTAATCTCCAACTTCTGATGAAGTTTCTGTAACTTTTGTTAGCTTATGTAGATTAGCAAAGATGCATCTCAGGAATTCATTACTATATGAATCTTCTGTATCTTCTCATGGTGGAGTAGCTTGTCGGAAATTGGTCAAAATTAACTGCTGCTAGTTTTGTCTGAAAATGTGCCGCTTCTGTAATCATCAGAAAATGTGCAGTTTTGTCTGAAATAAAGTTGTAAATATTAAGTCAAAATTTGTCAAAATTAACCTGCTAGCCTGTAAATTTGAAGTCAGTGACCAAGCTACTGCTGCTAGCTTGTAACCCTTTTTCTGTTAATTTAACTTAACTAAAACATTTTCAGTTCTTTAATTAAACATGTAGTGTAGAGCTACTCATATTATTCATCCGAAGAGAGGAGTTATTTAATTTGGTTTACTGTTGTTTATTGTTCAAATTGCAGCAACAATTGTTGAATATTGCACTACTCTTGTTCAGTTAACTAATTTTTTTCTTAACTTGCCCATGTACTACTCCAGATTTAGTGTAGGAGTATGAATACAAGTACTCTTTGTTACAAACAATACATAATCTGTAGCTACTGTTAAAGTTTGGAGCACTTTCTTCATATGTAGAGCAGTTTATTCACTTCCTCCTCTGTATTGTGTAAACATTGAAATTGAGTTCAGTTTCTGAATGTAAATTTAGCGCACAAAAATGACCATCCCAATTCTGAATTACTGAAATGATATCCTATATTAATGTTGCTACGGAGTAAATATCACCATTGGGCATGAAATAAACATTCCAGTAGCTTAAATGGAGTAGCTTAAAATTAACTGAAACCATTTGTGCTTGGAGTGACTAAAATGAAGTTGTGCCAAATTGTTGCTGCTGCTGTCATATTGATTCTTCTGTAATCTCTGTTATTGCCTCTGTCAGACTGATGCTACTAACAAACACCAAGGAATATGTCAAACTGCTGTTGTTTATGATGTTGTTGTTGGCCTGCTATTAATGTTGTTATTGACCGGTTGTTGATGCTGTTGTTGACCTGTTGTTGATGATGTTTCAGGAGAAGAAGGACCTGCTATTGATTCCCGCAGAATGTGCCCACAACCGCCCCTGGATCGATGCTGCTGGAAACGCCCCTGGATCGCTGCTGCTGCTGGACCTGGCCTGGGAGCACTGAATCAAGTTATACAGACCTGGGCGCGTGGAGGAGAAGCATGCGCGCCTGGGTGGAGGAGGAGCAAGGCCTGGAGTGCCTGGGCGGAGGAGCAGCGGAGGAAGACGGTGATGGGGATTTGAAATCAAGGGTAGCGATGAAATCAAGGGGATTTGAATACCTGATTTATACTGCCATGATTGTAAAGTATTTTGGTTGCCGTTTAAATTTTTATGTGTTATTGGCTCTGTTTGAATCAAGTTATTTGCTGTTGCGCAAATAGAGAACTGACGTGCGGCACCAAAACAGCACACTTGGGTCCCATTTCACTAGTGGGTCCTTTAAAATGGGAAAGAAACAAAATAAAACTGACAAGTGGGACCTAATTGGATGACCTGACTAGTGGGACCTGGTTCAAAATGGATTGTAAAAAGGCCGAGGCCCAAATAAGAAATGGCAGTAAAGGCCTAGAAATCAAAGGCTGAATTGTTGGGCGAGACCCATGTAGCTAATAAAAGCACAGGAAAAAAATACATTAAAAAGGACGAATTGTTGGGCTAGGCCCATGTAGAAAACCGAATTGGACCGGGCTCATTCTTGTGCCACATCAGCTTCCCACGCTGGATGACTACGTGGCCTGGGGAGGCTGCTAGTGACCAAAACAATACAGTAGGCATATTTTGGTCATAAACGTCTACTATATTGTTTTGGTCACCCAAAACAATACAGTTGGCATATTTTGGTCAAAATAATACAGTGGATGACTCGAAATCGGGGATGTCGGACACCCACCAGGCGTACACCAAGCAGACGAACGACCGCTGTCCGCCGGGTGATACCCAAAAAAGATGAGTAGGGGTGTTCGAGATACTCCCTAGAGACAATCATGTATGATAATATTTCCTATGCGTTTAAGAATAAAGATAGTCCTTGGACATTATCAATGATGTGTATCAGCAAATACGTGACTTTTTTTGTGGGACTATGCATTGTATGATGACTATCCTAAATGGTCCCTAATCGAAAGGACTATGTGGATGCGCAACCGACTAGATTAGCATATGACATGGTAGATGGCTTGGTCTCACTAGCCATGGAGCATTGGATGCTAGCCAGATAATATGGGCTCAAAAGGATCTTAAGATATCAATAAGTGTAACGATAATCCTAAAACAACATTGAGATTCTGACGTTGAAAGAACGATCATATTGAATCATGTACACTATTATCCGATCTTATTGACAAATGTTCTCAAATATGCTACACGCCAAAAAACAGCCGAAGATCGAGTCCTCCCGGTTGAAAGAACGGCCATTATAAAACAAACTTCATGCAAATTGACAAATGTTCATAGATTTCGAAAAAGTTTGCAAATTGAAAAGGATTCCATGGATTTGGTAAAAGTGTGCAACTAAAAAAACATCGAACTTGAAAAAAAATCACTAATTTTGCGAAAAAAGGCCATTGAATTTAAAAACAAAATTCATTGATTTTGTAAAAAAATCATTGAGTTTGAGTAAAAATTCATCTATTTTGAAAACCATTGAAGAATTTACAAAAAAGTGTCATCAATTTTGAAAAAAAAAGTCATCAAACTGGAATTTTTTTCAAAAAATTCAAAAAAGCTCATTGATTTAAAAATAACTTCACGATTTTGAGAAAAGTTCATCGATTTTCTAAAATAGTTCATCTATTCTGAACAAAAGTTCATCAAATTAGGAAAAAAGTTTATCGATTAAAAAAATGTTCATCTGTTTTGAAAAAAGCTCATAGATTTTGACAAAAAAGTTCGGTGATTTACAAAAAAGGTTCATTGATTTTGGAAAAGGTTCATCAACATTAAAAAAAGTCCACCAATTTTTTAAAAAAGTTAATCGATTTTGGAAAATGTCCACTCAAAGTTTTTGGGAATTGTTCATTCAATTTTGGAAAATGTTCATTCAATTTACAAAAAAGTAAAAATAACCAAACAAAATTGCTCCAAATAAAAAAGAAAAAGGAACAAGAGAAAAGGAAAAAGAAGAAAGAAAAAAAGAAAGAAGAAGATTTTACTGACGCAAAGCAAATCTGTAGCGGCGAAAAAACTTCAAAAAAAGTACTACCGGGAGGATTCAATCTTCGGCAATTTCGATCCAGCGCACATGGCCTAACCACTCGAGCTAAGAGCATCTCCAACAGACGCGCTACGGCGTGGCACATAAAAAATTATAGCACCGAAATAGCACTTTTGCGCACCGGACCACATAGTTGCTTCACCAGGCGTTGAAATTTTTTAGCGCACCAGAGCGCCGCTTCAGCAGGCGCGGAAAAATAGTGCGCATGCCCAGCACAAACAATATTTTGCATTCAATGTGAAACAAAGTATCAAACACACACAAAATAAACCGACAAAAAATAGTTCAATTATTATTACAACTCAAACAAATAATTAAACTTCAATACAACAAATAGTTCATGACCAATACAACAAATAACAGTACAACAAACATACAATATCATGTGTTTTGTCGGCCATTCCATGCCCACCACTCCTCGACTAGATCCTTCTGAATTTCATCATGCGTTTTCGCACGTCGAATGGCATGATAAGAGGCAACAAAAGCGGGCCACCCTCTCAACCCTCCTCCGCACTCGCGCGGGGTGTCCCATCAACTCATACTGAGAGTCGTCTAAATCTTGTCCACGCTGATTCTCAATGATCATGTTATTCATGATCACACAAGCGTTCATGATGTACCAAAGGATATTTTGATCGCAAAATCCAGCTGGTCCTCTTACAATAGCAAATTGGTCTTGAAAATCCCAAAATCTCTATCCACATCTTTCCTAGCCGCCGCCTGAGCATTGTGGAAATCAAGAATTTTCTTACCTTCTGGTTTTTTCAATGGCTTTACAAATGTTTGCCATTTTGGGTAGATGCCATCTGCAAGATAGTAGCCATAGTTGTATGTATGGCCATTTGCTACAAACTGCACCGGTGACAGTTCATCATTTTGCAATCATATTTATGAGTGGCGACCGTTCAACAACATTGATGTCATTCAAAGATCCTGGCATTCCGAAAAAAGCATGCCAAATCCAAGTCTCCTGATCAGTCACCGCTTCAAGGATTATTTAGGAACCTTTTTTCTGGCTGTGGAATTGTCCATGCCATGCCTTAGGACAACTCTTCGAGCTCCAATGCATGAAATCAATTGAGCCAAGCATATTGGAGAACCCGCGAGCTTTATTCATCTCCAAAAGCCTTGCGGCATCTTCAGCATTGGGAGCTCTCAAATATTCTGGACCAAACACTTGCATGGTTCCAACCGCGAAGCGGTTGACACACATGATGACTTGGCTCTCACCCATGGCCAAGTCATAATCAACTAGATCCGCCGGAATACCGCATGCCAACATATGCAAAGCGGCGGTCACTTTTGAAAGGTGCTATGCCCGAGTTCTCCGGCGGCATTCCTCCTTTGCTGAAAAATTCGTTCATGCTCGCGAGTCCCTCTGCAACGTGTTTGAACAACTTGATGCTCACCCTAAGAGGGCGCCGAAAGTAGGACACGGGGTATGTGGGATTCTCCTTAAAATAGTTCCTCATCAATCTGTTGTGGGCATCGATCCTTTCCCTCCACAATTTCTGACGACCAAAAATCGAACCACCGTGCTTCAGGGCTTTGTTGATGTGCATAGCTAGGACCATTGCGAGGTCCTCCTCCTCTTGGAGATCAAATTCTCCATCGGAAGAATCGTGGGACGAACTCATCTACAAATTTGAATTCAAACTAAAATTTAACACTACAAACAACATGCTCCAAATTCATCTACAAAAATGTAGTTAGAAGCAATATATACCTTGCAAGCGTTTTGTCAAACACCTTGTGGGCGCCAAGCTGCAAACCCCCGTCGGGTGTTGTTCGTCGGCGGAATGGGGCACTCGAGGGGAGGTCGCGGTGGAGGAAGCAACGGCGGCCACCTGGGAAGAGGGGGAAGCGGCACGCTTGATGGGGAACAACTGCGGGAAGCGCCGACGGGTCACTGGAAAGGATGAGGAAGTCGCGAGCACGAGTGGATATTTCAGATATGGCTTTGTGGACATTCGCACGGGCGAGTCATTGTACAGCGCGCGGTTGCGGACGCTCGAGACAAGCAGCGCGCGATGCAGTTCTGTTCGGCATGCGGAGTGATTTTTTTTGCGCGCGCGTGTGATTTTTGCGCGACTGCTGGAGCTACTGATCCGGTTGCGCGCGCGCTAAAACATTGTTTTTCAGGCGCGTGGCTTATTTAGCGCCTTTGTTGGAGATGCTCTAATAGCACCTACTCATAGATTACAACGCGAGAAAAATCATAATTCTTTCAAAAAAATAAGAACAAAATTTCAAAGTTCACAGATATTAGAAAAACAAGAATTAGAAAAAACTTCATGTATTAAAAATCACAAATTACAAAAATTTCATCAATTCCAGAAAAGTTCATTGAATATGAAAGAAAAATCATCAGTTTTCAGAAAAATTTCATTGATTTTCAAAAATGTTTATAAATTAAAAAAGACCCTAATTCAAAACAAAGTTCACAAAGTTCGTAAAATATTGAAAATAGTTCATTGAATTTGGAAAAAGTTCATGAAATTTTTAAAAACCTCAGAAAATTTGGAAAAAATTTAATCGGTAGGATGAAAGAAAGTTCATCGATTTTGAATAAAAAGTTCATCAGAATTGAGAGAAGTTCATGAATTTTTGCAAAAAAGTGCACAATTTTTTTAAAAAATGATTGAATTAAGAAATGTATCATAGTTGCAAACAATTCATCAATCCAGGATGAGGAAAAAATAAAAAATAGAAACCCAAAAAAGAAAATGGAAACAGGGAACAGGAAAAAAAGGAAAAAATAAAAGAAAGAATAAAAGAAAAAAAGTTAAATCTTAACCACTCGTGTTAGGTGGCGGAGTGGTTATAGACGATTCTGACTAGAGGAGGGGGGTCGCAGGTTTGAATCATGATCAAAGCGAAATCACTAGTTGAGGAGTACTCATTGCAAAGATCACTCCAACCTCCCCAGGTTGCGACAAGTGGCGTGCTGCATGTGCGCCACTTGTCGCAACCAGGGAGTTTTTCCTTTTTTCGTAGATCTGTTTATTCAAAACTTTTTATATCTTGAACCGTGCATCCAAATCTTGAGCCGCTTGCATCGTTGGATTCCTCATGTCGAGATCTTCAAAACTGGATCCCATGTTGATAGGTTTTGACGAACTTTTTTCACAAAAAAAACCAAACAAAAGAACAGTACGAAAAAATTGAGCTGGGAGCACAGGTTTTTTCCCTTTCCGAAAGAGGGCTCTCACGAAATCACAACCGTGCCTCTCGCAGAAGCAAATCCATGACTCGCGGAAGAAAAAAAGAGAAAATGCGTTCTTTTCGTTTCCGAGGAGGCACGGCCGTAACTCTCGCGAAAGCACAACCGTGCCTGTCGCGGAAGCAAAACCGTAACTCCCGCGAAAAAAACGCGTTTATTTTCCGTTTCCAAGAGGCACAGCCATGAGTCTCGCGAAAGCACAACCGTGCCTCTCGCGGAAGCAAAACCGTGACTCTCGCAAAGGAAAAAAACAGAAAACATGTTTTTTTTCCGTTTCCGAGGCACGCCCGTGACTCTCGCTAAAGCACAACAATGTCTCTCGCGGAAGCAAAACCGTGACTCTCGCCCCTCCGCCGCCATGGAAGACAAGTACCAGAGGGGAAACCCTCCTCCCATCTAGGGGGGAGGTTAAGCAAGAAGAAGAAGGAGCGGGCTCTTTCCCCCTCTCTCCCGGTGGCACCGAAACGCCGCCGGGGCCATCATCGTGATGGCGATCAACACCAACACCTTCGCCGCCGTCACCAACTCTCCCCCCCTCTATGCAGCGGTATAACACCTCTTCTCCCCATTGTAATCTCTACTTAAACATGGTGATCAACGCTATATATTATTTCCCAATGATGTATGGCTATCCTATGATGTTTGAATAGATCTGTTTTGTCCTATGGGTTGATTGATGATCATGATTGCTTTGAGTTGCATGTTTTATAATTAGTGTTGTCCTATGGTGTTCTCCGTGTCGCGCAGGCGTGAGGGATCCCCGTTGTAGGGTTTGCAATATGTTCATGGTTTACTTATTGTGTGCATTGCGTGAGTGATAGAAACACAAACACGGATAAGTGGGTTATGGCATATGGGAATAAAGAGGACTTGATACCTTATAATGCTATGGTTGGGTTTTACCTTAATGATCTTTAGTGGTTGCGGATGCTTGCTAGAGTTCCAATCATAAGTGCATATGATCCAAGAAGAGAAAGTACGTTAGCTTATGCCTCTCCCTCATATAAAATTGCAATAGTGATTATCGGTCTATAGTTATCGATTTCCTAGGGACAAATTACTTTCTTGTGACAAAAAGCTCTCTACTAAAACTAACTTAGTTCTTTCTTTATCTAAACAGCCCCTAGTTTTTATTTATATGCTCTTTATTATCTTGCAAACTATCCAACAACACCTGCAAACTACTTCTATTTACGTACTAGTTCTAGGTAAAGCGAATGTTAAGCCTGCGTAGAGTTGTATTGGTGGTTGATAAAACTTGAGGGAATATTTGTTCTACCTTTAGGTCCTCGTTGGGTTCAACGCTCTTACTTATCGAAAGAGGCTACAACTTATCCCACTATACTTGTGGGTTATCAAGACCTTTTTCTGGCGCCGTTGCCGCGGAGCAATAGCGTGGGGTGAATATTCTAGTGTGTGTTGTTTGCTTTATCGCTAAGTAGGTTTTATTTGTTGCTTTAAGTTCTTCTAAAAAGTAGGTGTACTTGCTACTCATGGAGATGGGGAACCTCCTAAAACCCTCGATGCTCATTATGTGAAAGATATTATGCATTACTTTAATAATCTTGAGAAAACCCCATTCAATTATATAATGGGAGACTCGTTGGATCAACGTGAATACATTAGGGATTATCACTTGACTCAAAAAGGGGAATTATAATGGGATCAAATTTATATGTTGCATTGGTATGCTCGGGAACTATGCTTGAGATATGATTATACTTGTAGCTCTAGGATGAAGGCTCCACTCCTTCCCTTTTCATGTAAATTTAATGATAATCAAACCTTGGCTTCTTATGCTAATGGTATTTATGATTACTATGATGTGAAACTAATAGAAGAATTCGTTGCTTTTAAGGGTGCTTATGAAATTGAATCTTTGTTTGAAAAGTATGAAGCTTTTGATGATGATGATGTTTATAGACCTGAAAATTTTGCTATACTTAAATATTGCTATGAGAATTATGAATATAATTTCGATGTTGATGTGTTTATTGAGAAAGTCTCCGCTGTCCAAGAAGAGACTAATATTTTGCAGGAATCTATGGAAGAAGAAACTGAGGATACTGTGAGCTCCTTAGATGAAAAAGATGACGAGGAGAGTGAAGAACAAAAGGAGGAAGAGCGGATTAATCACCCGTGCCCACCTTCTAATGAGAGTAACTCTTCAACTCATACATTGTTTAATTTCCCTTCGTGCTTACCTAAGGATGATTGTTGTGATAATTGCTATGATCCCTTTAATTCATTTGAAATATCCCTTTTTGATGAACTTGATGCTTGCTATGCTTGTGGCCATGATGCCAATAGGAATTATGCTTATGGAGATGAACTTGTTATAGTTCCTTATGTTAAGATTGAAATTGTTTCTATTGCACCCACACATTATAGTCCTATTATCTTTTTCAATTCTCCCAACTACACTATATCGGAGAAGTTTGCACTTATTAAGGACTATATTGATGGGTTGCGTTCTAATATTGCACATGATGATTTTGATAAATATAATATGCATGTGCTTGCTTCTCCTACTTGTAATTATTATGAGAGAGGAACTACATCTCCGCCTCTATATGTTTACAATACGATAAAATTGCAAGAAATTGTTTATGTTATGCATTGGCCTTTACTTTGTGTGCACGAATTGTTCTTTTATGACATGCCAATGCATAGGTAGATAGTTAGACTTCGTTGTTGCATGATATATCTTACTTTATGCTCACTACTAAATTACAAATCATTTTAAACTAAAATTGGCTTTGATATACCTTGGGATCCGGGTGGATCAATTACTTGAGCACTATATGCCTAGCTTAATGGCTTTAAAGAAAGCGTTGCCAAGGAGACAACCCGAAAGTTTTAGAGAGTCATTTATTTCTGTTGAGTGCTTTTATAAAGTTTAGAAACAGAAAAATGAAGAGGGGAACCTAAAACTTTTTCAAAAATAAAAGTGAAAGTGAGAGAGACGAGCATTGTTAAAGTGGGAGCATGCCTTGAACTTTGTTCATGCCCATGGAAACTTTGTGAATCTTAATTACAGAAATTTTTCAATAAAAATAAATTATCCCCTTGTATAAATCCATTGTATTACAAAAATAATGTGCCAAGATTTGACTTTAGGATGATTAGATTGCTTGTTTGGTTTGTGCGGTGCAAAGACAGAAACTTTGGATGTGATGCGTCATTTTACATTTTGTACTGGAAAGTCAAACGCTTCTGAAATTTTTTTGACAGTGCTTCTATACAAATGTTTTATTTTTTTCCTTTTTTTAGAAGTTTTGAAGTTACAGAAGTATGGCAGATATTCAGATTGCTACAGACTGTCCTGTTTAAGACAGATTCTGTTTTTGATGCATTGTTTTGCTCGTTTTGATGAAACTATCGATTTTATCAGTGGTATAAGCCATGGAGAAGTTATAATACAGTAGATACACTGCAAAAATAAAATATGAATGGGTTTTCAACAGTACTTAAAGTGGTAATTAGCTTTATTATACTAAGGGATCTCACGAGGGTTTTGTTAAGTTTTGTGTGATTGAACTTCACTAGTGCAGAACCGGGCTATAGCCCCGGTTCGTAAGGGCCTTTAGTGCCAGTTCTGTAACCGGCACTAAAGGGTGGGGACTAAAGGTCCCCCCCCCCCCTTGAGTACCAGTTCAACACGAACCGCCGCTAAAGGGCCACCACGTGGCACGAGCCAGGGCCGGGTGTGGGGAGACCGTTAGTACCAGTTGGTGTTACCAACCGGTACTAAAAAGTTTGGGGGGGTTATGGTTTTATTATTTATTTTTCCTTTAATTTTTTGTTTTCCATTTAATTCTTTTTCGTTTGCTGGTATTTTACGATACTACATATTGTACACGTTATGCATATATATAAATATAATTTCTCGTAGAACCGATCACATATATATATATATATATATATATATATATATATATATATATATATATATATATATATATATATATATATACACACCATTATTCACACATACACATGTATATATATACAGTTTTTCCTACATGTTGCCTTCAGAGCCAGTGGCATTTGCCTTGGTGCCTTCGGAGCACGATAAAAATTGGGAGTGGTTCATTAGGGCGGTAGCTTGTAGTAGAATTCCCTTTTGGGATCTATGACCTGGTCGAGCAAAAATCACGCTATTTCCTCTTGAAGTGCTCGTATGCGCTCCACTAGTAGGAGCTCCTCTCGCACTGATTCAAACTGTTAAGAAGGAGATCAATATGCATGTGTATTAGTTGTGTGACTAGATATCGATAATGACGTAAAAATTGTGAATATTGTTCTGTCAAACGTACCCATAGTTGTCTATCAGTTTTGGTCCTTTCGGACATCATCATGCGAATGTTCTCCGAAACGTAGTATGCACACACATCAGTCCCCGGCGCTTGCTTCAGGGCCTTTACGAGAATAGAATTTAATCAGACAATAATTAATCAAGCATGATAATTAATGGTATTGAAACTAGAATTAAAGAGATGCATGGTAGCTAGCTAGTTAGTACTAATTAATTAATTATACCTTGGGTCGAAACCAATACAACTTTTCTTTCCATGGACCTGGAACCTCATTCCTGAACTTTGCTCAAGCCCTGCCTGCCGGCAAAGAAAATGAATAAACGAGTTATTAAATAGTTGATATCAGGAAATGACGAACTAAAGAGGCCGACATATAGTTAATAATGATTGAAATTACCTGTCGACTATCCCCTTCACGATTGTGTAGTCTTTCTTTTTTTTAAGTAGTGAGTCCAGTACTTCAACTGTTCCTTCGTCAACTTTAATGATTAACAAGATCCAATGGAAACTGCATGCACACACGTTTGCATGTCTTAATTAAGCGGGCATGTGCATAACACTCATCAACTACCCTAAACCCTATACAATTAATTATTAACATCTAGCTAGCTAGTAAGTAAAAACAGAATTTGTAGTACAAGACAATGTGACTCACATGAAGTTGTAAGGAAGTAGTATATCTTCATTGGTATTGAGGCGCTTCAAGAACTCTAGCGTGTTTTTCTCTGCATCGTGTTTATACCATGCATATGTCTATGTTTGTTCGTTAACGGTATTTGGGTCAATGAACCCAATACCATAGCATCCACCTTTTTTCATTTCATACATCTTCATCCTGCATAATACCACAGAAAAGAATATAGTGAGGATAATTACAGGTAATGATCGATTAATGAGCACTACAGCTAGCTTGAGACTTAAATTACAGAAAGAAATCGCTTACAGACAATAGCAACTGACAAGAGATTTGTCGAGTGCGTCTTGATTGAATAACTGAAATAGTTCTGAATACTCAACGGACAGAGCTAGCTTATGGAAGTAATACTCTTCCTTGACTTTCACCATGAGGCCCTCTCAATTGTTACTCTTGGTAATTTTCATGTACTAATCATGCAATTCATACATTCTCGTTGGGAGGTTCTTGACCTCCTCAGGCTTGACAAAAGGTTGGCCGCGGACATATTTCCGTTTTATGTCATGCTCTCTAAGCTTAGGCATGGGCTCAATCTCGAGGAGTTGTCCAACAGTGATACCAAGAATTTCAGCCTGCCTCCTATGCTCTGTTGGGGAACGTAGTAATTTCAAAAAATTTCCTACGCACACGCAAGACCATGGTGATGGCATAGCAACGAGAGGGGAGAGTGTCTGTCCACGTACCCTCGTAGAACGAAAGCGGAAGCGTTATAACAACGCTGTTGATGTAGTCGTGCGTCTTCACGATCCGACCGATCCAAGCACCGAACGTCGACACCTCCGAGTTCTGCACACGCTCAGCTCGATGACGATCCCGGACTCGATCCAGCAAAGTGTCGGGATGAGTTCCGTCAGACGACGGCGTGGTACGATGATGATGCTCCACCGACGCAGGGCTTCGCCTAAGCTCCGCGACGATATGACTTCTCCGGCGCAGGGCTTCGCCTAAGCTCCGCGACGATATGACCGAAGTGGAATATGGTGGAGGGGGCACCGCACACGGCTAAGGAACGATCCGTAGATCAACTTGTGTGTCATGGGGTGCCCCCCTGCCCCCGTATATAAAGGAGCAAGGGGGGTGCGGCCAGCCCAAGGGCGCGCTGGAGGAGTCCTACTCCCACCGAGTAGGACTCCCCCTTCCTAGTTGGAATAGGATTGGGAGGGAAGAGGGAAGGGCGCCGCCCCCCCTTGTCCTATTCGGACTAGAGGGGAGGGAGGCGCGCCTGCCCTGGCCGGCCCTTCCTCTTCTCCCTATGGCCCATTAAGGCCCATTGACCCCCCGGGGGGTTCCGGTAACCCCCCGGTGTTCCGGTAACTTCCTGTTTTCATCCGGAACCTTTCCGAAGTCCAAACATAGGCTTCCAATATATCAATCTTTATGTCTCGACCATTTCGAGACTCCTCGTCATGTTCGTGATCACATCCGGACTCGAACAACCTTCGTACATCAAAACTTATAAACTCATAATGAACTGTCATCGAAGCGTTAAGCGTGCGGACCCTACGGGTTCGAGAACTATGTAGACATGACCTAGAACCATTCTCGGTCAATAACCAATAGCGGAACCTGGATGCCCATATTGGTTCCTACATATTCTACTGAAGATCTTTATCGGTCAAACCGCATAACGATATATGTTGTTCCTTTTGTCATCGGTATGTTACTTACCCGAGATTCGATCGTCGGTATCCAATACCTAGTTCAATCTCACATCGTAAGTCTCTTTACTCGCTCGTAATACATCATCTCACAACTAACTCATTAGTTGTAATGCTTGCAAGGCTTATGTGATGTGTATTACCGAGAAGGCCCAGAGATACCTCTCCGACAATCGGAGTGACAAAACCTAATCTCAAATACGCCAACCCAACAAGTACCTTTGGAGACACCTGTAGTACTCCTTTATAATCACCCGATTCGTTGTGACGTTTGGTAGTACCAAAGTGTTCCTCCGTAAACGGAGTTGCATAATCTCATAGTTACAGGAACATGTATAGGTCATGAAGAAAGCAATAGCAATATACTAAACGATCAAGTGCTAAGCTAACGGAATGGGTCATGTCAATCACATCATTCTCCTAATGATGTGATCCCATTAATCAAATGACAACACATGTCTATGGTTAGGAAACATAACCATCTTCGATTAATGAGCTAGTCTAGTAGAGGCATACTAGTGACTATCTGCTTGTCTATGTATTCACACATGTATTATGTTTCCGGTTAATACAATTCTAGCATGAATAATAAACATTTATCATGATATAAGGAAATAAATAATAACTTTATTATTGCCTCTAGGGCATATTTCCTTCAGATCTCCCACTTGCACTAGAGTCAATAATCTAGATTACACAAATGATTCTAACACCCATGGAGTCTTGGTGCTGATCATGTTTTGCTCGTGGAAGAGGCTTAGTCAACGGGTCTGCAACATTCAGATCCGCATGTATTTTGCAAATCTCTATGTCTCCCACTTGGACTTGGTCCCGAATGGAATTGAAGCGTCTTTTGATATGCTTGGTCCTCTTGTGAAATCTGGATTCCTTTGCCAAGGCAATTGCACCAATATTGTCACGAGAAGATCTTCATTGGTCCCGATGCACTAGGTATGACACCTAGATCGGAAATGAACTCTTTCATCCAGACTCCTTCATTTGCTGCTTCGAAGCAGCTATGTACTCCGCTTCACATGTAGATCCCGCCACGACGCTTTGTTTAGAACTGCACCAACCGACAGCTCCACCGTTTAATAAAAATACGATCCGGTTTGCGATTTAGAATCGTCGGATCAGTGTCAAAGCTTGCATCGGCGTAACCATTTACGACTAGCTCTTTGTCACCTCCATATCGAAAACATATCCTTAGTCCTTTTCGGTATTTCAGGATGTTCTTGACCGCTGTCCGATGATCCACTCTGGATTACTTTGGTACCTTCCTGCCAAGCTTACAGCTAAGCATACATCAGGTCTGGTACACAGCATTGCATACATGATAGAGCCTATGGCTGAAGCATAGGGAACATCTTTCATTTTCTCTCTATCTTCTGCTGTGGTCGGGCATTGAGTCTGACTCAATCTTACACCTTGTAATACAGGTAAAAAACCTTTCTTTGCCTGATCCATTTTGAACTTCTTCAAAACTTTATCAAGGTATGTGCTTTGTGAAAGTCCAATTAAGCGTCTTCATCTATCTCTATAGATCTTGATGCCCAATATGTAAGCAGCTTCACCGAGGTCTTTCATTGAAAAACTTTTATTTAAGTATCCTTTTATGCTATCCAGAAATTCTATATCATTTCCAATCAACAATATGTCGTCCACATATAATATCGAAATGCTCTGAGCTCCCACTCACTTTCTTGTAAATACAGGCTTCTCCAAAAGTCTGTATAAAACCATATGCTTTGATCACACTATCAAAGCGTTTATTCCAACTCCGAGAGGCTTGCACCAGACCATAAATTGATCGTTGGAGCTTGCACACTTTGTTAGCACCCTTTGGATCAACAAAACCTTCTGGTTGCATCATATACAACTCTTCTTCTAGAAATCCATTCAAGAATGCAGTTTTTACATCCATTTGCCAAATTTCATAATCATAAAATGCGGCAATTGCTAACATGATTCGGACAGACTTAAGCATCGCTACGGGTGAGAAAGTCTCATCGTAGTCAACCCCTTGAACTTGTCGAAAACCTTTTGCAACAAGTCGAGCTTTGTAGACAGTTACATTACCATCGGCGTCAGTCTTCTTCTTAAAGATCCATTTATTCTCAATGGCTTGCCGATCATCGGGCAAGTCAACCAAAGTCCATACTTTGTTCTCATACATGGATCCCATCTCAGATTTCATGGCTTCCAGCCATTTCGCGGAATCTGGGCTCACCATCGCTTCTTCATAGTTTGTAGGTTCGCCATGGTCAAGTAACATGACTTCCAGAATAGGATTACCGTACCACTCTGTGCGTATTTTACTCTGGTTGACCTCGAAGTTCAGTAGTAACTTGATCTGAAGCTTCATGATCATCATCATTAGTTTCCTCACTAATTGGTGTAGTTGTCACAGGAACCGTTTCTTGTGATGAACTACCTTCCAATAAGGGAGTAGATACAGTTATCTCATCAAGTTCTAATTTCCTCCCACTCACTTCTTTCGAGAGAAACTCCTTCTCTAGAAAGGATCCGAATTTAGCAACGAAAACCTTGCCTTCAGATCTGTGATAGAAGGTGTACCCAACACTCTCCTTTGGGTATCCTATGAAGACACATTTCTCCGATTTGGGTTCGAGCTTATCTGGTTGAAGTTTCTTCACATAAGCATTGCAGCCCCAAACTTTAAGAAACGACAACTTTGGTTTCTTGCCAAACCACAGTTCATACGGTGTCGTCTCAACGGACTTATATGGTGCCCTATTTAACGTGAATGCGGCCGTCTCTAAAGCATATCCCCAAAACGATAGCGGTAAATCAGTAAGAGACATCATAGATCGCACCATATCAAGTAAAGTACGATTACGACGTTCGGACACACCATTTCTCTGTGGTGTTCCGGGTGGCGTGAGTTGCGAAACTATTCCACATTGTTTCAAATGTAAACCAAACTCGTAACTCAAATATTCTCCTCCACGATCCGATCGTAGAAACTTTATTTTCTTGTTACGATGATTTTCCACTTCACTCTGAAATTCTTTGAACTTTTCAAATGTTTCAGATTTGTGTTTCATTAAGTAGATATACCCATATCTGCTCAAATATTCTGTGAAGGTGAGAAAATAACGATACCGCTTGCGTGCCTCAACATTCATTGCACCACAAACATCGGTATGTATGATTTCCAACAAATCAGTTGCTCGCTCCATAGTTCCGAGAACGGCGTTTTAGTCATCTTGCCCATGAGGCACGGTTCGCAAGTACCAAGTGATTCATAATCAAGTGATTCGAAGCCCATCAAGATAGAGTTTCTTCATGCGTTTTACACGATATGACCCAAACGGCAGTGCCACAAATAAGTTGCATTATCATTATCAACTCTGCATCTTTTGGTTTCAACACTATGAATATGTGTACTACTACTATCGAGATTCAATAAAAAATAGACCACTCTTCAAGGGTGCATGACCATAAAAGATATTATTCATATAAATAGAACAACCATTATTCTCTGTCTTAAATGAATAACCGTCTCGCATCAAACAAGATCCAGATATAATGTTCATGCTTAACGCTGGCACCAAATAACAATTATTTAGGTCTAAAACTAATCCCGATGGTAGATGTAGAGGTAGCGTGCCGACCGCGATCACATCGACTTTGGAACCATTTCCCACGCGATCGTCACCTCGTCCTTAGCCAATCTTCGCAATCCGTAGTTCTGTTTGAGTTGCAAATATTAGCAAGAACCAGTATCAAATACCAGGTACTACTGCGAGTATTAGTAAGGTACACATCAATAACATGTATATCACATATACCTTTGATCACCTTGCCATCCTTCTTATCCGCCAAATACTTGGGGCAGTTCCGCTTCAAATGTCCAGTTTGCTTGCAGTAAAAACACTCGTTTCAGGCTTAGGTCCAGACTTGGGTTTCTTCTCTTGAGCAGCAACTTTCTTGCTGTTCTTTTGAAGTTCCTTCTTCTTTCCTTTGCCCTTTTCTTGAAACTAGTGGTCTTGTTGACCATCAACACTTGATGCTTTTTCTTGATTTCTACCTCCGCTGCTTTTAGCATTGCGAAGAGCTCGGAATTGTTTTGGTCATCCCTTGCATATTATAGTTCATCACGAAGCTCTTGTAGCTTGGTGGCGATGATTGGAGAATTCTGTCAATGACACTATCATCCGGAAGAGTAACTCCCAGTTGAATCAAGTGATTATTATACCCGGACATTTTGAGTATATGTTCACCGACGAACTATTCTCCTCCATCTTGCAGCTATAGAACTTATTGGAGACTTCATATCTCTCAATCCGGGCATTTGCTTGAAATATTAACTTCAACTCCTGGAACATCTCATATGCTCCATGACGTTCAAAACGTCGTTGAAGACCCGGTTCTAAGCCGTAAAGCATGGCACACTGAACTATCGAGTAGTCATCAGCTTTGCTCGCGGGACGTTCACAACTTCGGCGTTGCTCTCTGCAGCAGGCCTGGCACCCAGCGGTGCTTCCAGGACGTAATTCTTCTGTGCAGCAATGAGGATAATCCTCAAGTTACGGACCCAGTCCGTGTAATTGCTACCATCATCTTTCAACTTTGCTTTCTCAAGGAACGCATTAAAATTCAACGGAACAACAGCACGAGCCATCTATCTACAGTAAACATAGACAAGCAAAAATACTATCAGGTACTAAGTTCATGATAAATTTAAGTTTAATTAATCATATTAAAACCTCCCACTTAGACAGACATCTCTCTAGTCATCTAAGTGATTACGTGATCCAAATCAACTAAACCATGTCCGATCATCACGTGAGATGGAGTAGTTTCAATGGTGAACATCACTATGTTGATCATATCTACTATATGATTCACGCTCGACCTTCGGTCTCCGTGTTCGAGGCCATATCTGTTATATGCTAGGCTCGTCAAGTTTAACCTGAGTATTCGCGTGCGCAACTGTTTTGCACCGTTGTATTTGAGCGTAGAGCCTATCACACCCGATCATCACGTGGTGTCTCAAAGACGAAGAACTTTCGCAGCGGTGCATACTCGGGAGAACACTTCTTGATAATTTTAGTGAGAGATCATCTTATAATGCTACCGTCAATCAAAGCAAGATAAGATGCATAAAGGATAAACATCACATGCAATCAATATAAGTGATATGATATGGTCATCATCATCTTGTGCTTGTGATCTCCATCGCCAAGCACCGTCATGATCACCATCGTCACCGGTAGCGACACCTTGATCTCCATCGAAGCATCGTTGTCGTCTCGCCAACTATTGCTTCTCGACTATCGCTACTGCTTAGTGAAGTAAAGCAATTACATGGCTTTTGCATTTCATACAATAAGCGACAACCATATGGCTCCTGCCGATTGCCGATAACTTCGGTTACAAAACATGATCATCTCATACAATAAAATATAGCATCACGTCTTGACCACATCACATCACAACATGCCCTGCAAAAACAAGTTAGGCGTCCTCTACTTTGTTGTTGCAAGTTTTACGTGGCTGCTACGGGCTGAGCAAGAACCGTTCTTACCTCGCATCAAAACCACAACGATAGTTTGTCAAGTTGGTGTTGTTTTAACCTTCGCAAGGACGGGCGTAGCCACACTCAGTTCAACTAAAGTGAGAGAAACTGACACCCGCGGTCACCTTTAAGCAACTAGTGCTCGAGCGGTGAAACCAGTCTCGCGTAAGCGTCTGGCGTAATGTCGGTCCGGCGCTTCATCTCACAATACCGCCAACCAAAGTATGACATGCTGGTAAGCAGTATGACTTATATCGCCCACAACTCACTTGTGTTCTACTCGTGCATATGACATCAACACATAAAACCAGGCTCGGATGCCACTGTTGGGGAGCGTAGTAATTTCAAAAATTTCCTCGCACACGCAAGACCATGGTGATGCCATAGCAACGAGAGGAGAGTGTCTGTCCATGTACCCTCGTGAGACCGAAAGCGAAGGCGTTATAACAACGCTGTTGATGTAGTCGTACATCTTCACGATCCGACCGATCCAAGCACCGAGCGTCACGGCACCTCCGAGTTCTGCACACGTTCAGCTCGATGGCGATCCCGGACTCGATCCAGCAAAGTGTCGGGATGAGTTCCGTCAACCGACGGCGTGGTGGCGATGATGACGCTCCACCGGCGCGGGGCTTCGCCTAAGCTCATGACGATATGACTTCTCCGGCGCAGGGCTTCGCTAAGCTCATACGATATGACCGGCGGAATATGGTGGAGGGGCACCGCCTGCGGCTAAGGAACGATCCGTAGATCAACTTGTGTGTCATGGGGTGCCCCCTGCCCCGTGTATAAAGGAGCAAGGGGTGCGGCCAGCCAAAGGGCGCGCTGGAGGAGTCCTACTCCCACCGAGTAGGACTCCCCCTTCCTAGTTGGAATAGGATTGGGGAGGGAAGAGGGAAGGCGCGCCCCCCCCCTCCTTGTCCTATTCGGACTAGAGGGAGGGGGCGCGCCTGCCTGCCCTGGCCGGCCCTTCCTCTTCTCCCTATGGCCCATTAAGGCCCATTGACCCCGGGGTTCCGTAACCCCGGTGTTCCGATAACTTCCTGTTTTCATCCGGAACCTTTCCAAGTCAAACATAGGCTTCCAATATATCAATCTTTATGTCTCGACCATTTCGAGACTCCTCGTCATGTCCGTGATCACATCCGGGACTCGAACAACCTTGGTACATCAAAACTTATAAACTCATAATGAACTGTCATCGAAGCGTTAAGCGTGCGGACCCTACGGGTTCGAGAACTATGTAGACATGACCTAGAACCATTCTCGGTCAATAACCAATAGCGGAACCTGGATGCCCATATTGGTTCCTACATATTCTCGAAGATCTTTATCGGTCAAACCGCATAACGATATCGTTGTTCCTTTTGTCATCGGTATGTTACTTACCCAAGATTCGATCGTCGGTATCCAATACCTAGTTCAATCTCGTTCTCGGTAAGTCTCTTTACTCGTTCCGTAATACATCATCTCACAACTAACTCATTAGTTGTAATGCTTGCAAGGCTTATGTGATGTGTATTACCGAGAAGGCCCAGAGATACCACTCCGACAATCGGAGTGACAAAACCTAATCTTGAAATCGCCAACCCAACAAGTACCTTTGGAGACACCTGTAGTACTCCTTTATAATCACCCGATTACGTTGTGACGTTTGGTAGTACCAAAGTGTTCCTCCGATGGCAGGAGTTGCATAATCTCATAGTTACAGGAACATGTATAGGTCATGAAGAAAGCAATAGCAATATACTAAGCGATCAAGTGCTAAGCTAACGGAATGGGTCATGTAAATCACATCATTCTCCTAATGATGTGATCCCATTAATCAAATGACAACACATGTCTATGGTTAGGAAACATAACCATCTTCGATTAATGAGCTAGTCTAGTAGAGGCATACTAGTGACTATCTGTTTGTCTATGTATTCACACATGTATTATGTTTCCGGTTAATACAATTCTAGCATGAATAATAAACATTTATCATGATATAAGGAAATAAACAATAACTTTATTATTGCCTCTAGGGCATATTTCCTTCATGCTCATCGGTTATTACCAGCTGACCGGCGCCGGTACTCTCATGTGTTGGTACAACAAGCGGGGGGATCGATTGCGCCGCCTGTTCTCCTAGCTGGGGAACGGTTTTCCCGTATTTTTGGCCAGCTGCTTGGCTCGAGCTCGAGCTCGACTCCTTTTGTCATGCTCTATGTGCCTTCCTGATTTGGCGCTCATAGTCTGAGTCAACAGGCTTGGGAGCTGGTGCTTTAGCCATACGAATAAAGTGGTCAATCTTATCCTCGGGCACTTTCTCCCTTGGCGGCGGTGGCGGTTTCGGTCCAAAATGGGCGTCCACTTGGGCCTTCACTATGGCTTCATTTTTCTCTTTGGTCATGTCGTGAGGCCTCTGCGGAAGAGGCGCGAGGCTACTTGGACCATATTGAAATCGCTTGCCTCCGCCTGTACCTCCTGTGCTACCTCGACTTGTAGCACTACGCACCATAGCTGCGGCGGCTCTCTTCCGCGATTGTTGAGGCAGCGGAGACGGCTGTCACGGTGTCAGACTTGGAGGAGGAGTGGCATGCATTGGTGGACTTGGAGGAGGAGGAGTGGCCTCACGCGTTGGCTGAGTTGAAGAAGGAGGAGTGGCCTCACGCGTTTGCTGAGTTGAAGCAGGAGGAGTGGCCTCACGCGTTGGCTGAGTTGAAGCAGGAGGAGTGGCCTCACGCATTGGCTGAGTTGAAACAGGAGGAGTGGCCTGAAGCTGTGCCGGACTTGGAGGAGCGTGAGCCGTCTGCTCCTCGTCACTTACTGGAATGTCAAGGTCTAGCTGACATGGTGTCAATGGCCTTCCAAAGATGATGCAATCCTTTCTCCATAGGATGATACGATGTATGGCCTCTCCCAGTGTGTGCTCCTCGTCACCTCCAGGAATGTCAAGATGTAGCCCCGAATATTGGTCCACCACCTCATCAACCACGACACGAGCATAGTTGGCTGGAATCGTTCTGCAATGGTAGGTTACTCCGGGGGGATTTGTATAAGTAACACCGTCCGACGCCTTCACGGATATGTTCTTTATTTTGAAGTGTAGCTCACAGTTAGTGTTCTCCATGATGTCATCCACAGGGTATCTATCCAGCAGTGCGTCGCCTGGGGCGGAACCCACGCTGCTTCTCGGCATGGATGAGACGGTCCTATCCAATGTTGGATCATCCGCTAGCTGCGGCCGCTGCTGAGACCCCCTTTCCTGGCTAAGCAAGTCGATCTGCTACTGCTACTGCTGCAATTTGAGTGCCAAGTCCGCATCCGCTGATTCTAGGCCTTGAAGGTGTTCTGCTTCCTACTTCCTCTACTCGTCCTCCAGCTTCTTCTTCTTCTCGTCCTCCATCTTCCTTCTTGCACGGCTTCTGTAGTCGGTGTTCCACTCAGAAAATCCCTCATACCACGGCACAACGCCCTTGCCTCGTGTTCTTCCCGGGTGTTCAGGATTTCCCAGGGCGCGCGTAAGCTCGTCGTTCTCTCTGTTGGGCGTGAACACCCCCTTTCGAGCTTCTTCTATTGCTTCAACTAACTTAACATCGGCTCCTTTAAGACATGCCTTCTTCAAAACCTTGCATGTCTTCGGGTCCTACACCCTCCCATGCGCATAGAACCAAGTTCTGCACCTGGGGGGCCAGCTCAATGTAACTGGAGTGACCTGTGCAGCCAGCATCTCTTGCTCAGACTTATCCCACTTAGGCATTGCCACCGTGTAGCCAGCCCCAACCTATGGAATTGCTGCTTTTTTGCGGCATTGGCCTTGTTTTTTCTGGACCGTTCCTTAGATAATTCTGATTCCTTAAATTTCACGAAATCTTCCCAGTGTTCTCTTTGGTTCTTCAGTATTCCCTTGAATCCTGGAGTCTTCTTTCCTGCTTTGACGTAGTTATTCCATGCAGTTTTCTTGTGGTTGTTGAATGCAATTGCCATCTTCCTAAGAGCAGCGTCCTTGACTTTCTCCACATCTGCAGCTGTGAAATGATCTGGTAGGGTGAAATGTTCCATGAGATCTTCCCAAAGCGTAGTTTTTGCTCTGTCGTTGACAAAAGTAAGATCTGGACGGGGCTTTGATGGCTCTTTCCATTCTTGAAGGGAGATCGGGAGTTTGTCCTTCACAAGAAATCTGCACTGACGAACGAACTTGTTCGCAATGTTATTAGGCGCTATTGGTTCGCCATTAGTTTTGATGGCATCGATATTGTACTTTACTCCCTCCTTCAACTTTTTTCCCTGTCCTTGCACTCTGCCTGTAGAAGATTTGCTCGATCCGAAGAGCTGAAAGAAGAAAGATTGATTCATTAATATATCTTCAAATCATTTAAAACATGTGATGATCACCAGATGCCTGCTTATATAAATATACCTCGCCTGTCTCTGTTATTTCAAGATCAACATTTTCTTCGCCGTCATAATCATTAATTTCTTCGCCATCATAATCAAAGTCATTGTCCATGACTTCATCAATTCGGTTGTCGCGATCGAATATCATATCATCACCCTCCCCGGTATTGTTCAGATATTGGGAGCTGTCATCTTCTTCATTTCGATCATCTGGCGCGCGAGGGGACCGTATGATCTCGAACAGGGCCTCTTCTCCCTCTCTGCCGGTATTGTCTGCCATAGCTTTTATTTAACTAATCCAGAAGAAATATAAAACAATTTAGTATTCAAATTACAATGCATGCGTGCAATCAATAAGGAAATCCGGAGTCATAGTACATAATATACATCATCTCGAATAATATATAATCTCGAATACATCGTCTCGAATATTATATATCGAATACATCACTAGCTAGTGTCGTGGTATTCTCACGGGGGGCTTGCGAGTCGACAGATGCCACAAGGGCTTAGTGTGAGGGTAAGACTGCTGCTGATAGGACCGGGAGCGGGTATGCGAGTAGCACGTGGTGGTTTACCCAGCTTCGGAGCTCTCCGGAGACATAATACTCCTACTGCTGCATGTCTGAGTGTATCTGATATATCTAGTACAGAGTGCTCCTGGAGCTGTATCTGGGCTCAGTGCCATAGGCATCTGGCTTTGTATATGCCTATATGAGGCATGCTAGTGGCCAGCCATATGGCCGTGAGCCTGTGTGCTCATGTGGATGGATAGCTAGCTAGCTTGCTAGCTAGTTGCTTGTGTGTGTGCGTGAGAGTCCATCCCCTGGATGGATGGATGTGTGCCTCCTTTTATAGTGTGAGGCTAGCTTAGCTTGTAAGCTATGTGGTGGTATGGGAGCAAGGCATGGTGGGTGTCATCCTTGTCCCCTGGGTCATTTTATAAATAGTGCCAGGGGACAAGTGACACTATACATGATGGCTGAGATGACACGTGAATAATGCTCGGGTACATCCGTCTCGTCGGTGTCTCGTCGATGTCGGGTCGGGCGGCAGTCGGCAGCCGGCTAGTTGGCGCAGTCGGCAGCCGACTGGTTGGCGTAGTCGGATGGGGAGACGGCAGGAGCGGCCAGGCAGTCAGACTGAGGGGCTTTGCTAGCCCCGATGTCTTGAATAATTGTCTTGCCGTCTTCGGGGTATCCGTGTCCAATTACTCCGACAGTAGCCCCCAAGCCTCTGGGCAACTTGGCAAAGTTGGGCGGAGGTTTTTTGGCGAGTGTTCATGGAAATGATCATGAAAAAGACAAAGTTAGTCCACGCAGATATATCAAACGTTTGCTTTTAGCATTGCAAGTTTTATGCGGAGGGTGCTGACTCGGTTTCGTCCGGGCCCCCGTCAATCTTTTTCATGTTCCCTCCACTCTTTGGCTTGTGCTCTCGCTTGCCGGACAGCCGCTCTGCGATCTGTGGCTGAGAGTGGGCCGCGGAGTGGAGTGTACAGTACTCAGACTCTGGGAGCAGATTCGACCGAGCAGATACTCGTAAAGGAAACGGCCGGGTCGCCCGAACCGTTTTTCTCCCGGACATTTTTCGCGTGGGTGGCCTCCAGCGTTCACCCTTGCTAGCCGGACAGCCGCTCTGCGGTCTGTGACTAAGAGTGAGCCTTTGGTACTGCGTGCGCTACTTTGCCGTCTGCGGGAACAAACGTCTCAGGCCAAGCGGCCAGCCCCCGGGCCAACTCTGGCTGGCGCTGGGGCAAACAGTGATGCAACTGTAATTAAAATGTGGAGATAGCCCCCGAGCATCGCTCAAGGTTATCCGTGCTTGCGTGATGCAAAAATATGCGGGCGAGGAGCTCACATTGATTTTCGTGTAGTCGCGGTCGTCGAATACAGCCGGCGCGACTCGGCGCTGGCGGAGCGCGTCGGCGCACCCGCTGGGTGTAGCCTTCGAGCCCCCGGGTGCTCGAAGGGGGGTCCCGGCGGGTCAGGCTCGACCGGCCAGGCGGCGAGGCGTCTTGCAACGCCCTTTTTCTTCTTTTTTTTCTCTTCTGCCAGCTGCTGGCAACCGGACAAAACTCTTCTCTTGTCTGCAATCTTCGTGGGGGCGCGCCAGCGCACCCGCTGGGTGTAGCCCCCGAGATTCGGGCCGACTGCTAAGCAGTCGGGCCGGATCTCCCGGCAACTACTTTGTCTTCTTGTTTGCGGGGGCGCGTCAGCACACCCGCTGGGTGTAGCCCCCGAGATTCGGGCCGACTGCTGAGCAGTCGGGCCTGATCTCCTGGCAACTACTATGTCTTCTTTCTTCTTCTCTTTGTCCAGCTGCGGGTAGCCGGACGCATATTCCTTTTCCATCCGGCTAGGTAGTCGGACTTCTGGAAACGAGCAGCCAGGTGGGCATCCGGCCTAACTTTTCTCCACCTGGCAATAATTTTTTTCCTTCTCTTTTCTCTTCGTCCGTCGACTGATGGTATCCGGACGGGCACGTTTCTTTTTTCTCAGCACCTGGCCACTTTCTCAGCCGGACGCGATGCTCTTTCTTTCTTTCTTTTTTTTCCAGTCGGCTCTGTGCAGTCGGACACACTCCAGCCGCCCTCAAGCATTCGACCTTTGACTTTTTCAGCCGGCAGTCGGCCTCTTCTATTCTCTCTTTTTTTAAGATGGACTCCTCCTCCTTTCTTTTCCTCGCGTGGGGCAGCCGGCCCTCTTTCTTTTCTTCTCCAGCCGGCCCTGGGCAGACGGATGTGGGAACCAGCGGCCGGCGAGCGGGAAGCCGGCGGCCAGCCAGGCCGGCCGGTTGGTGGCCGAAACCAGCAGGCGGCGGAGCCAGCGGTCCGCTCAAGCGGAGACGGCAGCGGCCGGAGCAGGCGCGGAGGCCGGCAGCGGAGGCGGCCGGGTTGGGGAGCGGACGGGCTTGACGAGGAAGGCCGGGCGGAGCCGACAGTCGGAAGCCGCCCAGCAAGGAGTCGGAGTCAGTGCGGGCGGAGCAGGCCGAGCACGGAGCCGCGTCCGGTGGCGGCAACGGCAACTCGGCGCGAGGCGGCCCGGTCAGGGCAGGTGCAAAGACGGCAGGCGCGGGATTCGTTGCGGAGCGACGCAGAGGCCGGCCAGCGGATCCGCTGGACGGAGGGGCGCAGACGCATAGCCGGGAGGCTGCAGCGGAGTGGAGCAGCGAGGTGGGCGTGCAGCTGGCGCGGACAGAGATCGGCCGGCTGGCGGGGAGGCGGCCGAGCGGAGCAGCGTAGTGGCCGGCGCGTGGCGAGCAGAGCGGCCAAGCGCGGGTCATCGGCTGGAGGCGGTGAGCCGAGCCGCACGGGCCGGGTTCGGGGAAGCCGGCAGCGGCCGGTGGTGAGGCGGAGGGCCGGGCCGCCGTGGCAGCAGAGCACGACGGCGGTCGAGTAGAGCAGCCGGATGCAACGGCCGTGGGCGGAGGCCAGCACGGGACCCGCCAGTGGTCGCGGGAGGGGTGAGCTCGGCGGGGCCGCGCATGGGGGAGCGGGCGCAGCGCAGCGCGCTGGAGGCGGCCAGGCACGGAGAGCAGCCGGCGAAGCACCATGACCCGGCAGTCGGCGCGGGGAGGCGGGACGGGGCGCGGCGGCGCTGGCGACGGGGCGGAGCAGGCCGCGGCGGCAACCTGCGCGAGCGGGCGACCCGGAGGTCGAAGGAGGTGAGGCCGTCCTCCGACGGGCGCGGGGAAGCCCACGACGGGCGGCAGAGCAGCCGGGCGGAGTAGCGGCCCGCGCAGAGGTGCGTGCAGATGGAGCTTGCTGGGGCGGGGGAAGCCGCACGCCACGTGTGCGAGGGCGGAGCTCCTGCGAGGTCAGGTGGCCCGACGCTGACCGCAGCCACACACGCGCGGCCAGGCCATGGTCGCAGCTGGTTAGCGCCGCGGCCACGCAGCCGGCCAGCACCGTGGCGCCAGGCCAGGCAGCAATATGTTCAGTTTAGCAGCAAATCGTGCTCGTGGGGTAGTCTGGGTGATGTACTGGTCGTATCCGATCCGCATCTGAGAAGAGTATAGCATTATCTGGGACGCGTACGGGGAATGGTTTGGCTATGGCGTGGCTAATGGTTTGACCATTGTTTGACTCTTATCTAACTAGCTTGTAGATGGTATATGGAGGAGCCAACGCGCGTTTCGGCCAGGGCAAGGCGCAACGCAGATGGTAGCAGACGCGACGGGCGCGTGGATGAACGCGACCGACCGAAGCGAAGCCCGGCGCGGCGCGTGCGCGGACGGGCGGCCGGCGTCGCAACGGTGGTGACGAAGAGGGCGAGGCCAACGACGAGGACGCGCCACCCCTCGCGGCCGCTCCGGGGGCGTGTTGGCATCGAGCCCCCGAGCGCTACCGGAGAGACGGCACGACGCCGCGGTGATGATGACGAAGATGGTCCCGTCCGGACTGCGAAACAAGCAGCAGCGTGGTAGCAAAGTACCACACCACGGTGGGCGCCAAATGTCGTGGTATTCTCACGGGGGGCTTGCGAGTCGACAGATGCCACAAGGGCTTAGTGTGAGGGTAAGACTGCTGCTGATAGGACCGGGAGCGGGTATGCGAGTAGTACGCGGTGGTTTACCCAGCTTCGGAGCTCTTCGAAGAGATAATACTCCTACTGCTGCATTTCTGAGTGTATCTGATATATCTAGTATAGAGTGCTCCTGGAGTTGTATCTGGGCTCAGTGCCATAGGCATCTGGCTTTGTATATGCCTATATGAGGCATGCTAGTGGCCGGCCATGCTCATGGCCGTGAGCCTGTGTGCTCATGTGGATGGATAGCTAGATAGCTTGCTAGCTAGTTGCTTGTGTGTGTGCGTGAGAGTCCATCCCCTGGATGGATGGATGTGTGCCTCCTTTTATAGTGTGAGGCTAGCTTAGCTTGTAAGCTATGTGGTGGTATGGGAGCAAGGCATGGTGGGTGTCATCCTTGTCCCCTGGGTCACTTTATAAATAGTGCCAGGGGACAAGTGACACTATACATGATGGCTGAGATGACACGTGAATAATGCTCGGGTACATCCGTCTCGTCGGTGTCTCGTCGATGTCGGGTCGGGCGGCAGTTGGCAGCCGGCTAGTTGGCGCAGTCGGCAACCGACTGGTTGGCGTAGTCGGACGGGGAGCCGGCAGGAGCGGCCGGGCAGTCAGACTGAGGGGCTTTGCTAGCCCCGATGTCTTGAATACTTGTCTTGCCGTCTTCGGGGTATCCGTGTCCAATTACTCCGACAGCTAGCTAGCTAATAAAGATCGAATACTACAGAATAATCTAGGCCACTCACGGTTCCTGAGGCGTGGGCGGTGGACACCCAAAGAGAAGGAACCATCACAGGATCATAGCTCCGGTCATCTCCCCAAAGACCCTGCCAGGTATTGGAGAACCTGACGTCCATAGCATCCATGTAGTGACGGACGTGCTCGTCCTCCTCCTTGACACAGCGACACACCACCTCCGGCGGGGCCGGCTCCCTCCGCACCGAAAGTGGCCCACGGGAACGCCACCAAAGGAGCTCAGGGTCGACGACGGGACCTGGGTTCCTCACCAAGCGGCGAGCCCCTGAAGGTAGCACCTCCCAGTGCCAGCTCAGCGGAGCCCAGTCCTGGACATGGGTCCTCTGAAGCAGGACGTCGTCGCGAACGAGTCGACGGCGAGGATGCGGGCCGGGCATCGTCGAGAACAAATACTATACGCCGCGAAAGTAACATTTTTTAAATGATTGAATTGTGATTTCTTATATGCAAATTCTAAATTTGTATAACTAAAATTATAAGAAACTAAAAACTAACATTTCTATAACATTTCTATAACAATTTGAAATTAATCTAATTCATCTAGCTAAAACTAACATTTCTAAAATTTCTAACATTTCTATAACATTTCTAACATTACTATAACATTTCTATATACTAGTTGACATTAATCTAATCTAATTAATTAATTCATCTAAAACATTTGTATAAAAAACAGAAAAAAACTAAAAAATAAAAATAAAAACAGAATCGTAGTGTGCATACACAGGCTTGTGCAGTGTGCTGGCGCTGGCGGCGCAGGGGCTTCGATTGGAGGAAGGAGAGGGGCCGGGGAGAGGGGCTCACAGCGCGGGCGACGGCGACGGCGAGGCAGAGGGGACGGCGACGGGACGGGACGGGCAGGCGGCGGCAGCGACGGGATGGTGACGAGCGGCGGCGGCACGGCGAGGGATGGCGACGAGGCGGCGAAAGGGCGGCGGTAACGGGACGGGCGACGAAGCGGCGATGAGGGGCGGCGGCGACGGGGCAGAGGAGAAGAAGCAGAGGGAGAACAAACTGACCAATTTTTTTGAAGTGTTTTCTTATATAGAACCTACCTTTAGTACCGGTTGGAGCCACTAACCGGTACTAAAGGTCTGTTTTGGCCAGGCGAAGCGGCGGGAAGCGCACCCCCTTTAGTACCAGGTTGTGGCCACAACCGATACTAAAGGCCCCCCCCCCCTTTAGTACCAGTTGGAGCCACCACCCGGTACTAAAGGGGGTGTACTGGCGCAGGTGCGGTGCGGGTAAGTTTAGTCCCACCTCGCTAGCTGAGGGGCGCCCACACCTGTTTAAAAGCCCCGGCGCGGCTGCTCTATCGAACTCCTCTCTATAGCAGGCTTCTGGGCCGAACTCCGCCTCTCTGTCCTGTGGGCCTACTGGGCCCTGCGGGCCTGCATCGTGGCCCAACTGCAGGTTGGGTTACTAGTCGTATGCAGGCCGCTGTTGCCAAGTAGGTGGGCTTTTTTAATTTAGTTTTGTCTAAAAAACAATTAGTTTTTTTTCTTTTCTACTTTATTTATTTCTGAATATTTTTTCTTTAGGTACAAAATATTTCAAAATTTTCTGTTAGTGCGAGTAGTTTTCAAATTTGAATAGCTTAATTTTTTTATTTAGTTTTTGTCTCAAAATTTAGCTTTTTTCTTTTCTACTTTATTTATTTATGAATATTTTTTCTTTAGGTACAAAAAATTACAAACTTTCTGTTAGTGCCAGTAGTTTTCAAATTTGAATAGTTTACATTTGAATTATTTGACGAACTAATTTGTAGACGAAGTGCATCCAGTTTTTGCACATAAAATTTCTTCGCGTTTCAAATATCAAAACACATAAGTACCCTAACTATTACAAAGATTCCCTCCGGTTTGTTCGAAGCGGCAGTTTCCAGATATATAAGTCCGGAAAGTCACTACAGAAGAAAGTGATGACGGTGAAGCCTATCACATCCCAGAGTGAGATCTTTGGGTGTGAAACTTTTTCTTCGTGTGTGTCCCTTTGCGCCGTAACCATTGACAATCTTCATCATTTAACTGGATGCTCAGATCAATATTCACTGTGAATGGAGCAATTTCATCAAACTTTTCATAATCTTCTGACACGTATGTCTTGTCATCCACTCCCACGATGTTTTTTTTCCTGAAAGAACTATGTGGCGCTTTGGCTCGTCGTATGATGCATTCGCTTCCTTATATTTTCTTTTTCTCGGCCTGGTAGACATGTATTTCACATAGAAAACCTGCGCCACATCATTGGCTAGGACGAATGGTTCGTTTGCATACGCAAGATTGTTGAGATCCACTGTTGTCATTCCGTACTGCGGTCTTCCGTTACCCCGCCTCGTGTCATATTGACCCATTTGCACCGAAACAAAGGGACCTTCAAACCACCTCCATAGTTAAGTTCCCATATGTTCTCCATGTAACCATAATATGTTTCCTTTCTCGTGTTGGTTGTTGAATCAAAGCGGACACCACTGTTTTGGTTGGTGCTCTTCTTATCTTGGGCGATCATGTAAAATGTATTCCCATTTATCTTGTACCCTTTGAAAGTCATTATATTCGAAGATGGTAACTGGGACAACAAGTACAGGTCATCTTCAATATCGCCATCATGCATGGCACGTGTCTGCAACCAACCGGCGGAAGTCCTCGTTTGTTCACGTGTAATCCAGTCATCAGACTGCTCCGGGTTTTTGGAATGTAGAGAATTCTTGTGTTCCTCCATATACGGAGCCACCAAGGCGGAATTCTGTAGAACTGTGTAGTGTGCTTCAGTGAGAGAATGCCCGTCCATACATATTATTTGATCCCCACCTAGCATGCCTTTTCCATCCAGTCTGCCCTTATGCCGCGATTCAGGAACACAAATCGTCTTAAGGTCAGGAATAAAGTCAATACAAAACTCAATGACCTCCTCATTCTCGTGGCCCTTCGAGATGCTTCCTTCTGGCCAAGCACGGTTATGAACATATTTCTTCAAGACTCCCATGAACCTCTCAAAGGGAAACATATTGTGTAGAAATATAGGACCCAAAACGTTAATCTCTTCGCAAAGGTGAACTAGGACGTGCGTCAAGATGTTGAAGAAGGATGGTACACCAACTCGAAACTGACAAGACATTGCACCAAATCATTCTGTAACCTTGGTATGATTTCTGGATCGATTACCTTCTGAGAGATTGCATTGAGGAATGCACATAGCTTCACAATGGCTAATCGAACGTTTTCCGTAGAAGCCCCCTCAATGCAACTTGAAGCAGTTGCGTCATAATCACGTGGCAGTCATGAGACTTTAGGTTCTGGAACTTTTTCTCTGCCATATTTATTATTCCCTTTATATTCAACGAGAAGCTAGACGGTACCTTCATACTGAGCAGGCATTCAAAGAAGATTTCCTTCTCTTCTTTGGTAAGAGCGTAGCTGGCATGACCCTGATGTATGTCATCTTTTCCGTGCATATGTTGCTGGTCCTCCCGTGCCTCCGGTGTATCTTTTGTCTTCCCATACACGCCCACGAAGCCAAGCAGGGTCACGCAAAGATTCTTCGTCACGTGCATCACGTCGATTGCGGAGCGGACATCTAGGTCTTTCCAATAGGGCAGGTCCCAAAATATAGATTTCTTCTTCCACATGGGTGCGCGTCCGTAAGCGTTATTCAGAACAGGTTGTCCGCCAGGACCCTTTACGAAGATTACCTTCAAATCCTTGACCATATCATGTACATCAGCACTAGTACGGTGGCGAGGATTCGTCCGGTGATCCGCCTCACCTTTGAAATGCTTGCCTTTTTTTCTTACGGGATGCCTGCTCGGAAGAAATCGACGATGTCCCAGGTACACATTCTTCCTACAACTATCCAAATATATACTGTCGGTATCATCCAAACAGTGCGTGCATCCGCGCTATCCCTTGTTTGTCTGTCCTGAAAGGTTATTGAGAGCAGGCCAATCATTGATGGTCACGAATAGCAACGCCTTTAGGTCAAATTCTTCCTGTTTGTGCTCATCCCACACACGTACACCTTTTCCATTCCACAGCTGTAATAGTTCTTCAACTAATGGCCTTAGGTACACATCAATGTCGTTGCCGGGTTGCTTAGGACCTTGGATGAGCACTGGCATCATAATGAACTTCCGCTTCATGCACAACCAAGGAGGAAGGTTATACAAACATAGAGTCACAGGCCACGTGCTATGGTTGCTGCTCTGCTCCCCAAAAGGATTAATGCCATCTGCGCTTAGAAGAAACCATACGTTCCTTGGGTCACATGCAAACTCCTCCCTGTACTTTCTCTCGATTTTTCTCACTGCGAGCCGTCAGCGGGTACTCTCAACTTTCCGTCTTTCTTACGGCCTTCTCCGTGCCATCGCATCGCCTTGGCATGCTCTTTGTTTTGGAACAAACGTTTCAACCGTGGTATTATAGGAGCATACCACATCACCTTGGCAGGAATCTTCTTCCTGGGGTGCTCGCCCTCGACATCACCAGGGTCATCGCGGCTGATCTTATAGCGCAATGCACCACATACCGGGCACGCGTTCAAATCCTCGTACTCACCGCGGTAGAGGATGCAGTCATTAGGGCATGCATGTATCTTCTGCACCTCTAACCCTAGAGGGCAGACAACCTTCTTTGCTTTGTATGTACTCTCGGGCAATTCGTTGTCCTTTGGAAGCATATTCTTTATCATTATCAGCAACTTTCCAAATCCCTTGTCAGATACACCATTCTCTGCCTTCCATTGCAGCAATTCCAGTGTGGTGCCCAGCTTTTTCTTGTCACCTTCGCAATTCGGGTACAACAATTTCTTGTGATCCTCTAACATGCGCTGGAACTTCTTCTTCTCCTTCTCACTCGTGCAGTTTCTCTTTGCATCGGCAATGGCCCGACCTAGATCATTAGCAGGCTCATCTGATGCCTCTTCTTCAGCTTCTTCCAGCATGGCCGGCTCAGCTTCTTCCCCCATTGTTGTATCATCGTATTCAGGGGACCCATGGCCAGGATAGCTATCGTCGTCCTCTTCTTCTTCATTGTCTTCCATCATAACCCCTCTTTCTCCATGCTTTTTCCAAACATTATAGTGGGGCATGAAACCAGACTCGAACAGGTGGACGTGAATGGTTCTTGAGTTAGAGTAATCGTGATCATTCTTACAGCCAGCACATGAACAAGGCATAAAACCATCCGCCCGCTTGTTTGCCTGAGCCGCAATCAGAAAAGTATGCACACCATCAACGAACTGGGAAGAGCATCGGTCATCATACATCCATTGCCGGCGCATCTTCATTACACACCACCGAATAGACCAAATTAATACAAGTTCATACATAAAGTTCATATAGCACTTAAATGCAACATACAGATAACTCTCTAGCTAAAGCATTTAAATTCAACAACAAATGCGATCAAGATCGCAACTAAGGTAACAATAGATCCAATAGCATAATGATACCAAGCCTCACTATCAATAGCATATTTTCTAATCTTTCTAATCTTCAACCGCATTTTCTCCATCTTGATCTTGTGATCATCGATGACATCGGCAACATGCAACTCCAATTCATCTTCTCCCCCTCAATTCTTTTCAATTTTTCTTTCAAATACTCATTTTCTCTTTCAACTAAATTTAACCTCTCGACAATAGGGTCGGTTGGAATTTCCGGTTCACATACCTCCTAGATAAAAATATCTATGTCAACTTGATGGGCATAATTTTTCATAAACACGAAATGCAACAAATAGTTTTAAAAGAGAATATACCACATCCGAATCATAACATGGACGAGGGCTGACGGGGACGGATATCAAAACCATGGCACACAAACAACGTACGGTAAGACAATTATACAAGTAACTATATATATAAGTCACACAAACATGATTTTTTTTATATAAAAAATATAAGAACAAGAGGCTCACCACAAGGTGGTGCCGGCGACGGGTCGGTGCGGACGATCGACGGTGGTTACGACTGAGACGGGAAGGCACTAAGTAAACCACACCTACATATGCAAACTAAGAGTTATCTTAAGCTCAAATTGCATATAAATCAAATAAACCACCACATATAATTCCTCCCAAATTACTAAAACCCACAAATTAATCACTATATAAAGCATTGCAAGAGCTAATCTAGCAATGAGAGATGAAAGGACAAAGTTGCTAACCTTTGTGATCACTTGAGTGGATGGGGGCCTTCAAATGTTGACAAAATCTGGGCAAAATGTGTGATGAGCTCGAGGGTAAGAGAGGAAGAACAGAGAGGAGGAGAGGGGAAAGGGGGAAGAACAAAGCGATCTGGATGAAGGGTTTATATGTAGGATGACCTGTAGTACCGGTTCGTGGCAAGAACCGGTACTAAAGGTGTTGGACCGGCCCCAGTCTGACAACATCCTGCCACCACTCTCTTTAGTACCGGTTCGTGGCACGAACCGGTGCTAAAGGTTCCGCATGAACCGGTACTAAAGAGAGAGGACGGCCTAGCCGTTGGAACCGGAACTAATTGTCACATTAGTGCCGGCTCAATTTCAAGCCGGGACTAATGAGCTGCACATTAGACCCTTTTTCTACTAGTGGTTTTCAAGTTTTGGGTGAGATCACGATGGATGAAGGAATAACGAGTGGCAAGAGCCTAAGCTTGGGGATGTCCGAGGCACCCGAAGGTAATATTCAATGAATCGCAAGCAACTAAGCTTGGGGAAGCCCCGGAAGGCATCCCCTCTTTCTTCTAATGATCATCGGTAATTTTACTTGGAGCTATATTTTTATTCGTCACATGATATGCGTAAATCTTGGAGCGTCGTGTGATTTTTATTTTTATTTTAGTAATGCACCATGCTGGTATGAGATAGTCCTTGGTTGATTTATAGAATGCTTCATGCACTTCACTTATATCTTTTGAGTATGGCTTTATAGAATGCTTCATGTGCTTCACTTATATCATTTAAAGTTTGGATTGCCTGTTTCTCTACACATAAAAAACTACCATTTGTAGAATGCTCTTTTGCTTCACTTATATTTGTTAGAGCGTGGGCACATCTTTTCTAGAAAGAACTAAACTCTCATGCTTCACTTATATCTATTTAGAGAGTCAACCGGAATTGGTCATTCACATGGTAAGTCACAAAATCCTACATAAAACTGTAGATCACTGAATATGATATGTTTGATTCCTTGCAATAGTTTTGCGATATAAAAATGGTGATATTAGAGTCATGCTAGTGAGTAATTGTGGATTGGTAGAAATACTTGTGTTAAGGTTTGTGATTCCCGAAGCATGCACGTATGGTGAATCGTTATGTGATGAAGTCGGAGCATGATTTATTTTTTGTTGTCTTCCTTATGAGTGGCAGTCAGGGATGAGTGATGGTCTTTTCCTACCAATCTATCCCCTAGGAGCTTGCGTTTAGTACTTTGTTTCGATAGCTAATAGATTTTTGCAATAAGTATGTGAGTTCTATATGACTAATGTTGAGTCCATGGATTATACGCACTCTCACCCTTCCACCATTGCTAGCCTCTCTAGTACCGTGCAACTTTCACCGGTGCAATAAACCCACCATATACCTTCCTCAAAACAGTCACCATACCTACCTATTATGGCATTTCCATAGCCGTTCCGAGGTATATTGCCATGCAACTTCCATCATCATCATATACATGACTTGAGCATTCATTGTCATATTGCTTTGCATGATCGTAAGATAGCTAGCATGATATTTTCATGGCTTGTCCATTTTTTGATATTTTTGCTATGCTAGATCATTACACATCCTGGTACACTGCCAGAGGCATTCATATAGAGTCATACATTTTGTTCTAGTATGATATATTTGATTCTAGTATAGAGTCATACATTTTGTTCTAGTATAGAGTCATACATTTTGATTCTAGTATAGAGGCATTCATATAGAGTCATACATTTTGTTCTAGTATAGAGTCATACACTGCCAGAGGCATTCATACAGAGTCATACATTTTGTTCTAGTATAGAGGCATTCATATAGAGTCATACATTTTGTTCTAGTATCAAGTTGTAATATCGAGTTTTAAGTAAATAAAAGTGTGATGATCATCATTATTAGAGCATTGCCCTAGTGAGGAAAGGATGATGGAGACTATGATTCCCCCACAAGTCGGGATGAGACTCCGGACAAAAATAAAAAATAAAAAAGAGCCCAACAAAAAAAAGAGAAAAAACAAAAAAACAAAAAAAGAGAGAAAAAGAGAGAAGGGGCAATGCTACTATCATTTTACCACACTTGTGCTTCAGAAAATCACCATGTTCTTCAGATAGAGAGTCTCTTGAGTTACCACTTTCATATACTAGTGGGAATTTTCATTATAGAACTTGACTTGTATATTCCGATAATGGGCTTCCTCAAATGCCTGAGGTCTTTATGAGCAAGCAAGTTGGATGCACACCCACTTAGTTTCATTTGTGAGCTTTCATACACTTATAGATCTAGTGCATCCGTTGCATGGCAATCCCTACTCACTTGCATCGATATCGATTGATGGGCATCTCCATAGCCCATTAATTTGCCTAGTTGACGTGAGACTTTCTCCCTCTTTGTCTTCTCCACGCAATCTCCACCATCATATTCTATTCCACCTATAGTGCTATATCCATGGCTCACGCTCATGTATTGCGTGAACGTTGATAAAGCTTGAGAACACTAAAAGTATGAAACAATTGCTTGGCTTTTCATCGGAGTTGTGCATGATGAAATACTTTGTGTGGTGAAGATGGAGCATAGCCAGACTATATGATTTTGTAGGGATAACTTTATTGGGCCATGTTATTTTTAAAAGATAGGATTGCCTTATTTGTATGCTTGAAGTATTATTGTCATAATGTCAAATGATAGACTATTTCTTTGAATCACTCATGTCTTAATATTCATGCCATGATTAGATTATATGATCAAGATTATGCTAGTCCACATCAAAAATTATCTTTTTTTATCATTGACCTACTCGAGGACGAGCAGGAATTAAGCTTGGGGATGCTGATACGTCTCCATCGTATCTATAATTTTTTATTGTTCCATGCCAATATTCTAAAACTTTTACAAGCCTTTGGCAACTTTTTATACTATCTTTGGGACTAACATGTTGATTCAGTGCCCAGTGCCAGTTCCTGTTTGTTGCATGTCTTATGTTTCACAGAAAATCCATATCAAACGGAGTCCAAATGCGATAAGAACTTACAGAGATTTTTTTTGCAATATATGTGATTTTTGGGAAAAAGAATCAAAGCGAGACGATTCCCGATGGGGCCACAAGGTAGGGGAATGCCCCAGGGGTAGGGCGCGCCCTGGGCCCTTGTGGCCACCCCGTATTGCGGTTGGTGCCCTTCTTTCGCCGCAAGAAAGCTAATATCCAGATAAAAAACATGTTAAAAGTTCAGCCCAATCGGAGTTACGGATCTCCGGAAATTTAAGAAATGGTGAAAGGCGAGAATATGGGAGCGCATAACAGAAGGAAACAGAGAGAGAGAGAGAGAGAGAGAGAGAGAGAGAGAGAGAGAGAGAGAGAGAGAGAGAGAGAGATCCAATCTCAGAGGGGCTCTCGCCCCTCCACCCCCTTGGAGGCCAAGGACCAGAGGGGAAACCCTCCTCCCATCTAGGGGGGAGGTCAAGGAAGAAGAAGAAGGAGGGGGGCTCTGTCACCCTCTCTCTCGGTGGCACCGGAACGCCGCCTAGGCCATCATCACGACGGCGATCTACACCAACAACTTCGCCGCCGTCATCACCAACTCTCTCCCCCTCTATGCAGCGGTGTAACACCTCTTCTCCCTGTTGTAATCTCTATTTAAACATGGTGATCAACGCTATATATTATTTCCCAATGATATATGGCTATCCTATGATGTTTGAGTAGATACATTTTGTCATATGGGTTGATTGATGACCGTGATTGGTTTGAGTTGCATGTTTTATTACTGGTGATGTCCTATGGTGCTCTCTGTGTCTCGCAAGCGCAAGGGATCTCTGCTGTAGGGTTTGCAATATGTTCATGGTTTGCTTATTGTCTGCGTTGCATGAGTGATAAAATCACAAACATGGATAAGTGGGTTATGGCGTATGGGAATAAAGAGGACTTGATACCTTATAATGCTATGGTTGGGTTTTACCTTAATGATCTTTAGTAGTTGCGGACGCTTGCTAGAGTTCCAATCATAAGTGCATATGATCCAAGAATAAAAAGTATTTTAGCTTATGTCTCTCCCCCATATAAAATTGCAATAGTGATTATCGGTCTAGTTATCGATCTCCTAGGGACAAATAACTTTCTTGTGACAGAAAGCTCTCTACTAAAACTAACTTAGTTGTTTCTTTATCTAAACAACCCCTAGTTTTTATTTATGTGCTCTTTATTATCTTGCAAACCTATCCAACAACACCTACAAAATACTTCTAATTTCATACTTGTTCTAGGTAAATCAAACGTTAAGTATGCGTAGAGTTGTATCAGTGGTCGATAGAACTTGAGGGAATATTTGTTCTACCTTTAGCTCCTCATTGGGTTCGACACTCTTACTTATCGAAAGAAGCTACAACCGATCCCCTATACTTGTGGGTTATCAATAACCCACTACCCTCTTACAGGATTTTAAACGCTTTTCGGGATGATCACCTGGCTAGGATTCTGAACGATGGTGGTGTTGCAGTAGAGGTCTCTAATGGAGACATTATCTCCCTGGTGCGTGCGCGAGAGGAGGCCGAGGTCGCTCTCGCTGCAGCTGCTGCTAGATGTGTTGCAGCTCTAGTTGTGTCCTCGATACCAGTAGGGGTTGGTGTTGGACCAGGGCCCAATGCGGAAGTAGAAGCTAGGGATGCTTCTGCTATCCCTTCTTCTAGCCGTGCCCCGGCTGGGAAGCGCGTGGCAAAAGCGGTGAGCTCTAGGGGAGTTCGCCTTCGAAACCGAATCATATAATGCGTTATCTATTCTGGAATATTCGCGGTTGTGGCCACGGTGGGCGTCGTACGCAACTTACAGAGTACATGGCTAAAGAACATATCGATGTGGTGGCGTTGCAGGAAACGATTTAATCCGACTTTAACTTTAGAGATTTGCTTGTGTTTGATCCTCTACAATGATTTGACTGGCATTGGGTGCCTTCCACCGGCCACTCGGGTGGTCTTTTGATAGGTTGTAATCGTCATGTATGTGATGTAATTCTTTGGGAGTGTGGTGTTTTCTATATTGCTGCTAATATCTGACACAACGTCTTTGGGATGTCGTGGGTGATCGTGTGTGTTTGTAGTCCAGTGGATCACGTGAGATCCGCTGATTTTATGACAGAGCTCAGGAATCTGGTTGGGGCCAAACGAGCAGGCAACCTTCCGTTGATTGTTGGTGGAGATTTTAACTTGATCCACTCGGGGGCGGACAAGAATAACGGCAACGTTGACTGGGCTAGGTGTCCATGTTCAACAATGCTATCGCGGCTGCTGCGCTCCGCGAAGCTGCGTACAGGCGCTATGTTTATCTGGAACAACACACAACTGATGCATGTGCGTAGCGTTCTTGATCGTGTATTCTTCACCCCGGAGTGGGGGGCTCATTCCCCCTTCTGCTCACTGGTGGCAGAGAGTAGAATTGGATCCGATCATGTACCTTTGATTCTGTCCTCAGGGGAGGACTCCATCCGTCGAAGCAGTAGGTTTTATTTTGAAACCACCTAGTTCGGGGCAGAGGGTTTCACGCAAATGGTCAATGAGCGATGGGTGCTCATAGTTTCGCAGTTAGGGCGCCAATGCGGTCCGGCGGAGTTCTGGACTTCTGCGTCTTCCATTTTGCGGGCGTATCTATGTGAGTGGGGGCAAATCACGGGAGTGAATCCAAGAGGGAGCAGGCTAAGATTTTTGGACGAGATTGCGTCGCTGGACGCCTAGGCTAACGCCATGCCCTTCCCCGAAAGTGACTGGGCTCACAGATATGCCCTTGAAAACCAAGTTCTCGCTATTTTGAGAGCGGAAGAAGAGTATTGGCGTCGTAGGGGCGGCGTTAAATGGGTGACTAAGGGAGATGTGAATACTTGTTACTTCCATGTGTATGCGAATGGTCGGAAGTGCGAATGCTCTATTTTGCTACTCCAGTCTGATAACGGTCTCCTAGTTACTCAAAATGAGATTACTAGTCATATCTATGGGTTTTTCATTGGCTTGTTGGGGACGGCCGAGGAAAAAGCTATGTGCCTACATGAGGATTTGTGGGATCCTTCGGATAGGGTGTTGCAGGCAAAGAACGATGGGCTGGCCCTGTCCTTCCTGCTGAAAGAGATTAATAAGGCCCTGGCCGATATGAAGACAAACACGGCGCCTGGCTTTGATGGCTGGCCTGTGGAGTTCTTCAAAAAAAAATTGGTCATGCCTTAAGCACCTTTTCTATGCGATTGTCAACGGTTTTGCTTTAGGAACGGTGGACTTGTCCCGCCTAAACTACAGTGCTATAAGCCTGATCCACTCGCCTGGCGCCTATTGCGCAACGAGTTATCCTCAAAAGCCAATATTAAGTTGTTTTGGCCTATGCGATTGTCAAAGGCGCAGACAATATTAAGTTGTTTCAGCCTATACCACACTTATTAACGTCCCGTTCAAATTGTGTGCTAAAGCATATTCCACTCGCCTGGCGCCTATTGCACAATGAGTTACCCTGAAAAGCCAAACTGCCTTTCTTAAGGGACGGAATATTCTCGAAGGACCGATCATGCTCCTTGAGATTGTCCACGAGCTAAAGCGCACCAAGGGGAAGGGTGTCCTTCTTAAACTCGACTTAGAAAAAGCCTACAACCGTGTGAATTGGGAGTTCGTACGGGAGGTCCTCCTCAAAAGGGTTTTGAGGTAGGTTTGTCCACCGTATCATGCACCTAGTTAGTTGCGGACATATGGCGTTCACTCTTAACGGCGAGGTGGGCAAGTTTTTCCACAACAAAAGAGGCCTACGTCAAGGTGACCCTAGCTCGCCGCTCATTTTTAACTTCATTGTGGATGCCTTGTCGGCCATGCTTGCCAAGGTAAGAGCTGTGGGGCACATCAAAGGGCTGGTGCCCCACCTCATCCCCGGGCCTCATCCCCGGGGGGGTGGGGGGGGGAGTGGGGGGTGACCCTCCAGCAGTACACCGATGATGCGATGCTTCTTTTTGAGCCTGATGGCCATAGTATAGCCTCGATCAAGCTGCTTGTTGCGTTTGAGCTCTTATCTCGGCTGAAAATCAACTTCCTTAAAGGCGGGGTCATCACCATAGGGATGGGAGAACATGATAGTGTGTGGGTGGTAACTTAATTAATTGCAAGTTGGGGGCTTCCCGATTAAGTACCTCGGCCTTCCGATATCCCACCGGAAGCTGTCTTCGGCGGCTAGGTTGATTCTCACTAACTCTAGTCTTTCCTCCCTCCCACTTTTTTCTATGGGCATGTTTCTTCTTGCGGATGAGGTTCATTCAAAAGTAGACACCCCCCGCTCCCTGTTCTTTTGGGAAGGAACCGGAATTAAACGAAGATACCACCTGGACAAGTGGGCTGCGGTGTGCAGGCCTAAAAATTTAGGAGGCTTGGGGATTATTAACTCCAAGCTTATGGATGTGGCCCTTCTCGCCAAGTTGTGGTGGCGTATCACCCAAAACGAGTCGGTACTTTGGCTGGATCTTACCCGGGCTAATACTTCCCGGACGGGGACGTTTTCAAGGCTAAATCCGTCGGGTTCGGTGTTTTGGAATGGGATCCAAGCGGTCCGACTGGCTTTCTCGGTTGGGGCCTGTTTTGGTGTTAATGATGGCATGTCCACATGGTTCTGCCTTGATAGCTGGTTGGGTCCGGTCCCGTTGTGGCAGTCTCATCCTTTGATCTTCCAACTTGCCACTGACACGAATGTGATGGTGGGCGAGGTCCTTAGATCCTTCCCACTGGCGGTCCACTTTACGCGCTCCCTATCTCCGACTGAAGCGGTGAGCTGGGACAATCTGGTGGCCAAGATCGGAGGCAGGACCCTCAGCTTGGGGGCTGACTCTGTCACCTGGAGCTTGTCCTCTTCCCAAAAATTCTCAGTCAAATCGTTGTACTCTAAGCTGGCAGGAGGAAACTCCCTGGACATAGCTAGGGGGCTATGGAAGGCTGGCCTTCCACTCAAGATTAAGGTCTTCATGTGGCAATTGTTTAGAAATCGTTTAACAATAACTGATAATGTGGCTAAATGTGATGCCCATCTGATGGGACTTGTGCCGTATGTGGTCTAGGGGAGGACACGAACCACGTTTTCTTCCGGTGCTTTCTAGCTATGTTTGCTTGGAGTGCCGTTAGAGAAGTGTTTCATCAGAACTGGAACCCATCGTCGGGGTTCAGACCTGCTTACCTTGTTGCAAACCTAGAGGGGGTCTAATGCAAGATTGTTTGGCGTTGGGTAGGGGCGCTTTTTTGGTCTTTATGGACGACCCGGAACAAAATTGCGATTGAGAAGAAGTTCTCTGCTCATCCAGCTGATATCATTTTTAAATGCCATCTCTTCTTACAGATTTGGACGCTGTTGGGGAAGCAGCGCGATGCTGAGCGCATGAGGGAGATAATGGAGAAGATCAGAAGCACTCTTACGATGGCTCGACATTCTGCGACTTTGGATTGAGCTTTTGGAATCTTCGTTTCGCGTGGGGAGGATGGATCTGTTGACCATATGTCGTTGTCTATTGTGTTCCTCTCTACCTGTTTATTTTGGACTTGTTGCGTATTTGGACCTTGCTGTGATGTATCTGATGGAGTACGTTGGTCTGTAAGCATTAGAACCTGTTTGGATGTTGCCTTGTGGCTTTATTAATTTAAAACCGGACTCTTTTAGCGTCTTCGTCCCAAACAAAAAAGATATGAGTCAGACGCCCACATCAAGGTCTGGTGGTCCTTCTTTGCCCCCCCCCCCCCCCCCCCCTCGATTCTTCTACTGCTCTATCTTCTCTGCCCCTCAACCTAAATGTTAAGGAACGCAGATGCAACGTGAATTTGTTATAGGTGTGATGACAAATGCGTGTTCCGGTTCTTTAGGTTGGTCAGATTTCAGATCATTGTAGCCGCAACTCAAAACCCATTAGCTTCGATCATGCCTACCAGATCGTATGTTTGCTACCCACCTTACTAAATAAACATATCAGAATATACTCCACCTCGGAGACATGTTGCCCTACCGTTTCCACATTAGTTTTCCGGACACCTGAATTGTGTTTCAAACCGAGAGTGGTTTTTCAGCTCCCGGGTGCCTAGGCACCCTCTGTGAACAATAAAATCAAAACAAATAGAAAAAAATCAGAAAAAAATCTGAAACTTTGCAACATCAAAGGATCAAACTTTTTAGGCGCTTGCAGGTTTTCATGCCAAAAAACCATCCGATGAGCTCTACACACGAAAAAGATTTCGGTGCTTGAAGTTTTGAGCGTTTTTAAAACTGAAATCTGAAATTCGTTCGTACACCTTTCTCTACATGATATTTTGGCATGAAAACTTGCCAGAACCATCAAAGTTTGATCATCTTTGATGTTGCAAAGTTTCAGATTTTGTTTTTGATTTTAGTGTTCATAGAGAGTGCCTAGACACCCGGGAGCTATCACACCTTTCTCAAACCAGTACTCCAACAGATCTTTTGGAAGAAACTCTTATCTCATCAGCAGCTATGTAACATGGAGTAATGCTAGATTCACGGGCTATGTTTTAGAGTTTACGGATTGATGTTAGTTGGACCTTTCTGATTGGATTAGGGAGGGTGGAGGGGCTCACTCCCCTGATTAGGGATGCATGGTGGAGGGGCTCACTCCCCTCAAAATCAGGGGTCGTCTGTAACATGACTTCCTTCCAACTGCTTAGACCAGTACAGCTACAGGTTCGGAACCAAAGTATCAGTACCATGACCACCAAACCGAAACTGCAGCAACGAAGCCACTAGGATGTATCTGACGCTTCGGATCCGCCATCACAAGTAGATCAATATCATATAAGAAAATAGAAAGGAAATACCTAAAGCACAATTACTTCAATATCCCAGCTTAGTGTCAGCTTAGCGTCCCAGGCCCAGCTCCCAACCTCCGGCATATGTTCGGACGTTTCTGGTGCGCATCGGACACACCACTACAAGCAAAGAGTCCACTACATCCCAAAAGACTAGCCTAAAGGGAGTGTGGCACTCTTCCTTATAAGGTGGTCCTAGCCCCCTCCCATATCCGAGGTGGGACTAAAGTCACTAGCAACGTCCAATGGCCAGCGTCTCTGACACCCCATCCCCCTAAACAGGGCAGACTGGGGCCCAGCTCTGATACCAATTGTTAGCGTCCCAGGCCCAGCTCCCAACCTCCGGCATATGTTCGGACATTTCCGGTGTTCAGAGTCTGCCGAAACCGGGGCGTGTTCGTGTGGCTGACGGAGGGGAGTTAATCTGCACTGCCATGGTACCAAGCTGCGCCTGGTACTCACAAGGACACGAATTCTTCACAGATCTGAAAGTGCTCGCGCTTGGGAATTACGATGCAATTTTGGGAATGGACTGGCTCGAAGAGCACAGTCCTATGATTGTCGACTGGCGTGCTCGGTTCATTGAGATACCCACACCAGCAGGACCTCTCCGTCTCACGGGCCAGGATGCTTCATCCACTCGCTGCGAATCCATCAATTTCGTACAGTTACAAGGACTGTGTAGTCAGGGTTCAGTTTCTCACATCATCCATTTGTGCGTGGTTGCCCCTGATGCTGAAGTTACTGCTCCTGTTCCCGATTGCATTCAGAAAGTCATTGAAGAATTTCCTGACGTGTTCGCTGAACCTACCGACCTTCCTCCCAGGCGTGCCTGCGATCACAGAATTCCTATGATTCCAGGCGCACAACCTGTGAATGTGCGCCCTTACAGACACAAGCCTGAATTGAAATCTGAGATCGAGAAACAAGTAGAAGAACTGCTCAAATCAGGAGTCATTCAGAGAAGTAATAGGGGTCGTCTGTAACATGACTTCCTTCCAACTGCTTAGACCAGTACAGCTACAGGTTCGGAACCAAAGTATCAGTACCATGACCACCAAACCGAAACTGCAGCAACGGCCACTAGGATGTATCGGCGCTCGGATCCGCCATCACAAGTAGATCAATATCATATAAGAAAATAGAAAGGAAATACCTAAAGCACAATTACTTCAATATCCCAGCTTAGTGTCAGCTTAGCGTCCCAGGCCCAACTCCCAACCTCCGGCATATGTTCGGACGTTTCTGGTGCGCATCGGACACACCACTACAAGCAAAGAGTCCACTACATCCCAAAAGACTAGCCTAAAGGGAGTGTGGCACTCTTCCTTATAAGGTGGTCCTAGCCCCCTCCCATATCCGAGGTGGGACTAAAGTCACTAGCAACGTCCAATGGCCAGCGTCTCTGACACCCCATCCCCCTAAACAGGGCAGACTGGGGCCCAGCTCTGATACCAATTGTTAGCGTCCCAGGCCCAGCTCCCAACCTCCGGCATATGTTCGGACATTTCCGGTGTTCAGAGTCTGCCGAAACCGGGGCGTGTTCGTGTGGCTGACGGAGGGGAGTTAATCTGCACTGCCATGGTACCAAGCTGCGTCTGGTACTCACAAGGACACGAATTCTTCACAGATCTGAAAGTGCTCGCGCTTGGGAATTACGATGCAATTTTGGGAATGGACTGGCTCGAAGAGCACAGTCCTATGATTGTCGACTGGCGTGCTCGGTTCATTGAGATACCCACACCAGCAGGACCTCTCCGTCTCACGGGCCAGGATGCTTCATCCACTGCTGCGAATCCATCAATTTAAATGACAGCTACAAGGGCTGTGTAGTCAGGGTTCAGTTTCTCACATCATCCATTTGTGCGTGGTTGCCCCGATGCTGAAGTTACTGCTCCTGTTCCCGATTGCATTGAAAGTCATTGAAGAATTTCTGGCGTGTTCGCTGAACCTACCGACCTTCCTCCCGGCGTGCTGCGATCACAGAATTCCTATGATTCCAGGCGCACAACCTGTGAATGTGCGCCCTTACAGACACAAGCCTGAATTGAAATCTGAGATCGAGAAACAAGTAGAAGAACTGCTCAAATCAGGAGTCATTCAGAGAAGTAACAGCCCTTTTTCCTCACCTGTGATCTTGGTCAAGAAGAAAGACGGGACTTGGAGGTTATGCATTGACTACAGGCACCTCAACGCACTGACAGTAATCGCCAAACACCCCGTGCCCATTATAGAAGAGCTTTTGGACGAACTCCACGGCGCAGCCTGGTTTTCCAAGCTGGATCTTCGAGCGGGATACCACCAAATACGACTGGCTCCAGGGGAAGAATACAAGACCGCGTTTCAAACGCACCAAGGGCATTTCGAATTCAAAGTGGTGTCGTTTGGATTGGCAGGAGCACCAGCCACGTTCATCGGGGCAGTCACAACTACCCTCCAACCAGTCAACCGTGTCTGCGTAATTTCATTCTTCGACGACATATTGGTGTTCAGTGCTACTCTGCAAGCACATGTTGCTCATTTACGCCAAGTCCTGACATTGCTTCGGCGAGACAGCTGGTATGTTAAACTCAGTAAATGTGCGTTCGGGCAGCAACAAGTTTCTTACCTCGGGCACACCATCAGCGCTCAGGGTGTTTCCACGGACCCGTCCAAGATCACAGCAGTTGCCAACTGGACCACACCGACTGATGTCAAAGTGCACGTTTCACGGGCTCGCGGGTTACTATCGCCGTTTTGTTCGGAATTTTGGGGTGATCGCTAGGCCATTATTCAATCTGCTCAAGAAGGGCACACCTTTCCTCTGGACTTCTACCACTGGCACGACCTTTCAAGTACTCAAGGATCAGCTGGTGTCAGCTCCGGTGCTCGCGCTGCCCAACTTTCAGCAGTCGTTCACAGTGGAAACTGATGCAAGCGACCGTGGCATTGGCGCTATCCTGCAACAGCAAGGGCACCCAATTGCTTTCATGAGCAAAGCTTTGAGCCCGCGCTACCAAGGCCTGTCTACATATGAAAAGGAGTACATGGCGATTATAGTGGCTGTAGATCAATGGCGCCCGTACCTGCAGCAGGCGGAGTTTGTCATCCTCACTGACCAGAAAAGCTTAGTCCATCTGGAAGAACAAAGGCTGACCACACCCTGGCAACAAAAGGCTTTCACAAAACTTTTTGGCCTTCGTTACCGCATTCGTTATAAAAAAGGGGCTGAAAATGCCGGCGCTGACGCATTATCTAGAGCAAATCCAACTGAAATCCTGACCAGCATCACTTCCTGCTGCCCAGCCTGGCTCGAGGACGTGACCACCAGCTACATCAACAACCCCCAAGCAGAGCGGTTGCTCGAACAATTGGCACTCCGGGATGATCCCAAACAGCGTTTCTCTTTGCAACAGGGAATTATTCGTTTCCGCGGCAGAATCTGGCTCGGAGGCAGCACCCAAATACAGCAAAGGATCATTTCAGCGTTTCATGACAGCGCCGTGGGAGGACACTCAGGATTCCCAGTCACTTACAGGCGCGTTCGCCGGCTGTTTGCTTGGCCAAAGATGAAAGCACACATACTGCAATATGTGCGTTGCTGTTAGGTATGCCAGCAAGCCAAACCTGACCGCGCCGCTTCACCCGGATTGCTCCTACCTCTGCCAGTTCCCAAGCAACCATGGGATATGATCTCCATGGATTTCGTCGATGGCCTTCCCCAGTCCAGTAAGTTCAACTGCCTGTTGGTTGTTGTGGACAAGCGAACAAAGTTTGCATACTTCCTTCCGTTGGCGCATCCATACACAGCAGCGACAGTGGCTCAACTCTATTTACACCAAATTTACAAAATCCATGGACTTCCCGGCGCAATCGTGTCCGACAGGGACCCAGTCTTCACAAGTCACTTCTGGCAAGAACTGTTTAGAGGGGCAGGAACAGAGCTTCGTCTCAGCACAGCAAACCATCCACAAACCGATGGGCAAACTGAGCGTGTCAATCAATGTGTCGAAACCTTGCTGCGCTGCTTCACTCAGTCCTGCCCGCGGCGATGGAGTTTCTGGATTCCATTAGCGCAGTTCTGGTACAACAACAGTCATCATTCAGCAATCGGCATGACGCCGTTCAAGGCTATGTTTGGTTATGAGCCGCGTCAATGGGGAATCACTGCTGACACAACTTGTTCTGTCCCAGCCCTCCAGTCCTGGCTGGACGAACGCGCCACGGTGCAAGAATTGCTGCAACAACATCTCAACAGAGCACGCCAGCTAATGAAAGTTCAGGCTGACAAGAAACGATCATTCCACACCTTCCAAGTGGGCGATCGGGTTTTCCTCAAGTTACAACCCTACATTCAATCATCGATCGCTCCAAGAGCTAATCACAAGCTCGCTTACAAGTACTAATGGGCCATTTCCAGTGATCGCCAAGATCAACGACGTCGCATACAAGCTGCAACTCCCAGAACAAGCAACAGTCCACCCGGTCTTCCATGTGTCGCTCCTACGTCAAGCTCTGCTTCCAGGTACTGCAGTCGAACCTCAACTTCCGCATTGCTCTGACGAGTTAGTTGTTCCTGTGGCTATACTACAAACCTGATGGTGCAAGGGGAGAGATGGCGTGCGCGAGCAAGTCAAGGTGCAATGGTCCAATTCGTCGCACCTGGGAACCACTTGGGAGGACAAGAACAGCCTCCAGGCCCGGTTCCCTCATGCGGAGGCTTGGGGTCAAGCCTCGTCACAAGGAGGAGGGGATGTCAGCATGCCTGACGCGTCGGACCCGCTGGGCAGCGACTACTCCAACATCGACACTGCCCAGCGGCCCACAAGACCAAGACGGCCCAACCCACGAGTCACTGGGCCGGAGTGGGCCAACTGAGGCCTGCCGGCTACTTAAGGGAGAGGCAGAAGAGAGCAACGCATCCAGTGGATCAACGAACCGGCGGCGGCTACCTTCCTCCCCCGAACCCTAGTTCTTCGTGCTTTTCCCCATTCGAGCATCGCTCCTCCTGTACTCGAGTTGTAATAATCCGCTACCTCTGAGAGCTATAGATCGATCTTGTACTGTCCCCCTATCACTTAGCTTACAAAAGGCACCACATTCTCCCTCCGTCCGCGAATAAACGTACATCTAGCTTTTGCTTCAAGTCAAAGTTTTAAATTTTTGATCAACTCTATAGAAAATAATAGTTACACATATGACTTCAAATTCGTATATTATGAAAGTACATTTCAAAATGGATCTAGATGCTACTACTTTTCCTTATAAAGGTGGCCAAAATTGTAAAACTTTGACTTAAGACAAAAGCTAGATGTATACTTATTCACGAACAGAGGGAGTATGTTGCATGTTTTCCTAGAATCCCATGAAGGGCTTTGCCGTGTCTTGATCACCGGGAAACAACAAAAGAACTTTTCTCTCGAACTTTAGCAATCACTGATCTATTTTAAGATTAGAGAGTGATATGTGAAAAACTCCTGTAGGCACATGCATGAATAGTTCCATCAAATCTCTTCTGTCGATTGTTGCTATAGCTCACTGGCATATAAGCACAAACAAAGCAAAGCTGCTGTTGGCCGAGACTCAATACCCTAGCCATCTAGGGTTTCCTACGTACGGCGGCCGTCCCGCCGGAAGCCACCAAAAACCGACCTAGAGACGGGTCCCTGCCTCTCTCCACGTCAGAGCAGTCTTGCTGGGAGCTTCCCCCCTTGCCCTGCGGGAGGAGGGGAGTCATGGCCGCGCCGGCGGTAGCAAGGGATGGATCGGGAAGTCGCGGAGCGGAGGAAGATGCACCTGAGATGAGGAGACCGGATCAGGCAGAAAAACTGGATGAACTGCTGCAGCGTCTGGAGATCACGGAGGAGGAAGATGATGCAGTTGACATCTCGGGATTGATCGGACGCCCGGCACAGGAAACACGTTGGGCGGTGATCCTTAGGGTTTGTGCGAAAACCCCGTTCAGCCATACGGCGTTCTTTACAGCCATGCAGGTGGCGTGGGTGTGCGCGAAGGTGGTCAAATTCAAGCCGATGGATGATTATACGTTCACTGCCGAATTTCAGTGTTTCGGGGATTGGAATACTGCGATGCATGAGGGTCCTTGGCTCTTTAGGCATCAGGCGGTGATAATAGAGGAATATGATGGGATTACAAATACTGATACAGTTCCTATGGACTCGATCAGGGTGTGGACTCGAATCATGGGGCTCCCAGATTTGCTAAGGAATGAACCAGTGGCAAGGGCTGTGGCATCAAAGATGGGGAAAGTGCTTGAGGTTGAACTAGGTCTGAATGGAACTGAATATGGACAGTTTGTACGAGTAAGAATCAAGATCAAAGTGGCAAAACCACTCCTCAGGTTCGTTGCAGGGAATGTGGAGGCTGGAAAACCGGCACAATTATTCAGAGTGTTGTATGAAAAACTACCACGTTTCTGTGCAAACTGTGGTACTATTGGACATATTGCTAATCAGTGTGGTGATGGTGTGCACGACTACTCCAAGTTCCAGTACGGAGACTTCATGATGGTGGCTCCTGAAGATATGTGGTTTCAACCTATGAAGGAGTATGTTGTGCACCCAGGAGCTAGCTCTACGAGAGGTAGAGGAGGACGGACCAACCAAGAAGGAAGGAATGAACGAGGAGGCCATTCAGGTCAGGAGGTTCCCAACTCCTCGGGCGCAAATAACCATGTCAACAGTGGAACCAGGTACGTTCCGAGGGAGCGGACGGGGGCGAATATGGGAGACACAGAGGATAAACACCCAAGGAAGAGACTAGCTGTTACAACAGAGGCACCCAAACAATTACTGTTAACAAACGGGGAGAAGGTAGCTGATTTGGTGGACATAATTGAGCTTCGGGCTAGTATCAGCACTGCAGATACTTCCCCTCCGAAGGTGCAAGAGAAGAAGAGGTATAAGAAAGATGATGGTCCAGCAGATATGGAAAATGAAAAATCAAGATCGGCGGCTCCCTTTGAGGGTGACCGCCGCCAACAATGAAAATATTGAGCTGGAATTGTCGGGGGTTAGGATCGCCCTCGGCAATTCGATCGCTGCTAGAACTTCAACGGCAGCATGATCCAGATGTCCTTTTCCTCTCGGAGACACACCTTGATGAGTCAAGCGGGGAAAGGTTGCGAGTTAAGCTAGGGTACGATAGTAAATTTGTTTCTCCCAGCAATGGTAGAAGCGGAGGGTTGATGATGCTGTGTAAGAATAATATCAATATGCAATTAAATTACTTTCATGATTATTTCATTGACGTTGTTGTGAGAGGAGATGTTCCCAGTCATGATTGGCGTCTGACTGGTATGTATGGAGAACCAGTTTGGAGAAATAAACACCGTACATGGAAACGGTTTCGTGATCTACAAGCCAAGAGTTCCGTGCCTTGGGTGGTCATAGGGGACTTGAATGAAATTTTGTACTCTTCAGAGAAAGAGGGAGGGAATGTAAGACCCTTGCCATATATGACGGCATTTAGGGAATTCTTGTTCGATTGCTTGCTGGAAGATCTTGGTTATATTGGTAACAGATTCACTTGGAAGAGAGAGGGGACAAGAGAAAGACTAGACAGAGCTGTTGGGAACGAGGGATGGTCCAGTATGTTCCCAGATGCTGGTGCTCATCACTTGGCGATGGGTGGCTCTGACCATCGACCAATTATGATTGATACAACCACATATACAACTCCTTATGTTGGGAGGGGACGACGAAGGAGAAGGTTTGAGGCAAAATGGCTCAGGGAGGAGGCAGTGGGAGACATGGTGGCAGCTGCGTGGGATCACTCCCCGCCAAACACGTCACTCATGGCTAAGCTCGAAACAGTTCATAATGAGTTGCATGAGTGGGATAGAAATATTTTGAAGGGGCCGCGCAAGAAAATTAAAGATCTGACGCGTGAACTCGACCGCATTCTGGCGGGACCTATGGACGAGCATTCTACTTGTCGGCAGCATGAGATAACATTGCAATTGGAGACTGCGCTGGAACAAGAAGAAGTGTACCACATGCAGCGGAGTCGGAGTGATTTCCTGAAATATGGAGACCGAAACACTGAATTTTTTCATAAGAATGCGTCAGCTAGAAGGAAGAAAAATACCATTCTAAAGCTTAAGGATGTGAATGGTGTGGTCAGGGAGGGCAACGAGGAGATGAAGCCGCTGATACAATCTTACTTCTCCAATCTTTTTACATCAGAGGTACTTGGTACTGATGAAACGCTACTCAGTAGAGTCCAACCCAAAGTGACTCGGGCCATGAATGACTCCTTGTTGAAGCCGTACACAGCAGAGGAGGTGAGAAAAGCAATGTTTAGTATTGGTGATTTTAAGGCTCCGGGAACAGACGGGTTGCATGCAATTTTTTACAAGAAGTTTTGGCCAATCGTGGGTGATCAGGTAACAGAAGCTGTGTTGGATGCACTGAATAACAAAATCGTCCCACATGGTTGGAATGAAACAGCGGTGGTGCTTATTCCAAAGGTGGAAAGCCCTGAACTTATCTCACAGTTCAGGCCAATAAGCTTATGTAATGTCGTCTATAAGGTAATCTCTAAAGTCTTAGCCAATAGACTGAAAGTGTTATTACCAGATATTATATCTCAGACCCAGAGCGCCTTTGTGCCGGGTAGACTTATTACTGACAATGTGTTAGTGGCTTATGAGTGTTTCCATGCCATTAAGAAGAAGAGGCAAGGGAACAGTGGCTTGTGCGCGGTGAGGCTTGACATGCACAAAGCCTATGATCGAGTCGAGTGGAATTTTCTCAGGGATATGATGATCAAGTTGGGTTTTGACACCTCATGGGTGGAGATGATTATGGCATGCGTTACTTCGGTTAATTACAGGATTTGGTTCAACTCGGATGAAACAGAGGCGTTTACCCCATCCAGGGGGCTCAGGCAAGGGGACCCGTTATCTCCTTACCTATTCTTGATATGTGCTGAAGGTTATCCAGTCTACTAGCGCATGAAGAGGCGGTCGGTGGTATCCAAGGAATTAGGGTGTGCCGTAGTGCACCATCAGTTTCACACTTGTTATTTGCTGATGATTCCCTGATCCTGATGAGGGCGGATACGTTGAATGCCACGTCACTCAAGAACGCGCTGGACTTGTACTGTGCTAGCTCGGGTCAACTGGTAAGTGATGCAAAATCCAGTGTCTTTTCAGTCCAAACACTTTGGTGGAGGTACGAGCAGAGGTTTGCACACAGCTTAATATAGTTTCAGAGGCTATTTCTGATAAGTATTTGGGACTACCGTCGAAGGTTGGAATCGACCGTAGTGACAGTTTTCAGTACCTGGTTGATAGAGTATGTGCGCTTATTAACAGTTGGATGTCAAAGATACTCTCGATCAGTGGAAAGGAGACGTTACTGAAAGCAGTGGCGCAGGCGATCCCAGTCTATGCCATGTCTATTTTTAATATCCCCAAAAAATATTTGTAAGGCTATTTGCGATGCTATCGCTAGATATTGGTGGGGAGACACTCAGAATAAGAAGAAAATACACTGGAAAGCGTGGTGGAAGATGTGTATCCCGAAAAATGAAGGAGGCATGGGATTCCGAGATCTATACTGTTTCAATAGAGCCATGCTAGCAAAGCAATGTTGGCGGTTATTATCTGATCCGGATTCGTTATGTGCTCAAGTCCTACGAGCAAAGTATTACCCAGATGGGGATTTGATGAATACTACTCTGAAAAAAGGTGCATCTTTTACGTGGCAAAGTATCATGGCAGGTATGAAAACCTTCAGGGAAGGGGCGATCTGGCGGGTTGGGGATGGTGAATCCATTGACATTTGGAAGGATCAGTGGATTCCCACAAGCCATGATCGGAGGGTTATGACCCCAATGGGGCATTGCTTGTTACAGAAAGTACAAGAACTGATTGATCCAATATCCGGAAGTTGGGACGAACAATTATTAAGGGAAATTTTTTGGCCAGTGGATGCTGAAAGAATATTGCAGATACCACTATCATCTCATGGCCAGTTTGATTTTATTTCATGGCATTTTTCAAAGTCGGGATGTTTCACGGTCCGGTCTGCTTATCACATCACTTGGAAATCTGAGTACAGAACACGGGCTTGGATGAATGTTGGAGCAGGAAGAGTGGATCCGCATCCGGTTTGGAAAGTCCTTTGGGGCAGGACAGTGCCCCCTAAGGTAAATGTGTTTAACTGGAGAGTGCTACATGGGATTGTACCATGCTATTGTACGCTGTCAGATCGGCACCTATCTACTCCGGTGATTTGTCCAGTATGCGGCAATGAGCCTGAGGATCTGCGACATATGTTGTTTGCGGGCGAAAGAGCCAAGGCCGTGTGGAAGGAGCTGTGGGGCTGGAAACATCGATCGCGAATGCAGCAGCCCATGAGCGGTCGGGGTCGGTAATCCTGGAGACACTTCTCTGCTCTGAGCTACCAGGAGAGGTAAAAACTACCAATTGATAATGGTGTGGAGACAGTTATGGTGACTGGATGGTACTTATGGTGGGATCGTCTGAAGATCAGTCACCAGGAGAAGGTTGGTAGCCCGGTTCGTTCAGCTATGAGCATTCGGGCAATCGTGGCAAACTCACTGGCTGCAAAGGCAAAGGAGCCTACGAAACAGATTAGATGGGTGAGACCAGCTAAAGGGGTGATTAAACTAAATGTTGACGCGAGCTATCATGTGGATGAGGGAGCGGGAGCAACTGGAGCTGTCTTACGAGATAGCTCAGGAGCGTTTATTGCTGCTTCTTGCTCCTTTCGACAGTATGCCATGGATGTTCCCTCTATGAAAGCGTTAGCACTTTTGGAAGGACTGTGTTTGGCAGAGCATTTGGGTATTTATGCACTGGTTGTGGAGTCCGACTCACAGGAGATAGTTCAAGCTATGAAGGATCCTTCGGAGTACCGTGCTTCGGCTGCGGTGGTGACGGATGATTGCCGACAGGTGTTGAGTTCTTTCGGCAAGGCGACGATTGTCCACTGTTCTAGGGAGAGTAATGGGGGCAGTTATAGAAGGCAGTTAAATGAGGTCTCGCAAGAGCATTCCCCTGATTTCTTAATTCCATCCCTTGTATCTGATATGATTATTGTGTAATAAAGGTCGCCAAAGTTCAAAAAAAAAAGCAAAGCTGCTGTTGAGAGGCTACTGCACAACCAATAATATTTGTGACACTGATGAAGGAATCTCACACACATGTCTAGACTCATTATGCAAAAAAATAAAATAAAATAAGACTCTCCATTATGTATACTTTTTTTCCTTTATAAAAGAGAGGTTTTTCACCCGCAAAAAAAAAGAGAGGTTTTTGCTCGGATTAATAATTTTGAAATACACTGTAGTACCATAAAACAGTACTCCCTCCTATACAAATTAATTGACGGTACAACTTTAGAGTAGTTAAACTGCAAATTCCGATAGTACATGACTGACGACGGTACAACCTCGTCGGAAGACACAACACAACCAAGAAGTGCAACGCCACTAACAATCGAGCTTAGCTGCAACATTAAAGAGTACAGTACCTAGTAAGTGCAGCAAGCAGGTAGGTAGGACCGTAGGGGGTCGATCGACATGGACCTAAGGGTTGTAGTAGACGATCTTGATCTCGGTGACGCCGTGGCAGTTGCCGCCGGGGACGGAGTGCTCGAAGCAGTGGTTGCCGGTGTCGCACCCGGCGGTGGGGCAGTGGCCCTGCAGCGGGCTGCCGTGCGGGGTGACGGAGACGCGGACGGGCATGCTCGCCTGGTCGGTGCTCACCTCGTAGTACGCCCCGCCCTCGTGGTCCATGTGGAACTCGGCCACGGCGGCACCCTGCGCCGACACGCTCCCCGTCCACGCGCACACGTCGAACGACTCGTGCTTCCCGCTGGGGAGCAGATACCCGTTGGGGAAGAGCGCCTTGCTGTTGGAGCGCGCCTCGATGCCCAGGCTCAGGTCGTGGCCGCACAGGTTCTGCACCGTCACCTTGTGGCCGTTGCAGGAGCCTTGTCCGGCGGCGGGCGTGGCCGTTGCCGCGGACAGAGCCACGAGCAGCAGGAGGGCCAGGGGCTTGGAGGACGCCATCGCCATGGCTTGGAGGATTAGGGTGTCGAGGACGGAGAGAGCCTGGCACGCACTGGTTTGGGCTGAGGTTTATGGCTCAGGGGTTGTGTGGGTATTTATAGGTTAATTAGGGCTTTGGCACAAGGTTGGAGAGTGTAGGACGTCGCTCATTCATTTTGGACGGCACTGCATGCAGGCCAAAGGTTTGGCGCCGATTGATTTTCCTTCGCGGCGTGGCTTGTTCTGGTATTCAACCAAACACGCCTAATTTTACGTCGTGTAGAGAAGAAGGCTGCTCATCGGCTGTTACCCGTGCACTGAGACGGAGCATGAAGCATCTCTCCGTACGTAAAGCCGACCAGCACGGCACGAGATTTGCCTCCCCAAGAAACAGGACGCATAGGACACGGCCTAGTGCAGGGCAGGTTTTGCGACCCCATGGTACGTAGCTTTTGTTTACAGATCGATCCTTTGCCTCAACACATGAGCTGCCTAAGAGCATCTCCACTAGCGCCCCTAAAAAGGCCCCCAAGCCACTTTTGAGGCGCCAGCGGGCAAAAAACGCCCCACTCAGACCCCAGGATCTCACTTTTCGTCGGTTTAGATAAAAAATACAGCCGGCGTGCACAGCCCACACCCAGGCCATCGGGGGGCACCTCGGGACACCGGCGCTTTTGCTTAACCAATTAAATTGGTCCACGTCAGCCACCCACCCCCTCTCTCTCCTCTCCTCTCCTCCTCTCCTCTCTTTTCCCTTTCCTTCTGCCTACCCGCCGCATGGGAGTCGGGAGAGGACGCTGCCCAACGAGCTGCACGGGGAGGAGCCGTCGCCGGAACTCGCACCCGCCGCGCGTGGCCGGGGCAGCCCACACCCGTGCCCGCCTCTGTGTTACCGGGGTGGAGCTCGCCACAAGACGCCGAGGTATGGCCGGGCGGCCAGCGCCCGCGCCCGCCTCTGCGTGGCGGGCGGCTTCGCCAGCGCCCGCCTCTGCGTGGCGGAGGAGCTCGCCTGTGCCCACCGGGCGTGGCCAGGCGGAGCTCGCCGGGGTGTGGCCGGGACAGCCCACGCCCGCCTCTGCGTGGCCGGGCATGCACAGGCAGCAGCAGCCGGACGGGCGTGCTCGGCACCATGGTCCGAGGCGCCACAGCACCGCGCCCAGGTCTTCTCGGCGGCATCGAACGCGACGGCGGGGCAGGGAGGGCGTGGGCCACACAGAATGGGAGCACGGGGGCGTCGTCGAGGCCGCGCATGAGGAGCACGGGGGCGCCGTCGAGGCCGCGCACGAGGAGCATGGGCGCGCCGAGCTCGAGCAGCGCGTCTCCGACGGCGGAGAAGACGACAAGGTCAAGGCCAAGATGGGCGCAACCTACTCTAGCTGTGCGACGAGGAGATAGTCGACGCCGCCGCGGGCAAGATGCTTAACGAAATGCCGCTCTGTTCGTGGGAGTCCAACACTGCTTGTGGGGATGCAACGAGTGGAAAATTTTTGCCCCTAGGTCAAATTTTTCGCCGGCAGCCCCCCAAGAGGCGAAAAAAATGTCTCCTTGGAAGGCAAACGGCTGGAGATGCTCTAAGAGCTTAGGGAATTTGGGCCGTTTGATCCTTTGCCCGATGCCACTTTGACCGTCTGATTCGGCCTCCGGTGATTCCTGGTCGTTACATCAAAAGTTCAAAAGTGGTAGATGGAGGAACGAATACTGATCTTTTTTCACCTTGGGGTTTTTTTTTTCTTTTTAAACTTGTGGCACATTTTATTCAACTCAAATAAGAGATATATCAGAAACAAGTTCAGGTAGAATAAACTATGTAGGATCATTATCCCACGAGATTGCAAAATTAGACTCGTAACAACATCTAGCAATTTTGGGTCCGTTTGGTTCCTGTTTGGTAAGCTAGGCTACCCGTTTGGTAACCCAAATATAATCGTGCTTTTTGGGGCAGCTTGCCTGGGTGGGCAAAAAAATCTTCGCTCCGCGGGACAGCCGATTTGGCTAGCCCTCGACGGCAAACGGAAGCGCGAAACAAATCCACGCCAAACTCTCCGGATGGATGAACTCGTCTACAACAAATCCCTGTATCCACTCCACTCTGACCTCCTCCACTTTCCCCATTTTTTCCTCATGCATCCCCGATGAAATCCTTCAAAATCTTCGTATTTTCTGTTGGGTGCGTAAATAAATCGAGCGAGTTGGCTGTTCCCCTCCACGATTAGCTGAAGACGAGCTCCAGATTGGAAATCGGACGCCTCATCCTCCTTGCTCAGGTCTGCATCCACCTCCATCCCTTGAATTGGGGAAAGTTGTGGCTACTCTCGGGTGTAGGTACACCCGAGTTTGCAAAACTTCAAAAAATGTGATAAAACAAGGTCCAAAAAATCTGAAATCTTGAGACAACAAGCTTCATCAAGTGTTTGAATTTTTTGCAAAGTTTCAGCTAAAAACAACATCCAAGGAGCTCTCACCAAAAAAAAACAAAATCAATGCTCAAACAGTGCGCAAACTTAGAACATTGATTTTGTTTTTGTTTTTTTGCCGAGAGCTCCTCTGATGTTTTTTTCCGCTGAATTCTTGCAAAAGGCTTGAACATTTGATGAAGTTTCATGTCCCCAAACTGCAGATTTTTTTGACATTGTTTGATCATGTTTTTCTTTTTTTTCAAACTCGGGTGTACCTACACTCGAGAGTAGAAAAGCCTATGAGTGTGAATTTTTTTTCTTGTCCCCAGATTAGCTGGCTCAAGGATTGATTAGTACCACAAGCTACAAATCCTAAATAGTTGTGTATATTCCTCGTGGTCTCCATGGTTGGATTTTTCTTGGGTGGCCTGTTTTTAGCATAGGATTGGCACGGGTGAGGTGATAGCAAACTCTAGTCTAATGGCAGGTTGTGGCGTTGGGGTTGGGAGGGATACTGGTGTTGGCGGGCACCCAACACCTATCACAAAGTTATCTGGCTGTTGCACGTGAATTTTCTTGTCTAACTCTCTGTTCAGAAAAGCCGTCTTAACATCCATCTGATGGAGGTGAAGATTATACGAGGCCGCCAAAATCATCACCAAAGGTGTTTGTCGTCCTTTTTCTCTTGCCCCTATCAAGGGTTTCTTCGTTGTCCTCCTCAGGATTTTCCTCATTTGTTTGTTCATAATATTCCATGGGAATGGCAAGCTTAGGACTCTCCTAAGATTCCTGTCTAGAAACGTTTTGCGTATCTCTCATAGAAAAAATATCCTCAAAGAATGTAGTATCCTTAGACTTTATAATAGTACGGACCTTCACGTCAGGTACCTCAGATTTCACTATTACAAATCTATGGCCAACACTATTCTTAGTGTAGCCAAACATTTTCGCTCCGGTACACCCCCTAAACACATTAATGGTTGTGACTATCTCATACCTCTTTATAATAAAAAGCATGATGGTCTTTTTTGAAAGTACATCGTCGGCACTAAGACCATTGATACGCGGCCTGCGTATGGACGAGGGCGCCGAGACCAGGCACAACTGGGCCGGCCCATGAGGCGCTGGGCCACTATCTATTCAAAGATAGATGTAAAAATCCTGGAAAAAAAGGAACTAGACCAGGAATCAAACTCATTACCTTGTCCTCCAGACTAAACATCTTGCCACTCCACCACGCTGCCCATTAGTGATAAAGATAGCACAAAACACAAAATAATACATTAGGCCGGTGCGCAAAACAAGTCCATCGGCCGATCAATCTGGACCTCTCAAGAGAAAGTTATGCGTTTAATTCCGAAAGTGCATTTCTGCACCCAGGAGCAAATGCTCCTGGTATGAACAGTAAAATTTAGAAAATAGAAAAATATTTTAAAAATTCTGAAAATTTTTTTGCGACATACTTTCACAAATGTTTCTCGCGCATGCCAAATTTCATCACGAAATCACATTGGTGGAAGGCGTGCCCAAAAAAACAAAATCGGAGCTCCAAAATGCTTTTCTAAGTAACATTTTTAGAGCATCAATTTTGTTTTTTTTCCCGCACCTTCCACCAATGTGATTTTGCGAGGAAATGTGCATGCACATCAAACAATTGTGAAAATATGCCACAAAAGAATTTCAGAATTTTTTGAATTATTTTTGAATTTGTTTGTTGTTACTGTTCATACCAGGAGCATTTGCTCCTGGGTGTAGAAACTCCACGTCCGTTTAATTCGCACTTCTGAGGACTCGATCGCTCGACCTCGAATAAGAGCATCTCCAGCCGCGCCCTTAACAGGCCCCGCCGGGCGTGTTTTTTCCGCCGGCGCCGACAAATCCCCCAGTCGCGCCCCCAGGACACCGATTTCCACCGGTTCGGCCCATTTTTGGCCCGGCAATCCTAGGCCGAACCCGGTGCACTGGGGGGCGCTTGGGGGCTCCGGCGGAAGGGAAAACAACGCATGGGCCAACACTGTCAGGCAAAAAGAAATCTCCAGATTCTCCCCCCTCGCGCACTACTCCTTCAGCCGTCGTGCCGATCCCAGCGCCGCCCACCTGCCCACCGCAGCTACAAAGGCCATTTCCCCACCGAGAAAGAGAGGGTTCGCTGCGGAAGCGTCCACCCCGCTCCTGGGCGAGCTTTTCTGGCACTCCGGCTATGTTTGAAAAAAAGTTCATGAATTTGACAAAATTGTTACCAAAATTGAAAAAAGTTCATTGTTTTGAAAACCAGTTCACAAATTTGAAAAAAAATCACAAACTGAATACTTTATTCATAGGAGGCCGCCAGACTGGGCCGGTTCACTGTCACACGCGGAAACATGGACAAAATAAAATAACAGTTTTAAGTACATGTTTAAATTATGATTTTAAACATTTCTTTTGCTAGTAAGACTTGTACGACCAATTCCACGCACCATGTCAAGTTTTTTTGGTTCTTGACAATTTTTGCATTTTCTGGAGATTTCTTGGTCAAAAAATCGATAAATGACCGGATGTGCTAAAACTTGCATACGGTGTCAAAAATCGTTTAACCTGACATGAATTCCTACCATGGGCATGCCGACCTGTTTGCAAAATTTGATGTCATCTCAAGGATGTCCAAAAATAGATAAAGTTCAACAAAGGGTGTTCGGGTAAGCTAGAAGCCTAGAAGGCTCCGTTGAGAGCATGTTGATTTTTGACATCCTTGAAATGGCACTAATTTTTTCGTGGCCTTGTATGACCAATTCAAGGCACAATGCCAAGCTGTTTTGGTTTTCGAATCTTTTTGCATTTTCTGTTTTCTCGGTCAAAAAGACTGATAACTGTCCGAATGTGTCGCAACATACGGTGTCAAAATTTCAATACCGTATGCAAGGTGCGATTCGTGTGGCCATTTACGGCCTTTTTTTACCGAGAAAACTCCAGAAACGCAAATTTTGTTGAAAACCAAATCACTTTGCATGGTGCCTTGAATTGGTCATAAATGGCCATGGGAAAAATTGGGGCATTTTCAAGGATGTTGAAAAATGTGCCCTTAGACGTACCTTTCTGACCTTTACCCAAACACTCTCCATTGAGCATGGTGATTTTGTGGACGTCCTTGAAATTACCCCAACTTTTGCATGCAGGTGTCCATGCCCATGATAAGCATCCATGCCAGGTTTTCGACACCATATGTAAGTTGCGACGGGCCCGGCCATTTATCGCCCTTTTTGACTCGGAGAACCCCAGAAAATGCAAGAAAAGTATAAAACCAAAACAACTTGGCATGGTGTCGTGAGATGGTCATACAAGTAAATAAAAAAAAATTGGGGTCATTTTACAGGTGTCGAGAAACAACGTGCTCTTAAACATAGCCTTTTGACCTGTCCAACTTGAACATGGTGTTTTTTTTCATTCTTGAAATCGTCCCAACTTTTGCTAGTCGGTGGGCATGCCCATGGTAGGCATCCATTCCAGGTTTGAAGCAAAAATTATATTTAAAATCATAGTTTGAACAGGTACTTCAAATTACTATTTTGAGTTTTTAACATAAGTAATAAATACAAAGAGGTAAAATTGAAAACCATAAGTGCTTTTTTGAAAGCATTTAATAAATATTTGAAACTGAAAAGTATTTTAAATCACTATTTAAAAAAGTATTTAAAACTTGTACTTTGGTATTCAAACAGAGAAAAAATGAATTAACAAAAAATAGAAAAGGAAAAAATTAGAAAATAAAATAAAACGCTTAGGCCTTGGCGTCCAAGAGGTCGAGGATTTCGCAAAAAGTTCATCATAGTTTTTAAAAATATTCATGGATTTGAAAGTTTCCACAAAATTACAAAAACAAATCATTGTAAAAAGTTACAAAAAAGCGATCCTGGTTTTGGGAACATCAGCACACTTATTTTTCTGGTTTTGGGAACATTCTCGGAGGTCGTGAACCAAGTTTTTTCTTTTTATTTATATTTTTCTTTTTATATTCTCTCCTATTTTTTCTGTTTTTTCTTTTTCGTCTTCTTTCACTTTTCGTTTCTTTGTTTATTGTTTCTATTTCTCATAAATTCAAATTTCAGAATCCAATTTTTCGTACTTTTATGTTTTTTGTGGAATTCAAAATTTCTTATTGTTTCTCGAAAAACGTTCATGTTTAATTTTTTTTGCTTTTTAAAACAAATGCTCTTATTTTGACATTTTGAGAAAATTTGAAAGACATGAACATTTCTCATAAATCTGTACATTTTTGTAAACAACAATATTTGTAGTTATGAACAAAAAATGATAAATAAAAATTTGAGCGAAAACATGCAGAAAACACGAAATAAAAAACCTTAGAGTGAAGGTGTAGTATTTTTTCTTAACGTTATTTATCTAGAACAAGAAGAAGAAAACAAAGCTTATAGGCACACCAGATTAGCTATCGCCGATGGTTGTTCACTTGAACATAGTGCATGAGGGCTGTAGTTCCATTTTTATGAAGTTTAAACTTAAAAAAGAAACTAAACTGGTTGAGCCGGGAATTGTATGAATCTACGGCATATACGTACATAAGAGACCGTTTCGGCCTGGGAATTTCCTATTTGGCGCCACAGGCACCAGTTAACGTGCATTTCTATTAACTAGAGCCCGTGGCGTCGTAAATGGGCCGGCTCATCTAGGCGCCTGCTGACGATTTTTCTTTTGAAACTTCCATGAACTTTTTTGAATTTCGATAAAGTTTTTCTAAATTTCAACAGTTTTTTTGAGATTGATGAACTTTTTTGAATATCGATGAACTTTTTTGAAATTTGATGAACATCATTTTGAAAATGGATGACATTTTTGGATTTATGAATTTTTTTTAGTTCAACAAACTTTTGCGAAAAATACATAAACTTTTTTGAATTTTATGAAGATTTTTCAAATATAATGAACATTTTAGAAAATTAATGAACTTTTGCTAAATTGGATGATTTTTTTTCAATTTGAGTGAACTTTTTCTAAACTGATGAACATTTTTAAAGATATGAACTTTTATTTTCAAATGGATGAACCTTTTTTTCTTTAAATCTGTAAACCTTTTTTGATATCATATTTTTATTTTTGTAACAAAAAAACTGGGGCAACACGCTAGTGGGCCGGCCCATGCTAGCAGCGCTGTAGGCGCCGGATCGTTAACGGGCGCCTGCAGCGCTGCATAGGAACTCCCTTTGGCCTGTCCTTTGCTACAAAAAGAATTGGGTTACCCTGCTGTACTTTATTTACCGTTACCATTATTTGTTCGTTACAAATTATCTTGCTATCAAACTACTCGTTACCGACAATTTCAGTGCTTCCAGAAATTACCTTACTGAAAACCGCTTGTCATTCCTTCTGCTCCTCGTTGTGTTAGACACTCTTACTTATCGAAAGGACTATGATCGATCTCCTATACTTGTGGGTCATCATTCGTCTGTGCGCTAATGGCGCAACAGGTCATCTAGTAGGAGTAATTCTTCATGGATATTTCCTTAACATTGTCAAAAAAGAATGGACACTCGATGTGATTATCTATATTTTGAATAAACGTTCAACTTAGGATAACATTAAATTAAAAAATAAATTGGCAATATCTTACTAAAATGGAAATATCCTACTAATAAAGAGGCATGTAGAAACCTTCCATATATGTTCTCCTTCGATATACAAGAAATTTTGTATTGATTGATGAAATCTGCGGTTTTAGGAAGTAAATCTAAAATTTTAAATGGACACCAAAGTTACAGCTGGCCACAATTAATGTCAGCCTCCAGATCTATCAGATCCTCCATTGGCATGGTTTTAGCGTCCTCATCCTCGTAGATCCTCCACTATAAATCCACCCACATACCTTCGTTTTCAACTCACCCAAACAAGCAATTTCCCTTCATTTGCATATTTTTCCCCTCACTTGACAATGGCTCGCAAGAAGGTGGCCCTCCGGTACATCCGCAATAACTCGGCGCGGCGCAATGCCTTGAAGAAGCACACTAAGATCCTGATGAAGAAGGCAGGTGAGGTGGCCGCCGTGCCCGATGCTAAGGCATGTGTGGTCGTGTATGGCGAGGGCATGGCGGTGCCAGAGGTGTTCCCATCCCATGCCGAGGCGGTGGCTCTCTTGAATCAGTTCAAGAGCATGCAAGAGGGGGCGCGGCTAAAGAAGACGATGGACCAAGAGAGCATCCTCCGCGAGCGTATAGTAAAGCTCCGAGACCAGGTCCAGAAGGCTAGGCGCAAGGAGAAGGACCAGGACGCCAAGATTCTCCTGTATAAGGCCTTGAAAAGTGGCCAACTCCCAGACAACATCGAGGAGCTCACAGCCCTGGGATCGATGGTGGACTCAATCCTCAAGAGCCTAGGTGAATGCAACAAAAAAATGAGTGGGCAGCCACCAGTCGACCAAGCCCAGGCACCATACGTCACCAATGGCATGGGCATGGGGCCTCCGATTATGTATCAGGCACCACCACAGCAACATGAGGGTTGTCTTAACACTGTGAGGTTCGAAAGGGCCCCTACCACCGTGATCTACAATGGTGACAATACTGGTGGCCATGACGGCAATAATGTCGTCTTCTCTCGTGGTCACATGAATATGTAAGCTGGTAGATGAACTCTACATGTAGCGCATGACTAGCTACATGGTCCTCATCTCTTTTAATTTAGTTTTGGCATGGCCAATAAGATGCATGGATGGCATCGTCAATAAGATGAGACATTCGGTCTCAATCTTGCTCTTTGAGCAAAGACAATTTTACTTAATCTTTAAACTTGTTATTATGGATATCCTCCATGCTCTATTTGTTTTATCAGTTGGTTGTAACTACTCTTTATGTCAACATATTTGTCAAGCATGTTTTTGCTCGAGCAAAATGATTATTTTACTCTTAGCATTGCATCAAACGACCCAACCATGAAGTGCTACCTCCCAGTTTTGGCATACCTTGATGCACACCGCCTATACAAATCCATAATAATTCTAGGAAAACGAGAGCACATTAATTGTTTGATGCAAAAAAATCTCATGTACTAAAAGATTTGCGCTGCTACATTTCATTTTAAGAAAATGTAGGTATGACATTGAGCGCTAGGATAATGGCTTCTGCATCCTCAATATTTTTGGCAAGTTTTAAAAGCAGGTGATTGTGTTGACCAGTTTCATCATCAATCAGATCCAGGCCACCCCTGAGAGGGCATTGTGTTTGAGCTATATACTCAAGCTACTACGAGAACCCCTAAACTTTATCGGGTGCATGTTGTGACAGAACATTGGATATATGAATGCACTTGCCACTCTGGGCATTGGTGTGATAACCCACAAGTATAGAGGATCAATTGTAACTTTTTCGATAAATAAGAGTGTCAAACCCAACGAGGAGATAAAGGTGGAATTTATATTCCCTTCAAGTTCTATCGACCATCGATAAAACTCTACGCACACTTAGCATTTGCTTTACCTAGAACAAGAATAAAACTAGTTGTACTTTGTAGGTGTAAAGGGATAGGTTTGCAAGATAATAAAGAACATGAAAATAAAAGTTAGTTGTTGTTTTACTAAAAGTACAATTAGGTTAGTATAGCGAGTGTGGAAAAGTGGTGGTAGGATTTGCGGAATTTTCCCTAAGCAATTGGCTCGGATACTAGACCGATAGCAAGTTTTTATGTGGGAGAGTCCACTGCTAGCATGTCATCCCTTACTTGGAATTCTTTGCACTTATTATTGGAACAATTAGCAAGCATCCACAACTACTTAAGTTCATTTTAAGATATATTGGTCCCCCTTCAATCTCGTATGAATCAATTTCTATGGTAGGAAGAAGCTTTTGTCACTCTTGCCCTCCAATGCATAGTCCTATTAACATACAACTAACTCTAAGGTGTGATCCACATGCGTGCTCATATGATGGGCACCAAAGGATAGCAACATAACCACAAGCAAATTAAACCAATCATAGCAATTCACCAAGTACCCCAAAGGACAACAAAAATCTACTCAAACATCATAGGATGGCAACACATCATTGGATAATAATATGAAGCATAAACCATCATGTCCAAATAGGGGGCATAGCGGGTTGCGGGAGAGTGTACCGCTGAATATAGATGAGGGAAGGTGATGGAGGTGTTGATGAAGATGACAGAGTTGTTGGAGTACATCGTCGTCACACGATGATTGCCCTGGCGGTGTTCCGGTGCCACCTGGAGAGAGAGGGAGAGAGCCCCCTCCTTCTTCTTCTTGCTTGGCCTCCCCCTAGATGGGAGGAGGATTACCCCTCTTGTCCTTGTCCTCCATGGCTCCCGGAGGGCAGGAGCCCCTCCGAGATTGGATCTCTATCTCTGTTCTCTTCTGTTTTTCGTTCGTTTTTCTAGCCCTTCATCGTTCCTTAAATTCCCAGAGATCCGTAACTCCGTTGGGCTGAAATTTTAACACAATTTTTCTTTCGGGTATTATCTTTCTTGCGGCGAAAGAAGGGCACCAACCTCCTTACAGGGAACCCACAATCCTGCCAGGCGCGCCCAGGGTAGGGGGCACCCCATTGGCTTGTGGCCCCCTCGGGCATTGTCTCGCGTTGATTCTTTTTCCCCAAAATCACATATCCGTAAATTTTTATCGCGTTTTTGGACTTTGTTTGATATGGATATTCTGCTAAAAAAACATGCAAGAAACAGGAACTGACACTGGGCACTGGATCAATATGTTAGTCCCAAAAATAATATAAAATATAGCCAAAAGTATATGGTAGGTGTAGGATAATGGCATGAAACAATCAAAAATTATAGATACGACGGAGACGTATCATGGTGCTCCTCCATGTGCAAGTTATTCCATGGAGGTACTTGCTAGAGAGGTGGGAAGAAGTAACAAGAACAAACATGGATGGCTTGTGCACCTTCTCAGGTTTGGACTCCCCTCAACAACTGACGGTGTAATACACCGAAGTGGCTTCTCCAAAGAGAGCTCGGCAGTAGACCTACCACGGGGCCCGGAGGGCCTGCCAAGGAGCTAGTGATAGGAGGGGGCTCGGAGGGCCGGATAGGCATTTAAGGGTTGTCTTGGCCCCCAAGTCAACACGACGGCGGCCAAGATTGGATATGCCTCCTATAAAACCCTAAACACCATCGTGTATATAGGGTGGAGGCTACGGTGCTCTCGATCCCATCTACCTCTTTATCCATCATCCCATCTCTCATTGTAATCCCTTGTACGAGGTATACCTGATGCAGCTTGCACTACGTCAGTATTTCCCCAAAGAGGAAGGGATGATGCAGCACAGCTACGGTAGGTATTTCCCTCAGTGATGAGACCAAGGTTATCGAACCAGTAAGAGAACCACGCAACACTATGTAAACGGTACCTGCACATAAAGAACAAATACTTGCAACCCGACGTAAAAGAGGGGTTGTCAATCCCTCCCGGGTAAAAAAGATAGATAAAATTGTAGTAGATTGGATAAATAGATCTCGCGGGAACGCAAGATAAAGTAAATAACAATAAATTGCAGAAAGGTATTTTTGTGGTTAAAAATTTGGATTAGTAGATCTGAAAATAAAAGCAAATAAAAATAGATCTTGAAGGCAAATATGATAAAGAAGAGACCCACGGGCCGTAGATTTCTTTAGTGGCTTCTCTCGAGAAAAATAGCATACGACGGGTAAACAAATTACTGTTGGGCAATTGATAGAACTTCAAATAATTATGACGATATCAAGGCAATGATAATTGTATAGGCATAACGTTCAAGATTAGTAGACCGACTCCTGCCTGCATCTACTACTATTCACTAGTAGAAAAAGGGGCTTTCGTTCGGGCCTGGCCAGCCCATTAGTCCCGGTTCTTATACGAACCGGGACCAACGGGTGCATTCATCCCAGTTCGTGAGCCCAGGTGGCCGGCCGGGGCCTCGTGGGCTTTGGTCCCGGTTTGTCTGGACCCATTTGTCCCGGTTCTAGGAACAAACTGGGACCAATGGGCCTCGCTCCTGGCCCATAACCATTGGTCCCGGTTCCAGCCACGAACCGGGACAAATGATTTGCCTATATATAGCACATTGCTAGCGAGCAGAGCACTCCACCCTGCTCTGTTTTTTGCTGGCCGGCGAGGGGAGGGCATTTGGGTGCTCTAGCTCACCTCCTATGCACATGAGGTGTTCGATGAAATGTCCGAGCCACACTAGTTAATACTTCTTCTCTCGAAACTCGACCTCCGAGCTCCATTTTCCCCGAGATTTTTCTAGGTTTAGCGGTCCGTCACATCCCGTCCCCGTCTTCACCGCCGTTGATCGCCACGCCGATCTCGTCGCCGGCACCACCGTGGTGCGCGTCTTGTTCTTATCTTCTTTCTGAAAGAAAAAATTCTTACTTGAGATAGATACCTGTCTAATTTTCTTACTTTTATCATTCCTTGTTATTATATAGTGCGATGGTTCTGGTATCCGCCCCCGTCAGCCCTCGTCCTGTCTATGATTCGGATGTGGTATATATTATCTTTTTATGACTATTTGGTTCATTTATTATTTATGACAATTATGCCGACCAACGTGACATATATTTTATTTATGTAGGAGGTGGTTGAACCGGAAATTCCAACCGACCCTATTGTCGAGAGGTTAAATTTAGTCGAAGAAGAAAATAATTACTTGAAGGAAAACATAGAAAAACTGAGGAGGAGAAGATGATATTGGAGTTGCATGTTGCGGATGTCGTCGATGATCAAAAGATCAAGATGGATGCAATGCGGTTGAAGATTAGAAAGATTAGAAAATATGCCATTCATACCGAGGCTTGGTATCATTATACCGTTGGATCAATTGTTACCTTAGTTGTGATTATGATCGCATTTGTTGTTGCATTGAAAGGTTTTACATAGTTTCAATGTATGGTTTAACTAGATGCTCTGGAGAGCTATATGTTGTTCAATTTGAACTATGTATGTACTTTGGTTTTAATGTGATGATGAACTACTATTAATTTGGTCACTTATCTATCCATGTTCATTTGTAGTGCTTTTCAATTTCAGGGTCTTATAGCTGAAAAAAAATCAGTAAATGCATGAAAAATAACAAATGAAGTCAGAAAGGGTTGAAAATTGATGATGTTGCTTTGAATGGTGCATTTTGAACACAGAAAAAGTATGGAGTTCAAATAAGTTCAAGAAAATGAAATCGCTTTGTAACAGACGAGTTTCCGTATGAAACCCTGATACTTCGAAAGAGATTGTCCGTTTTGTACATAAAGTGCATCCAGTTTTTGCAGTAAGCCTCTCTACTTTCTTGCACATGCTATGTGGGTGAAATGATGATACCATGCCAACTGTTAACCTTTTCAGAGTTCATTTGTAGTGCTTTTCAATTTCAAGGTCTTATAGCTGAAAAAATCAGTAAATGCATGAAAAATAACAAATGAAGTCAGAAAGGGTTGAAAATTGATGATGTGGCTTTGAATGGTGCATTCTGAACACAGAAAAAGTATGGAGTTCAAATAAGTTTCAAAAAATGAAATCCTTTTGTAACAGACGAGTTTCCGTATGAAACCCTGATACTTCGAAAGAGATTGTCCGTTTTGTACACGAAGTGCATCCAGTTTTTGCCGTAAGCCACTCTACTTTCTTGCACATGCTATGTGGGTGAAATGATGATACCATGCCAACTTTTAACATTTTCAGAGTTCATTTGTAGTGTTTTACAATTTCAGGGTCTTATAGCTGGAAAATTCAGTAAATGCATGAAAAATAACAAATGAAGTCAGAAAGGGTTGAAAATTTATGATGTGACTTTGAATGGTGCATTTTGAACACAGAAAAAGTATGGAGTTCAAATAAGTTCAAAAATGAAATCCTTTTGTAACAGACGAGTTTCCGTATGAAAGCCTGATACTTCAAAAGAGATTGTCCGTTTTGTACACGAAGTGCATCCAGTTTTTGCCGTAAGCCTCTCTAATTTCTTGCACATGCTATGTGGATGAAATGATGATACCATGCCAACTTTTATGCTTTTCAGAGTTCATTTGTAGTGCTTTTCAATTTCAGGGTCTTACAGTTGAAAAAAATCAGTAAATGCATGAAAAATAACAAATGAAGTCAGAAAGGGTTGAAAATTGATGATGTGGCTTTGAATGGTGCATTTTGAACACAGAAAAAGTATGGAGTACAAATAAATTCAAAAAATGAAATCCTTTTGTAACAGACGAGTTTCCGTATGAAACCCTGATACTTCGAAAGACATTGTCGTTTTATACACGAAGTGCATCCAGTTTTTGCCGTAAGCCTCTCTACTTTCTTGCACATGCTATGTGGGTGAAATGATGATACCATGCCAACTTTTAACATTTTCAGAGTTCATTTGAAATGCTTTTCAATTTCAGGGTCTTATTGCTGAAAAATCAGTAAATGCATGAAAAATAACAAATGAAGTCAGGAAGTGTTGAAAATTGATGATGTGGCTTTGAATGGTGCATTTTGAACACAGAAAAAGTATGGAGTTCAAATAAGTTCAAAAAATGAAATCCTTTTGTAACAGACGAGTTTCCGTATGAAACCCTAATACTTCGAAAGAAATTGTCCGTTTTGTACACGAAGTGCATCCAGTTTTTGCCGTAAGGCTCTCTACTTTCTTGCACATGCTATATGGGTGAAATGATGATACCATGCCAACTTTTAACCTTTTCAGAGTTCATTTGAAATGTTTTTCAATTTCAGGGTCTTATAGCTGAAAAAAAATCAGTAAATGCATGAAAAATAACAAATGAAGTCAGAAAAGGTTGAAAATTGATGATGTGGCGTTTAATGGTGCATTTTGAACATAGAAAAACTATGAAGTTCAAAAAAATGAAATCCTTTTGTAACAGACGAGTTTCCGTATGAAACCCTGATACTTCGAAAAAGAAACAAAATAAAATAATCAGTAAATGCATGAAAATTTAATAGCAAAAAGAGTTATCATAAAATAAAATAAATAAGTAATTTGAAACAAAATAATATAAACTTTAATAAAAATATATAAGTAGAAACAAAATAAAATAAAATAAAATAAACTTTAATAACATAAATAAAATTTATGAAACTAAAATTATCAAAGTATTTTCTGTTCAAAACATTATAAGCAACCTCTAAAATTTACTGAAACTAAAATGATATAAAATTGATGCAACTAAAATTATCAAAGTATTTTCTGTTCAAAATCATTAAAAGCAAAAAGAGTTTTCAAAAAGAACTTTGTTTGTTAGAAACTTTAATAGCAAATATATAAGTAGAAACAAAATAAAATAAAATAAATAAGTATTTTGTTGTAAGTAGAAACAAAACAAAAAAATAAAGCAAAAAAGCAAACAAAAAAACTGTGAAAAATAAAAAAAAATTGCCACCTACTGGGCCACCACGGCCTGAATACGACTAGAAACCCATCCCCGGGCTAGGATTCACGCCCGCATAAGGCCTAGTAGGCCCATCAGGCATAGAAGTCACAATTAGGCCCGTAAGCCTGCAATGGAGAGGAGCTCAAGAGGGGTGCGGCAGTGGGGCTTATAAACCACTGCGCGCCCCTCTCAACTAGCAAGGTGGGACTAAACTTTCGACGCGGGCGCAGCAGCACAAGGCCTTTGGTCCCGGTTGGTGGCACCAACCGGTACTAAAGGGGTGCATTGGTACCGGTATGCGGCACCAACCGGGACCAATGCCACCTTTAGTCGGTTAGTGCCACCAACCGACCAAAGGCCTCTTTTCAATAGCCCAAAGGGCGGAAGCGGCGACCTTTGGTCCCGTTGGTGGCACCAACCGGGACTAAAGGGTCTTGGTCCCGGTTGTTGCTATGAACCGGGACCAATGCCCTGGGTATATAAGAAAACACTTAGCAGTTTCGACCAAATCCATCACTTCTTCCCCCGACGCCCCTGCTCCTCCTCGTTGTCGCCGCCCGACGCCCCTGCTCCACCTTGTCGTCGCCGCCGCCACCGACGCCGGCAGGCTGCTCGACTTCGGCGTCGCCGCCTCCACCGACGTCGTCAGTTGCTCAACGTCGCCGCCGCCGCCGCTGAAGCCCTCTGCCCGACGACGGCGTCGACCCTCGCGCCCTGCCGGCCCGACGCCCGCCCACCATGCCCGTCGCCCCTGTGAGCACCAGCCTGCTACCGCGCCCTCCCATCTCCGCCCCTCCCACCTTGCCCGCGCAAGGCCAGCCCCCTCCGCCGTGCCCCTCCGCCCCTGCCGGGTGCTTGCGCTATTAGATTTTTAGATGTTTTTAGATGTTTTTAGATGGTTTTACATGTTTTTTAGATTATTTTAGTTTATGTTTAGTTTAGTTTTAAGATTAGGAAAATTTCAGATGTATAGGTATATTTATTTAGATGTATAGTTAATTTAGATGTCGTAATTTATTCATAAAAATTGTGCACTTTTGTATAGAAACTTTATTTTTTTCATATGTACGAAAATGTAGAATGAAAACGAAAACAAACATATAAGAAAAAACAAAGGAAAAAATAAAGAAGGACCCGCAGCGAAGCAAGTCTTTTTTTAAGGTAGTTCTTTGTTAAAGTGAGGGGGACATCCGGAGCACCCCCCGGCCCTCTCGCTCGACCAAAACTCTCGAGGACACCCAAACCCTAGAAAAACACAATGTCGATCTCCTACCCCCTCCCGCCGCGCCCTACCCGATCGACAAACTCTCTTGAGGCCACCCAAATTTACCAAGTTAAGAGAGCATTGTCGTCGAGGCCACCCCAAACCCTTGAAGCGTCGTTGAGGCCACCCCAAACCCTTGAAAAGTTGCGGAGGCCACCCCAAACCCTAGAGAAGCGTCGAGGCCAGGCCAATAATATGATTCCTTTGTGCTTAGCTAGCTAGTTCAACGTTTGCCACTAATATATCCATCTGTCATGTTTGAATAATAATTGCCATGTTGTAAATATTTGCAGAAACTATGGATCCGCACCCCCAGATGAAGCAAAAGAAGCGGTGTTGGGGGAGATAATCGCACACGGAAGTGATGTCGTCTTGTCGTTTCTCAACGACACATGCACCGATGGTCTGGAAAGACAGGATGAAGAAGCAGGCTACGACGATGATCAGACAATGGAGGAGGAAGGACACCGTGATGACGGCTGCGGTGACCGAATGGAGGGGCAAGGACACCGTGATGACGGCTCTGATACGTCTCCAACGTATCTATAATTTTTGATTGCTCCATGCTATATTATCTATTGTTTTGGACTATATTGGGCTTTATTTTTCACTTTTATATTACTTTTGGGACTAAACTATTAACCGGAGGCCCATCCCAGAATTGCTGTTTTTTTGCCTATTTCAGTATTTTGAAGAAACGGAATATCAAACGGAGTCCAAACGGAATGAAACCTTCGGGAACGTGATTTTCTCATCAGATAAGATCCAGGAGACTTGGACCCTCGGTCAAGAAAGGAGGGAGGCGGCCACGAGGGTGGAGGGCGCCCCCCCCCCTAGGGCACGACCCTGCCTCGCGGGCCCCCCGAAGCTCCACCGACGTACTCCTTCCTCCTATATATACCTACGTACCCCCGACAGATCAGAAACGGAGCCAAAAACCTAATTCCACCGCCGCAACTTTCTGTATCCACGAGATCCCATCTTGAGGCCTGTTCCGGAGCTCCGCCAGAAGGGGAATCCACCACGGAGGGCTCTACATCATCATCATAGCCTCTCCGATGAAGTGTGAGTAGTTTACTTCAGACCTTCGGGTCCATAGTTAGTAGCTAGATGGCTTCTTCTCTCTTTTTGGATCTCAATACAATGTTCTCCCCCTCTCTCGTGGAGATCTATTTGATGTAATCCTCTTTTTGCGGTGTGTTTGTTGAGACCGATGAATTGTGGGTTTATGATCAAGATTATCTATGAGCAATATTTGAATCTTCTCTGAATTCTTTTATGTATGATTGGTTATCTTTGCAAGTCTCTTCGAATTATCCGTTTGGTTTGGCCAACTAGATTGGTAGTTCTTGCAATGGGAGAAGTGCTTAGCTTTGAGTTCAATCTTGCGGTGTCCTTCCCCAGTGACAGTAAGGGCAGCAAGGCACGTATTGTATTGTTGCCATCGAGGATAACAAGATGGGGTATGAATGTATTCCTCTACATCATGTCATCTTGCTTAAGGCGTTACTCTGTGTTCATTAACTTAATACTCTAGATGCATGCTGGATAGCGGTCGATGAGTGGAGTAATAGTAGTAGATGCAGGCAGGAGTAGGTCTACTTGTCTCGGACGTGATGCCTATATACATGATCATACCTAGATACTCTCATAACTATGCTCAATTCTTTCAATTGCTTAACAGTAATTCGTTCACCCACCGTAAAATACTTATGCTCTTGAGAGAAGCCACTAGTTAAATCTATAGCCCCCGGGTCAATTTTCATCATATTAATCTTCCTATGCTTTATTATTGCTTTGCTTTTTACTTTGCCTTTTATTTTACTTTGCATCTTTGTACCAAAAATACCAAAAATATTAGCTATCATCTCTATCAGATCTCACTCTCGTAAGTGAAAGCACAAGTGCTCCCTAGGTGGTTTTGGTAATTAATGTCAACATATCTCTTGTTGGACTAACACTTTTATCTAGTATGTTTCAGATAAGTTCAACAATGGAGTGGCATGGACTAAAGGATGTGGGAACTCCTTCAAGATGCTAAGGACAAAGGATTGGCTCAAGCTCAAGACTCTTCATTTTACATTTTAGTGATCCAAGATCAAGCCAATACTATCAAGGAGGGATGAGGTGTTGCTTAATGAGCTTTTGCTTCATGTGCTTAGTGATATGCTCCAAAACCGTCCACTACTTTCCCACTTCCACACATATGACCTAAACCTAAAGTCAAACTCGGCCCTACCGATTCTTTCTATCCGGCGCCACCGAGTTCAGATGTCATAGCCACTGCCACAAACCCTAGGCAAATCTGTTTCACCGATAGGGATCTCGGTCTCGCCAAGATGGGATTGTAATCTCTCTGTGTATGTCCATTACCAAAATCGATCTCACCGAGTTTGTGCAATCGGTACTACCGAGATTACAATGCAAACTTTCTGGTTAACTTATTACCCAAATCGATCTCACCGAATTTGAGTAATCGGTCCCACCGAGTTTGCCTGACCAACTCTCTGGTTAGCTAATTACCAAAATCGGTCCCACCGAGTTTGTGTAATTGGTCTCACCGAGATTACGTTATGACCTAACCCTAACCATATCGGTCCTACCGAGATGCATATCAGTCCCACCGAAAACCCTAACGTTCACTAGGTTTACTAAATCGGTCTGACCGAGTTTGTTGATTCGGTCCCACCGAGTTTGGTAAATTATGTGTAACGGTTAGATTTTGTGTGGAGGCTATATATACCCCTCCACCTCCTCTTCATTCGTGAAGAGAGCCATCAGAACAAGCCTACACTTCCAGCATCCTATTTCTGAGAGGGAACTACCTACTCATGTGTTGAGGCCAAGATATTCCATTCCAACCACATGGATCTTGATCTCTAGCCTTCCCCAAGTTGCTTTCCACTCAAATCTTCTTTCCACCAGATCCAAATCCTATGAGAGAGAGTTGAGTGTTGGGGATACTATCATTTGAAGCACAAGAGCAAGGAGTTCATCATCAACACACCATTTGTTACTTCTTGGAGAGTGGTGTCTCCTAGATTGGCTAGGTGTCACTTGGGAGCCTCCGACAAGATTGTGGAGTTGAACCAAGGAGTTTGTAAGGGCAAGGAGATCACCTACTTCGTGAAGATCTACCGCTAGTGAGGCAAGTCCTTCGTGGGCGACCGCCATGGTGGGATAGACAAGGTTGCTTCTTCGTGGACCCTTCGTGGGTGGAGCCCTCCGTGGACTCGCGCAACCGTTACCCTACGTGGGTTGAAGTCTCCACAAACGTGGATGTACGATAGCACCACCTATCGGAACCACGACAAAAACATATGTGTCTCCAATTGCGTTTTAATCCTCCAAACCCTTCCCTTTACATTCTTGCAAGTTGCATGCTTTATTTTCCGCTGCCTATATACTCCTTGCATGCTTGCTTGTTATGTATTGAAAATGTTAAACTTGTGCCTAAACTCCACTTAAACTTAAAAGAGATTAAAAACTGCAACTTTGGTACTTAGTGTCTAATCACCCCCCCTCTAGACACCTCTTCTCAAGATCCTACAGTAAGTGACCGTGAAGGGATTGACAACCCCTATTCGCGTTGGTTGCAAGGAGTTATTTTCTTTGTGTAGGTACGAGGGACTTGCGTGTGGCCTCCTACTAGATTGATACATTGGTTCTCAAAAACTGAGGGAAATACTTACGCTACTCTGCTGCATCATCCTCTCCTCTTTGGGAAAAACCAACGCAAGCTCAAGACATAGCAGGCTCTGGTGACCGAATGGAGGGGGAAGGACACCGTGATGACGGCTCCGGTGACCGAATGGAGTCCGGCCCGGTATATATATTAATTAATTAAGCATGTGCTGACTATAGCTAATTGATGCATTAATTGTTTTTGGTATGTACACATATTAACTCTCTTCTTTTTCTTCTTTTCTAGCCCTCCGGATCGAGCAACACTTCGGTAACGAGACGAGGCCCGAAGAGAAAGTTGCGCGCGGATGAAAGGTACACGATCATCGAAATTGATCGTGCTGGCCAACCGATTGAACCCCTCCGGACCAAGCAAAATTTAATGCTCAGTCACGGGGTTCTAGTGAGGACATGAACCCGATCAGCATCGAGCAATGGTTGAAGCCTAAGGACAAAGACTCTCGGTGTCTTATGTCGCGATAAATGAAAGCTGATATTTGGACCGCGCTGCAGGAAAATTTCACCTTCCCGCCAGAGGAGGATCCGGAGAATCCAGTTAAAAAGCCAATGATCAAGGCTTATGCTCTTAAGAAGATGGCTGAGCTATTCCAGAGGTGGAAGAATGAGCTGAAATCATCGTTTGTCGACCAAGACAAGACTCCAGAATTCATCGGCTGATTTGAGAAGATCAAAGATCAGTGGCCCGAATTTGTCACCAAATAGAAATCTGAGAGAGCAGCGAAGATATCAGCAACAAACAAGAAAAATGCTGCAAAGAAGAAGCATCACCATCGCACGGGGTCAGGTGGCTACCTGAAAGACCGGCCATTGTGGGACAAGGCTGAGAATGACCTAATTGATAAAGGGATCGAACCAGAGACGCGACGCTGGCCAGACCGTTGCAGGACTTGGTTCTTCGGGGTTGGGGGAAAATTGGACCCTGTAATAGGGAAGTGCGTTTGGACCAACGAGCAGCTGAACACACCCATCGATAAGCTTCAGGAGTATATCGAAAAGGCGCAGCAAGGGACGTCGTTCTAGACAGAGAGAACAATGAGCTCACAGAGGCCCTCGGGAATCCTGAGCACCCCGGACGGACACGAGGCACGTCAGGCTCCCTTTCATGGAAGGCTGGATTTCCCGATGCAGGCGGTTGCAAACGCCGGGAGAGGAAAAAGAAAAAGGAGTTGACCCAACTACAGGCGCTGCACACAAGGGTACAAGCGCTAGAGGAACGAGAGGCAGTTCGCAACACGTGACCTGCCGAAGCTACACCCGAAGCTACCCCGCCATCTCAGCGGAGAAGCAGTGTGGCTTCCACGGAGCTGCTTCAGGAGCCTATCTTCACGGCTCCTGCTAGCTACCCCGTAGATGCTATCACGGAGTCTCGGCATTGCCACCTTATGACGCAGTGGATGGAATTGAAAGTCAAGGCGGCTGTTGGCTCTGTTGCACCTCCTGAACCTGGCACAACTTTTCACTGTCGGCCGATTCCAGAAGGATATTCTAGGGTGATGGTGGATGAAATCACAGAAGGATTTGAGAACCTCCAGCTTGACCACCCTACGGGTGACGGGGAGACTTGGCTGGGTTCTTGTCTGAAGACTCCATGCCTATGGCGGAAGGAGCTCATCAACCTTCCGAACTGGATGCCTCCGCCCCCTCCTCCTCCGGCGAGTCAGGGCACTCCGCCTCCTCCACCGCCTCCTCCTCTGGCGAGTGACGATCAGGGCACTCAGCCTCCTTCTCCGGCACGTGGCGGCACTCCGCCTCCTTCTCCGCCTGCGCCGGCGCGCCCGAGCAGCCACCTGCCTCCTCCTTCTCCGCCTCGCCAGCAAGGGCGGAAGAGACCCGCCGCCGCCCCGGCTGCTCCGACGTGTCGTAGTCCTTCTCCTCCGCCTCGTAAGCAAGCACGAAAGAAGAGAGTCGCAGCCGCTTCGTCTGCTCCGGTGTCTAGCGGTACGGCCAGAGGCGGGAGGCAATACAGATACGGTCCACCTCTCAAGCCTCTAGAGAATTTACCGTACGAGATGACCGTGGAAGAAAACAAGAAGATCGTGCAAAAAGAAGTGAAGGGCTTCTTTGAAGGGGCGAAAGCAGAGAGACATCCACCTCCGGAGGAGAAGGTAGATCCGGTGAAAGCAAAGCGCACTATCGATGCCCTAAGGAAACCACCAAAGTCTCCGCCGAAAACCAACTATGAGCGCGTTACTGAAAAGGCATATCTCGAAGCGGAGCGGTCGGGAAGTACTGTCAGTGATCAAAGGTTAAAAGAACGACGAGCAGCTGGGAAAAAAATTGCCTAGCTCGGCGAACAAGCGAACCAATCGTGCCCCCTGCTCAATGTGTCTAGCGACATCGTCGCTAATGCTCCGGGGATGGTGCCCGGTTATAGCAATCTTGGAGATTACCTGCCCGACGATGTACATTATGATTTCTTGGAGGTGGGCGAACACGATATCTGATGCGGAAGCCTCTCGTCAAAGATGAAAAATCTCTAACAACGATGATGCGAAGATTCCATAATTGGTACATGAAAACCTGCAGAGAGTTTGGGGGGACGAATACTTTGTATATGAGAGTTAAAGAGGAGCACTACCTCGTTGGAATTGATCTGTTGCATGTTCCATTTGAGGAGTTCTTCCAGTTCTTCAATCAAAAGGCCCTCAATAAATTAACGGTCACTTGCTACTGTCTGTAAGTACTACTTCTGTCATTAAGTCTCTATATATAGCTCAGCTCTTTCATTGCATGTATTTATAATTATCCTCACTATATTATGCAGATTGAAGATCGTCGAGTGCAGAAAAGCAGAAATGTATGATATTGGGTTCATCAACACAAATCTCATAGATGAATTTCAGGTTAAAAAGAACGCCGAAGATGCCGAGGCCAACTTGCTCAAATCATTGTTAATAAATCAAAACAAGATTTAATACTCTTTCCTTACAACTTCAAGTGAGTGTTACTGTCGTGTGCATATTCGGTTTCCCTTATTACTCGAGCGAGGTTATAGTAATGTAATTGATGAGTTATGCATGCGTGCGCATGCGTCCCACTATATTCTCCTGGAGATTAAGCTTGAGCGGGGACTAGTAACCGTCTTAGACTCGAGACGAAAAGATCCCGAGACCTATGCGGACATGACTAAAATTCTCAACAAGTAAGTTCAATCGATCATTATCGCACCATATCGGCAACTTTTTGTTCATTTCCTGATATCTCAAGTAATAATTATTTTCTTTGTCTTGCAGGGTTTGGAAACAGTTCACCGCATAAGCTCCGGGACTGCCGAAGGAGCTGCGATATACATACCCGTAAGTAAGTACTACTAGCTAGCTAGTTGCGTGCATCTCTCGTTGATTCTAGCTACTTTCATCAATGCCATTTATAATGCTTCATTTTCAGTTTGATTGACCTCTATTTCTCGTAAAGTGCTTGTGGCAGGAACAAAGGAATGATTACTGTGCATACTACGTGTGCGAGTTCATCTACAACGCGACTTGCAAAGATAAGCGGGGCTACTCTAAAAGACAATATGAACTGCGTAAGCAATAATATTCACAATTTCATTTTATTACACCATCATTTCTGTTGAGTTTCATTCATATATATATATATATATATATATATATATATATATATATATATATATATATATATATATATACACACGTACATACATACATATATGCGGAATGAACTCCTACCACAAGATCGCATGAAAGCAATTCAAGAGGAATTGGCGGATTCTTTCTTGACCACGTCATCAATAAAGCGGAGAATACCATGTGGAAGTTGAGTTCAAATGCTAGGGGATTGTAAGAGATCTTACATATTGTATATGTATGTAGCCAGTAGCGTCGGATAGATAATATGAAAACTTGTTGTTCGACCAATCTCTCGGAGAAGGAGAGGTCGATCACTTCTCTCTGTATGCATAACGAACTTCTGTACTTAATGGTTTCCTTCATTTTCTTACTAGCTAGCGTGTCGAGGGCCTCTCTATACGTATAGTACGTAGCGTCGACCAAGCACGGAGATAAAAGAGGACACTTCTCTCTATTAATTAATTAGCTACCTAACACAATATATGAAACACCTTAATTAATCATACAAAACCCCAAATCCACCCCCCCCCCCTTTCAGAAAAAAAACCCTAGCCCCTGAACAGCTGACGCGTGGATGCCTATTGGTCCCGGTTGGTGCCATCAACCGGGACTAAAGGACCTCTTGCCTGGGCTCGCAGCACCGGCCATGTGGAGGCCCATCTGTCCCGGTTAATATAAGAACCGGGACTAAAGGCCTAGGCATTAGTAACGACCCTTTAGTCCCGGTTCCACAATCGGGACAGATGGGCCTTATGAACCAGGACAAATGGCCCTTTTTCTACTAGTGATTACCCCACACATCGATCGCTATCCAGCATGCATCTAGTGTATTAAGTTCATGGAGAAACATAGTGATGCAATAAGAACGATGACATGATGTAGACAAGATCTATTCATGTAGGAATAGACCCCATCTTGTTATCCTTAATAGCATCGATACATACGTGTCATTTCCACTTCCGTCACTAGGATTGAGCACCGTAAGATCGAACCCATCACAAAGCACCTCTTCCCATGGCAAGAAAAATTGATCTAGTCGGCCTAACTAAACCAAAGATTCGAAGAAGAAATACGAGGCTATAAGTAATCATGCATATAAGAGATCAAAAGACTCAAACAACTTTCATGGATAAAAAACATAGATCTGATCATAAACTCAAAGTTCATCGGATCCCACCAAACACACCGCAAAAAGAGTTACATCAAATAGATCTCCAAGAGACCATTGTATTGAGAATCATAAGAGAGAGAGGAAGCCATCTAGCTACTAACTACGGACCCGTAGGTCTACAATGAACTACTCACGCATCATCGGAGAGGCACCAATGAGGATGATAAACCCCTCCGTGATGGTGTCTAGATTGGATCAGTGGTTTCTGGAATTTGCGGTGGCTGGAATTGTTTTTCGTTGACTCCTCTAGGGTTTCTAGAATATTGGGTTATTTATAGAGAAAAGAGGCGGTGCGGGAGGCCACCGAGGTGGGCACAACCCACAGGACGCGCCTGGCCCCCCAGGCGCGCCCAGGTGGGTTGTGCCCCCCTCCGGGCACCCCTCTGGTACTTCTTTGGCCCATCCCGTGTCTTCTGGCCCAGAAAAAATCTCCAAAAGGTTTCGCTATGTTTGGACTCTGTTTGGTATTGATTTTCTGCAAAGTAAAAAACAAGTAAAAACAGCAACTGACACTGGACACTATGTCAATAGGTTAGTCCAAAAATAATATTATAAAATGATTGTAAAACATCCAAGAATGATGATATAATAGCATGGAACAATCAAAAATTATAGATACGTTGGAGACGTATCAATACCCACCCATGAATACAAACACAAAGAAGGATGTAGGGTATTACTCCTTCCCAGAGGCCCGAACATCGGTAAACTCTTTGTGCAACCTTCGATCTAATACTTTCGTACATGTATGCTACCCTACCGAGGGTGCAGACCGAACTATCCACTGTCAGTTGGTGCGCCAGGCATAGGCTACGCTGGTCGGAAAACGAACCCATATCGGCTAATTATACATGCCCGACGACTTCACGTCGGGCAAGATCTTCACCTTTGGCTCCTTCGAGCTTGAGGTCGACGATTGGGGGCTGCTCTATGATGTGATGCCCCCTGCCATCATCGACTACATCCACTTCGGGAACATCAACTTCCTGTTCGACGAGCACGGCGACACCACAGCCATCCACGCCTCTCCATAACAAGTGGCGAAAAAGCGCATGAAGCTAAGTCAGCATCGAGGTGGCTCGACCTTCATGAACGACCCACCAGCCCACCCAAACAATTGGTATCAACGTGATCTTTCCGACTGTGGAAACGCACTGGGCTCAGAAGCTCTCCTGGCGCGGGGTCTACGCGACCGTGTTGACCTCAACCGACCTTAAGGAGTGGTTTGATGCCACAATCTCCTTCGATCATGCCGATCATCCGACCTACGCCCCCCACCCTGGTAAGTTTGCCTTGGTGGTAGATCTGATCGACAAGGGATTCTATCTCCCATGGGTCCTGATGGACGGTTGCAGCAGCCTCAACATCATCTTCCTCGACACCCTGGCCAAGATGGGGAATTCCTTCTCTAGCCTACAGCCCTCGCCCATCGGCTTCCACAGCTTCGTACCCGGTGGGCCAGTGCGTCCCCTCGGGCGATGATGAGAGTTATTTTTACGGTCATCACACCTGAGTTTAGACCAGTTTATTTCATGAAAACCGAGATACACGCTCCAATATTTGTACTAATGAATCATGAATGCAAAGGATTCCAAAATACTCTCTTTAGTTTATTTGCACAGTAAATTGGGCTATACATGGACTAAATCAAGCACATATATGTAAGGGAGCAAAGACGAGATAAGGGGAGCCAAGTGGGAGGCACAACAAGTGCACCAGAGTGCAAGATAGGGTCTCATACGACTGCACGCGCTTGTATGTTCGGTTGTATGAGGTGTCCACGACACCGTCTTGTCCAGCCCTAAAACTATTATTAAAGGGCCAACACCAAAACCAGATTAGAACAACTCGCAATCATAGAGAGATGCCGCAACTCCATCTTCATCATCACACTACTACAAAAAGGGCTATAGATGGAATGGCTACTAATAGCGCACCTGTGATGTGATGCGCCATTAGTATATTCTAATGGCGCACCATGTCTCATGGCGCATCCAGAGGTGGTGCGCCATTAGTATGCCAAAGCACCTAGGAGGCATACTAATGACGCACCCTGGCCTATACTAATGGCGCACCATTAGTAGCCATATTAGGTGCGCCATTAGTAGGGGTTTTTCTAGTAGTGTCAGGAGCATCCATAAACCCTGGCCGCCACCATTTCCATCTCCATAGCCATAGCCACCTCCATCATCATCACAACAACATTCTTCAATGGTTTCTTCTTACAATCTGATCGCTAAGTGTGAGTAACTCGGTAAGGTCATGGGTTGAGGCATAGCCCTACAACCCTATATAATTGTTGGAGGGGTCGATGGAAGTACTTTGAATTAAGGTCTCGTATGTGTGAAATAAAATTGCTTTGTAATTATCTATTGTCTTGTCTGCGTTCTTCGTCCCTGCAGGTACCCAAAGTCACAGAGATCGAGCAACGGAGGGGCTAAGAGAAGGAAGACCGTGAAGTGCTATTTTGAATACCGGTGACAACAGGGTTAATATGGTAGCATGGATCATTTCACCGAGGATACAACATGTTAGTCATTATACGTCCAATGCTTTGTTTGATTCTATCTTAACTACCGAGGCAACCCCACGCGACGGATAAGACCTTTTGTTGGACAACTCACTCTTGATGCAGGGCGCGTTTCGGCCAAGACGTTATTTGGACACATCCTTCACTTGGATACGTTGCAAGCACGTCTTGACGGGTGTCTTCCAAGGCACAAATTAATATCGCAATGGTCTCATTCGCCAATATATGGTGAATCAAGTCTTCATACCCATGTATGTTTTTGCTACAAGTTTTTGCACCAAACTGACCATCGCGTACAAGTTTTATAGGACTACCGGTATATTTATCTCTTCCTGAAATCATGCAAAGTAGTCAGTCCTCTCCCTAAGTTGGGCGAGAATCGTTGGGGATTCTACCGCGAGCTGCACGAAGCCATCGGTTAGCACAACGTGCTTGAAATTCTGAATCATCGCAATGAAGCCGATACACCGTGCCTTGAGCTCGGCGCAGCTGTGCGTCTCGGCCAAGCGTAGCATGTCGACGGACACGGTGCTCAGCAGCCTATGGGTGCACTCGAGCTTGAGGCCGTCAAGCGCGAACCGGTCGGCCGCGGCGAGGAAACGTCCGAGCGACTCCGTGTTGGGGGGCTCGCCGTCGGCGTCGTCGGGCAGGGTGTCGGTGTAGATGAACCGGAGCATTGCTCCAAAGATGTCGGGCTCGATGTCCTCCAGAGCGATGGGGGAGGAGGAGGAGGACTCGAGCATGGCGCCGAAGAGCTGCGCCTCGAAGACCGGGGAGCGGGCGGCGAGGAGTGCGCGGTGGGCGCGGAAGGTCTCGCCGGCGACCTCAAAGGCGACGTCCGTCCAGGCGTCACGGTCGAGCAGGCGGCCGAGCTGGTTCGACAAGGAAGCGTCTCGCGCAACCGTGACCATCCACATGACAGTCATCTCGTTCACCTTGAATTGGGTGTCGGCGGGGATGAACTCAGGAAACCCGCCGGACGTCCTAAGGCCACGGTGGTCCGGCGAGTAGACGTGCACGCATTGGTCATGGTGGGACGGCGGCGACGCTCCGTCGCCATGCACGGCGAAGGCGTCGAAGGTGGCCGTCACGGCATGCGTTGGACGGCTCACGAGCTCGAGGTAGATGGAGGCGAAGCGGGTGAGGGCGGGTACGTGTGGAGCGTCGCCGTACGGGTAGCAGGCCAGCCTCCAGCAGTGGCCGCCGACGGTGACCATCGGCGAGTGGACGCGGACCAGGCCCTGGCCCATGGCTCGGTGGCTGTGTGCCTTGGAGCCATGGTTTTCACTTTCAGTGAGATTTCGGTGAAATTCACTGAATTTCAGTAATTTCAGCAGACACTGAAATATTATGTTTCGGCCAAAATATTTCAGCAATTTCAGTATAGCACAACAATTCCAATATTTTTTAAGATATTTTTTAAAAAAATCAAATTTTTAATTGAATTCAAGTGAATATTTCGGTCATTTGGCTGAAATGAAAACTGAATTTCAGTGATTTCGGTTGGTGCTGAAATTTTTCTGAAACAGAAACTGAAAACCATGCTTGGAGCTGATCTCGAACGCCATGAAACCAGAGCTCGACATTGCCGATGGACGGATTGATGCGCTAGCTGTACAGAACCGTTGTGCCTCCGTCGGAATAAATAGGTGGCTTCGCACGCTTGAAATCACAACCGACGTGACGGAATTTGGAAACATAATGATACGTCGGTGCATCATTGTTATGGCAAGACGAACCATAATGATACACGATTTTGTACAAAACGACAAGGTCGTCGCAAGACGAACCATATGGTTCTGCATTATTTGGAAAAATAAAACACCTGCCAAACAAGACTATCTTCAACTCTACACAGTTCATTACTTGCATCACCCGGCAGCGATAAGAAAAACAGAAATTGCTGTTTCTAACAAGATGGATTATTATTCCGAACCATTTACTGAGCCTCCTGGTTAAGTTTGCGTGTATGTAGGAAAAATGCAAATCCTATAATCAGGAGTTTCTCTGGCAAAAAATGAGCTCAACAGGCCATGCAAGTCCAACCTACATCGATCAGGTCATTCATGGGGAGAAACAGAAGGTAAAACGAACAGAATAAGTTTCAATCCAAAAAAAACAGGTCATCCTGTGTGTTCGCTTGCTGGCTCTGTGCTCTTGGTTCCGGGTCCCACGAGACCGCGCCCAGGTTATGTAAAACGGGACAGCACCGTTCTGTGCATTATTCAAGAACTCGACAAGAATAGGTTTCATCCTCCTAACTTTACAGCAACATTGTGGTTGGGTTCTCGATGTAGCCCTTGAACGCTTTCAGGAATTCCGCCCCAATTGCACCTACAGATATACATCATTATTCGTTGAGTCCCCGCCCACATTTCAACTGACTCACGATTTATTTTACAGCAATTAAGAACATACCATCAATAACCCTGTGATCGCAGCTCATTGTTACCGACATGTAGGAACCAAACTCGTACTGACCATCCGCGCTGCCTGGTATCACCCTCTTCTCAGCTGCTCAAAAATAAGGATCAGGTAAGCAGTGAACCCTTATTGGAGGAGGACCAAGGACATCATAAAATGAATAATGGATCAGAGTAACAGAAACTAGATCTAACTATGCTACAAAGTAGAATACAGAAGCAAAAAAGCACAGAACATTATGACTATGTTCAAGTCCTGCCTACAGAACTAACTGAAGGTTACTCAGAAGAACTGACTAGGATATACTCCCTCCGTTCAGAATTACTCAGTCCAAGAAATGAATGGATCTAGATGTATTTTAGTTGTAGATACATCCATTTTTGTGACAAGTAATTCCAAACGGAGGGAGTAGAATTAGAATGCCAAAGTAAAGGATCATGCAATTGTCTAGGTCGATGTACTGGGCTTCCAATAGCAGGTTCTGGTAAAAGGTCGACAGGACTATGTTTTCCATAACAATGGTAAAATACTGACAAATGCCAAACTGTTACTTGTACACAATGCAAACTAAGTGGCAACAGCATTTTTATGGCCAACGTATTGGCAGTACATGCCGAAAGTGTAACACGGGTTCTTACCAGAACCAATGGCCAAGATTGCTGACTGAGGAGGATTTATAATAGCACAGAACTGTTTAATTCCAAAAGGACCTCCCAAGTTTGATACTGTGAACGTGCCACCCTGAAACAGAGAACGAAAATGGTCAAATGAAAAATGCTGTTGATTTCATACTTATCATCTACTATGCGATAAATACCTCGTAATCTTGTGGTTTTAAGCTGTTATCCCTTGCTCTTTGAGCCAACTGCTTCACCTCCTCACCGATTGTACCAAGTCCCTTCTTGTCTGCATCCTGCACCACAAGTAATAAGTTAGAGAAGGGGGAAACGATGCACAAATGGAACTAGCTAGTTTTGACTAGCTTACCCTAACAACTGGAACAAACAATCCATGCTCAGTTTGTACAGCTACATTTATGTTCACATTGTGGTATCTGCATGAGAAGTACATTTGTCATATCACATTTCTTGCCAATATAATTTGAGTGACAGGTACAAATACTCCGTAGGAACTCACTGGCGAATAAAATCATTCATCCAAGAACTGTTGCACTCAGGGACCTTTCGAAGAGCCAAGGCTGCAGCCTGCGCAGAAAGTAGAGGTAGATTTAAAGCTGGAGATCACAGAATCCACATGGGCCCAATATGACTTAAAAAACGACAATGAACATATAAGAACCAGTGATTACCTTTATAACAAGGTCGTTAATAGATATCTTCTTTCCACCAGATGCTTCCTGCAGTGGGTTCAGTTCCCCTCGCAACCTGTAGCACAACAAAATGAAGAACTCTTCTTTAGACAAAAGTTCGGTACTAAAATTATCCACTGCAAGTTTTACAAAATCAGGCCTGAAACATACTTGATAAGTTTGTCGACACGTGTGTCAACTGTCAAGTAGTAATGTGGGATGGTTTGCTTAGAGGCTAAGAGGCGGTTTGCAGTAACCTGAAAAGAACAGGAGTTAAAACACTACAAGGCAGATAGGATCAACAAAAAAGTCTCATCGGCATTCTTCAATGCTAAACATACCTTTCTTATCTGCGCATTTGGAATATCAGTGTAATCTAATCCTGAAGCTGCAAAAGACTCGCTCTTGCCACCCTTGGCTACAGAAGTTTTGTTAAGCAAAAATAATCATTAGACGCTGGTTGGATCCCATTTGATTCACATAATAGAAGCACAAGCTAAATGCATGACATAATGGGCTGCATGCCCCTAGAGGAAGGATCAAGCGTAGTGCAGAAATTTTACTTGGATCTCAATAGAATGCTGGTAAAAAAAATTGAATACTACGCAATTCGTCCACACACTTTGCAGTAGAAAACTCACGCGATGAAAAAGAAAAAGGAACAGAATCAAGAATGGCACAAAAAAAGCATGGAGTTCTTTTTTATGAGAGCGGGTATAGAGGTCTTTACGACATCCAATTGTGTATGTGATCGCCTTAAAGAGCAACAGCAGACTACAAATGAATTTCAGTGGCAAAACTTGAGCATCAGTCAAGCTAATTCAGATCACAATGCAAAGGTTTGCTGAACATGGATTGATTTGGTTGATGCTGTCCATGGATACAAGCAAGCACAGGCCAAAAAGGAGTATGGATGACACGCGTAAGAGTTGTAACTTTTTTTCCAGAAAAGTTTCCGGCTCAGCAACTCCCAGCTGCTGCTATTTGCAGGACTCTAGGATAGCTAGCAGATAGCAGGAGAAGCGTATGTGTGATGCGCATTAATTACAAAATCCTGTAACCATAGACACTCATATATATAGTCTTTTGGAGAACAAGTCCAGCTCTACGGAGTTCCATTTTCTAAGCACACATGAAATGAAATGCACTAGCATGTACCACATAGCTTGGAAGGTCAGTAAGTAGTAGACTGTATTTTGCATAACTAGTTAACCTAATTTGGCATGCACATGCAATTAAATGTGTCAAAAATCAATTCCCTGAGCTCTAGAGAATCACACTTAACAAGAACACACAACTACACGGCAAGTCAACAACATAGTACAACCAAAAAAACCTCCAAATCAACAGACATCAAGATTTAAGATCAAGTGCATAGCCAGGTAAATGTCTAGTTAAAATTCAATTTGTATAATGGTCAATGCTGAAGATTTACTCAAGCAGTCAGTATACTAAGTTTCTACAAGCAAGAGATACTAGATTAGATCAAAGAACCATTCATCAATCTCAGGAATGCAATTAGAAGAGAAAATAGCATACCCAAGTAATCTTCAATGTCTGCCTTCAGAATACGGCCATCAGGACCAGTGCCTTTTACACTTGACAGTTGAACCTGTTTGAAAGAACACATCCATGTTTTCATTGACTGCACTGCATACAGCAACTACCTATAGACTAACTCAAATAAAGACTTACGTTGTTATCCTCTGCTAATTTCCTTGCAAGGGGGCTGGCGAATATTCTATCACCAGATCGAGAAGCTTTTTCGGCCTTTGGGGCCTTCGGTTCAGGAGCCTTGGCAGGTACTTTCTCCTCCACTTTTGGCTCTGCAGGTTCTGGTGTAGCCTTTGATTCTGAAGGAGCAGCAGGCGCATCTGCAGCCGACGGTTTGTAATCTTTAAACTTTTCGATGTCACCTTCTTCTTCCACGGTCACACAGATGACCTAAGGGCATAAGGCCACGTAATACAACCAATATTATGTCAGCAAAACATGCAAGCAGTAGTACTGCAATATGAAATAATAGGTAGATAATTATACGTTCTTTGGACAGTAAATGCATACCTCGCCAACTTTAATCTCTTTGGCACCATCACCCTGAACAATCTTAGCAAGATAGCCCTCTTCCATGCACTCCATCTCTACCGTGGCTTTATCCTAATTAGATGAAATGTATACAGATGTTATTTAGCTTCTGCTGCAGCTGTAAGTATGTGCTGACTAAGAATATGGAACTTGGAGATGAAGAATCTTACCGTTTCCACCTCACACAGAACTTCACCAGGTGAGACTTTGTCTCCTTCCTTCTTAATCCACTTGGCAATGTTTCCCTGCAGACAATACAAGTATCATATTGAACTATAATTTTAAGGAATAGAGACAAACAGAAATTCTGGGTTCAATCTAACCATTATTATAATAATAACTTTGGATGACAAATACCTCAGTCATTGTAGGTGACAGTGATGGCATCCCAATTTCTTGATGTGGTGGCAGGTCTGGAATAAGCAGTATGTTAGGACATCTGACATGGGATCTGGCTTATGCTATACTAACTGGGGTTCTCAAAGAATTGTGATACAGGAACCAAAATGATGGCGGGAGATGTGGGACCCAGAATTCAAGATACTATAACTTTTATATGGAAATAGATGTGGACAAAAATCCTAATATGTTGTAATGCTTAGATATGGATGGAAGGCAGCCTTCTGGCATAATAGTTGCCCGAAAAAAGATACCAAATCTGTTACAAGATTCACAGAGCGGGTGCGGGAGTACCTGCACTACTTGAGAAAGACCTTGCTGAAGCTACTCGCTCACTGAAAAAGGACAACAAAAAAGAAAAAACACCTTCAAAGTGGTATTCTTGTACATTAAAGGAAAGAGTACAGCCATCATGCATTTCTGGTAGGAACCACTCTAAATGGACAACGAAAACTCCAATCATAAACTGGGTTAGCTATTGTGCTATAGAAAAGTAAATCACTCTTCATGTATATGACTGAAAAGTGGTGAGGAATGCAAGGACTTTTTGCAAGATACGGTTGGTTTTTTCATGATTTATATTAATTAATTGTCAAATATTTCAAGTTCACGTTCCCCTTTTTTGAAGGTGGTTATCCTTTGATACATTGGCACGCAGAAATATAAAGGCGGCAACGGTGTAACAAGAAAATCACACTATACCATGACAATGAACCATTGAGGCCAGTAACAGCACTTGGGACACGGTTGATGAGCATTCTTCTACAAGCGGAGCTTCCGTTTACTCCTCCTAGTGACACCTGAAAAATAAAAGTAGAAATTAGAATCTCAGGAAAATATGCTAGAATTTCAATCATGGAGCAGAATTTACAAGGACATAACCTTGAAGGTCTCAAGCTCTTTCCCAGGTTGCTTGTACTGAGAAAATCTGGCGCCTCCAATTCTTTTCTCAACACCTGCAGAAACCATAAGCACTAGATTACATCACCAATAGTGACACACACTTCTCACTGTGCACATAAATTCCCAGAGAAATAAAGAGAGCTACTGCCTGCAGTAAACAGCAGGGGCACATCTGAAGTAGATAGATGACAAACCACACCTTAATATAAATGATAAGGATTAACTCAGTCAGCTGAAGCATTTCTAGTGGGAGTACAAAGAATAGTAAAGAGAGTAATGTCACTGGAAACGAGAATGACACATCTACTTAATCTACATTGCCATCTTTTGTTTGTAAAAATGTAAGCATATCAATCAATTATGGTTCATGTTATATGCCCTGCAAATTATAAACTACTGTTTGTTATACCCCAAGCTGACTGAGAAAAAAGAAGAAGCACGCATGGTCTTCCAGAGGATCCTGGACAACCAATATCAAACAGCAAAGCACAGACACAACTAGCCAGTAACAGGACACTTACACGCATGGGTTACATAAGAGTTATACCAATAGTAAGTCATCAGACAGTGCATCTCCAACTTAATTCTAAAACAGATCACGGATGCATAGTAATCAACAGAAGAAAAAATGATCGAGCATAAAATGGTGAGAGACAAGCATACCATTTTCCTTTACGGCAGAGGACCCAGAACCAGTAGAGAAGTAGCGAGCAAAGCTGGTGCGCTCACAATCTACAGCATTACGCAAGCTCCGCAGCTGCATTACCAAAAGCAGGCGGCAAAGTCACGGCTAGTTAGCCAATGGCGTGCTCACAACTTAAACATAGCGGCAGATAATTAGATGCACAAGGAATGTAACCCGCAGTTATCTGACGTAAGAGATAAGAGGCAATGACCATGGAGAGTCAGCCAATGGGGTATTCACAACTCAAACATAACGACAAGTAATCGGATGAGGATTACTAGCTAACATAACGACAATGTACCAAACAGTTGCACGCGGTTACTAGCTAACATAGAGGAGGCATGTGACCGGTCCAAGTGCGTGTGGCGCAGCAGCAGCCCACTCTAAATGCCACATGATTAAAAAAAAGGAATCTACAGCAATTCCATGCATTTCTACTAGCAAAGGAATGGAAGGAGGACCATGAATTCGAGGGTAACTAGTCTGGCGATCATAATTAACACCGAAGCAAGCTTCAAACCCCCTCTGATTCTGCCGGCTCAAAACAAACCGACCGACCCATGCTTGCAGAATTGTACAAATCAATCATCACAGGAACAAAGCAAATACATCCACCCGATTCACCAGGCTCCGCCGTGGCGCGTAACGCCCAACCCGGAATCGCGCCACTGGGGAGCGTCGGATCCCCCTCCCGATCAGAACGGCGCCGCGCCGCGCATGCCTACCTGCCTGCCTGCCCGATCGCGCGGAGGCCCGTCGAACGGAATCCGGCGCGGACACGGCATTGCGGGGCCGGATTCCGGATTCCGGCGGCTACGGCCGGCGCGGGCGGGCGCGACGCGAGATCGCCCGCAGGGGAGGGAGCAGCGGCGGATCGGGGGGGGGGAGGAGGAGAGAGAGAGCACGGACCTTGCGGGAGTGGCGGAGGAGGTGCGCGGCGGACATGGCGGGCGGCCGGGCGGGCGGGCGCGGAGTGGCGGCCTAGGGTTTGGCCGGTGGCGGGGAGGGAGGTGGGGGAGGGGGAAGGTGGGGGATGGATGGAGATGGGCGGGGGTCGCTGTTCCGTTCTGTTATGTACGGGATGCGGTGCCACGCCCGCCCGCCCGCCCGCCCGCCAGCCCGGCCCAGGGTCGCCGTAGGAGGATATGGAGGGTTGGCTTTTGGCTTTTCCTTCTTTTCAAGAGGCAAATTCATGAAAACAATTCAGACTTAGATTCTCATGCTAGGGACAATTGTTTTCTCACCTCACCGGATCCTTGCGGAAACAATCCGAACTTAGACTCTTATGTGGGAGACAATTCTAACCAAATGTTTACAATTTCAAACATAGGTTCTCGTGTGAAAAACGGAAGGACGAATTACTACAATGCGGAAAGCTTTAGAGACACACCAAGAACTTGGATTTTACTAGTGTTGTTGGCTGGGTATAGGTTACTGGAGGCATGAGGCGGAGAGATGAACTCCCCTTATATAGAAGAGAAATGGTCGTAACCGGAGACGTCAAGTCCATCCGTATCCATTTACTCGCATTGAGTAAGGCCCGAAATTACGCGAATCGTATTTGATTCGATTAAAAAACTTCAAGTATCCAGTGAGCAATATGATATGAGCATGAAGCTGCGCAGAACAAGGTAGCTAGGGCGGACCCATGCCCCGCGAGCCCCGTCCTCTGAGGTGTGCTAATATGCCTCATGGGCCTCACATGGTATCCTCGGTGTTTCCCTACAGTCTCATCATTTATATGTTCAAAACACTTTTATGTCATGAAAACAACTCAAACTTATATTCTCATGCTATAGATAGAGAGAATTGTTTTCTCGCCTCACCAGACCCTTGCGGAAACAATTCAAACTTAGATTCTCGCGCGAGAGACAATTCTAATTAAAGTCTTTTCAATTCGAACTTAGATTCTCGCGTAGAAAATTGAAGGACTACTAATTACTACATGCGGAAAGCTTTAGAGACAGGCGAAGAACTTACATTTTACTTGTGCTGTTGGCTGGGTATAGGTTCTTTGGAGGCATGAGGCGAGAGATGAACTCCCTTATATAGAAGGGAAATGGTCGAACCGGAGACGTTAAAATCCGTATCCATTTACTCGCATTGAGTAAGGCCCGAAATTACACGAATCGTATTTGATTCGATTAAAAAACTTCAAGTATCGAGTAAGCGATATGATATGAGCATGAAGCTGCGCAGAACAAGGTAGCTAGGGCGGACCCATGCCCATGAGCCCGTCCTCCGAGGTGTGCTAATATGCCTCATGGGCCTCACATGGTATCCTCGGTGTTTCCCTACAGTCTCATCATTTATATGTTCAAAACACTTTTATGTCATGAAAACAACTCAAACTTATATTCTCATGCTATAGATAGAGAGAATTGTTTTCTCGCCTCACCAGACCCTTGCGGAAACAATTCAAACTTAGATTCTCGCGCGAGAGACAATTCTAATTAAAGTCTTTTCAATTGAACTTAGATTCTCGTAGAAAATTGAAGGACTACTAATTACTACATGCGGAAAGCTTTAGAGACAGGCGAAGAACTTACATTTTACTTGTGCTGTTGGCTGGGTATAGGTTACTGGAGGCATGAGGCGGAGAGATGAACTCCCCTTATATAGAAGGGAAATGGTCGTAACGGAGCGTTCGTCCGTATCCATTTACTCGCATTGAGTAAGGCCGAAATTACACGAATCGTATTTGATTCGATTAAAAAACTTCAAGTATCGAGTAAGCGATATGATATGAGCATGAAGCTGCGCAGAACAAGGTAGCTAGGGCGGACCCATGCCCCGCGAGCCCCGTCCTCTGAGGTGTGCTAATATGCCTCATGGGCCTCACATGGTATCCTCGGTGTTTCCCTACAGTCTCATCATTTATATGTTCAAAACACTTTTATGTCATGAAAACAACTCAAACTTATATTCTCATGCTATAGATAGAGAGAATTGTTTTCTCGCCTCACGGACCCTTGCGGAAACAATTCAAACTTAGATTCTCATGAGAGACAATTCTAATTAAAGTCTTTTCAATTGAACTTAGATTCTCGTAGAAAATTGAAGGACTACTAATTACTACATGCGAAAGCTTTAGAGACAGGCGAAGAACTTACATTTTACTTGTGCTGTTGGCTGGGTATAGGTTACTGGAGGCATGAGGCGGAGAGATGAACTCCCCTTATATAGAAGGGAAATGGTCGTAACCGGAGACGTTCCGTCCGTATCCATTTACTCGCATTGAGTAAGGCCCGAAATTACACGAATCGTATTTGATTCGATTAAAAAACTTCAAGTATCGAGTAAGCGATATGATATGAGCATGAAGCTGCGCAGAACAAGGTAGCTAGGGCGGACCCATGCCCGACGCGAGCCCCGTCCTCTGAGGTGTGCTAATATGCCTCATGGGCCTCACATGGTATCCTCGGTGTTTCCCTACAGTCTCATCATTTATATGTTCAAAACACTTTTATGTCATGAAAACAACTCAAACTTAGATTCTCATGCTATAGATAGAGAGAATTGTTTTCTCGCCTCACCAGACCCTTGCGGAAACAATTCAAACTTAGATTCTCGCGCGAGAGACAATTCTAATTAAAGTCTTTTCAATTGAACTTAGATTCTCGTAGAAAATTGAAGGACTACTAATTACTACATGCGGAAAGCTTTAGAGACAGTGAAGAACTTACATTTTACTTGTGCTGTTGGCTGGGTATAGGTTCTTTGGAGGCATGAGGCGGAGAGATGAACTCCCTTATATAGAAGGAAATGGTCGAATCGGAGACGTTCCGTCCGTATCCATTTACTCGCATTGAGTAAGGCCGAAATTACACGAATCGTATTTGATTCGATTAAAAACTTCAAGTGTCGAGTAAGCGATATGATATGAGCATGAAGCTGCGCGAGAACAAGGTAGCTAGGGCGGACCCATGCCCGACGCGAGCCCGATCCTCCGAGGTGTGCTAATATGCCTCATGGGCCTCACATGGTATCCTCGGTGTTTCCCTACAGTCTCATCATTTATATGTTCAAAACACTTTTATGTCATGAAAACAACTCAAACTTAGATTCTCATGCTATAGATAGAGAGAATTGTTTTCTCGCCTCACCAGGACCCTTGCGGAAACAATTCAAACTTAGATTCTCATGAGAGACAATTCTAATTAAAGTCTTTTCAATTGAACTTAGATTCTCGCGTAGAAAATTGAAGGACTACTAATTACTACATGCGGAAAGCTTTAGAGACAGTGAAGAACTTACATTTTACTTGTGCTGTTGGCTGGGTATAGGTTCTTTGGAGGCATGAGGCGGAGAGATGAACTCCCTTATATAGAAGGGAAATGGTCGTGTAGGAGACGTTCCGTCCGTATCCATTTACTCGCATTGAGTAAGGCCGAAATTACACGAATCGTATTTGATTCGATTAAAAACTTCAAGTATCGAGTAAGCGATATGATATGAGCATGAAGCTGCAGAACAAGGTAGCTAGGGCGGACCCATGCCCGACGCGAGCCCCGTCCTCTGAGGTGTGCTAATATGCCTCATGGGCCTCACATGGTATCCTCGGTGTTTCCCTACAGTCTCATCATTTATATGTTCAAAACACTTTTATGTCATGAAAACAACTCAAACTTAGATTCTCATGCTATAGATAGAGAGAATTGTTTTCTCGCCTCACCAGACCCTTGCGGAAACAATTCAAACTTAGATTCTCATGTGAGAGACAATTCTAATTAAAGTCTTTTCAATTGAACTTAGATTCTCGTAGAAAATTGAAGGACTACTAATTACTACATGCGGAAAGCTTTAGAGACAGGCGAAGAACTTACATTTTACTTGTGCTGTTGGCTGGGTATAGGTTCTTGGAGGCATGAGGCGGAGAGATGAACTCCCTTATATAGAAGGAAATGGTCGTAACGGAGACGTTCCGTCCGTATCCATTTACTCGCATTGAGTAAGGCCGAAATTACACGAATCGTATTTGATTCGATTAAAAACTTCAAGTATCGAGTAAGCGATATGATATGAGCATGAAGCTGCGAGAACAAGGTAGCTAGGGCGGACCCATGCCCGACGCGAGCCCGTCCCTCCGAGGTGTGCTAATATGCCTCATGGGCCTCACATGGTATCCTCGGTGTTTCCCTACAGTCTCATCATTTATATGTTCAAAACACTTTTATGTCATGAAAACAACTCAAACTTAGATTCTCATGCTATAGATAGAGAGAATTGTTTTCTCGCCTCACCAGACCCTTGCGGAAACAATTCAAACTTAGATTCTCGCGCGAGAGACAATTCTAATTAAAGTCTTTTCAATTCGAACTTAGATTCTCGCGTAGAAAATTGAAGGACTACTAATTACTACATGCGGAAAGCTTTAGAGACAGGCGAAGAACTTACATTTTACTTGTGCTGTTGGCTGGGTATAGGTTACTGGAGGCATGAGGCGGAGAGATGAACTCCCCTTATATAGAAGGGAAATGGTCGTAACCGGAGACGTTCCGTCCGTATCCATTTACTCGCATTGAGTAAGGCCCGAAATTACACGAATCGTATTTGATTCGATTAAAAAACTTCAAGTATCGAGTAAGCGATATGATATGAGCATGAAGCTGCGCAGAACAAGGTAGCTAGGGCGGACCCATGCCCGACGCGAGCCCCGTCCTCTGAGGTGTGCTAATATGCCTCATGGGCCTCACATGGTATCCTCAGTGTTTCCCTACAGTCTCATCATTTATACGTTCAAAACACTTTTATGTCATGAAAACAACTCAAACTTAGATTCTCATGCTATAGATAGAGAGAATTGTTTTCTCGCCTCACCAAACCCTTGCGGAAACAATTCAAACTTAGATTCTCATGAGAGACAATTCTAATTAAAGTCTTTTCAATTCGAACTTAGATTCTCGCGTAGAAAATTGAAGGACTACTAATTACTACATGCGGAAAGCTTTAGAGACAGGCGAAGAACTTACATTTTACTTGTGCTGTTGGCTGGGTATAGGTTACTGGAGGCATGAGGCGGAGAAATGAACTCCCCTTATATAGAAGGGAAATGGTCGTAACCGGAGACGTCAAGTCCGTCCGTATCCATTTACTCGCATTGAGTATGGCCCGAAATTACACGAATCGTATTTGATTCGATTAAAAAACTTCAAGTATCCAGTAAGCGATATGATATGAGCATGAAGCTGCGCAGAACAAGGTAGCTAGGGCGGACCCATGCCCGACGCGAGCCCCGTCCTCTGAGGTGTGCTAATATGCCTCATGGGCCTCACATGGTATCCTCGGTGTTTCCCTACAGTCTCATCATTTATATGTTCAAAACACTTTTATGTCATGAAAACAACTCAAACTTAGATTCTCATGCTATAGATAGAGAGAATTGTTTTCTCGCCTCACCAAACCCTTGCGGAAACAATTCAAACTTAGATTCTCGCGCGAGAGACAATTCTAATTAAAGTCTTTTCAATTCGAACTTAGATTCTCGCGTAGAAAATTGAAGGACTACTAATTACTACATGCGGAAAGCTTTAGAGACAGGCGAAGAACTTAGATTTTACTTGTGCTGTTGGCTGGGTATAGGTTACTGGAGGCATGAGGCGGAGAGATGAACTCCCCTTATATAGAAGAGAAATGGTCGTAACCGGAGACGTTCCGTCCGTATCCATTTACTCGCATTGAGTAAGGCCCGAAATTACACGAACCGTATTTGATTCGATTAAAAACTTCAAGTATCGAGTAAGCGATATGATATGAGCATGAAGCTGCTTGAGAACAAGGTAGCTAGGGCGGACCCATGCCCGACGCGAGCCCGTCCTCCGAGGTGTGCTAATATGCCTCATGGGCCTCACATGGTATCCTCGGTGTTTCCCTACAGTCTCATCATTTATATGTTCAAAACACTTTTATGTCATGAAAACAACTCAAACTTAGATTCTCATGCTATAGATAGAGAGAATTGTTTTCTCGCCTCACCAAACCCTTGGAAACAATTCAAACTTAGATTCTCATGTGAGAGACAATTCTAATTAAAGTCTTTTCAATTCGAACTTAGATTCTCGTAGAAAATTGAAGGACTACTAATTACTACATGCGAAAGCTTTAGAGACAGGCTAAGAACTTAGATTTTACTTGTGCTGTTGGCTGGGTATAGGTTACTGGAGGCATGAGGCGGAGAGATGAACTCCCCTTATATAGAAGAGAAATGGTCGTAACCGGAGACGTCAAGTCCATCCGTATCTATTTACTCGCATTGAGTAAGGCCCGAAATTACGCGAATCGTATTTGATTCGATTAAAAAACTTCAAGTATCCAGTGAGCGATATGATATGAGCATGAAGCTGCGCAGAACAAGGTAGCTAGGGCGGACCCATGCCCGACGCGAGCCCCGTCCTCTGAGGTGTGCTAATATGCCTCATGGGCCTCACATGGTATCCTCGGTGTTTCCCTACAGTCTCATCATTTATATGTTCAAAACACTTTTATGTCATGAAAACAACTCAAACTTAGATTCTCATGCTATAGATAGAGAGAATTGTTTTCTCGCCTCACCAAACCCTTGCGGAAACAATTCAAACTTAGATTCTCGCGCGAGAGACAATTCTAATTAAAGTCTTTTCAATTCGAACTTAGATTCTCGCGTAGAAAATTGAAGGACTACTAATTACTACATGCGGAAAGCTTTAGAGACAGGCGAAGAACTTAGATTTTACTTGTGCTGTTGGCTGGGTATAGGTTACTGGAGGCATGAGGCGGAGAAATGAACTCCCCTTATATAGAAGGGAAATGGCCGTAACCGGAGACGTCAAGTCCGTCCGTATCCATTTACTCGCATTGAGTAAGGCCCGAAATTACACGAATCGTATTTGATTCGATTAAAAAACTTCAAGTATCCAGGCGATATGATATGAGCATGAAGCTACGAGAACAAGGTAGCTAGGGCGGACCCATGCCCGACGCGAGCCCCGTCCTCTGAGGTGTGCTAATATGCCTCATGGGCCTCACATGGTATCCTCGGTGTTTCCCTACAGTCTCATCATTTATATGTTCAAAACACTTTTATGTCATGAAAACAACTCAAACTTAGATTCTCATGCTATAGATAGAGAGAATTGTTTTCTCGCCTCACCAAACCCTTGCGGAAACAATTCAAACTTAGATTCTCATGAGAGACAATTCTAATTAAAGTCTTTTCAATTCGAACTTAGATTCTCGCGTAGAAAATTGAAGGACTACTAATTACTACATGCGGAAAGTTTTAGAGACAGGCGAAGAACTTAGATTTTACTTGTGCTGTTGGCTGGGTATAGGTTACTGGAGGCATGAGGCGGAGAAATGAACTCCCCTTATATAGAAGGGAAATGGTCGTAACCGGAGACGTCAAGTCCGTCCGTATCCATTTACTCGCATTGAGTAAGGCCCGAAATTACACGAATCGTATTTGCACTGGTGGAAAAAAGGCCTTTGGTCGCGGTTCGCAACTGCCATTAGTCGCGGTTGGGCAACCGCGACCAAATAAGCGCGACTAAAGCCCCCACCTTTAGTCGCGGCTGCTAAGAACCGCGACTAACGGCCCGTCACGTGGGCGCCAGCGGTTGTCAGGCGGAGGACCTTTAGTCGCGTTCTTCCGCCAACCGCGACTAAAGGCCGCCACAGGTTTAGGGTTTTATCCCCCTAAACCTGTTTTCTGTTTAATTTGTATTGTTTTATTTCTTTTGTGCTTTATTTTAATTTTGAAGGAGTTTCATATATTCTACGGTACTACATACATGCATATGAATGTACAATTTCAAATAAATTTGAAATTAGAACCAAAAAGAATTCAAGAGGAATATACAATATATATTCAATATCATCGGATGACCATATACAATTTTGAACAAGTTTCCATACATGATTTAATGTATATAAAGTTCTACGTCCTCGTAATAGTGTTCTCCTTTAGGATGGAGGACTTCCCTGCTGAACCATCCAGTTAGTTCCTCTTGAAGTGGTCGGAAGCGAGCTTCTGGACTAAGCATCATCCGGAGGTTATTCCTTTGAGCATTGGTATCACTCGGAACCCGCTCAGAGGTGTATCTCGGATCATCTCTGAACATAGTATCCACATAGATTGGTCTCCGGTGGCTGAATATCCCACATTCTTAGGCTTTGACCTTTTGAATTCTAGCTCTTTTTGAATTCACCGACCTTTGTATCTCTGAACCGTCTCCAAACCCTACGAGGCAAAGAAAATTAAATGAACAAGAGAGTTATTAGTTACTTGATATTAGGAAATGAGCGAAATAGGCCGATCGATATAGGCGCAAATGAATGAAAATAATTACTTCTGCAGCATTCTTCTCATGCCGCCCAAAGCTTTGGATCCATATTCAGAGAGTCGTGGGCGAGACATTCGAGGTGTTAACTTTAATTACTAGCAGAATCCGGTGGAACCTGCGGACACGATACATGCACATCGTCATGCATAACTCATCGATTAGCGCCACATACCATGCATGGAGTAAACAAAAGAGAATGTGCTCAAGACGAAACACTCACCCAAAATGGTAAGGAAATAGAATATCACTTTTGAGTTCCTGCTTTGTAAGAAACTGCCACAGGTCTGCCTCCATGTCGGCGGGGTGGCGGGTGGCGCTCAACACATGTCCATTAACGATGTGTGGGTCAATGAACCCAACATCATGGATGTTCCTTACTCTGCATTCCTTAATCTTCATTCTGCATGTATAATAGCGGACACAACAATATAGTTAGGACATATATATAGTGCAGGCAATATGAGCGAGATGGGGTAGAAATTAATAAATCACTTACGAGCGTAGCAACCGATGATAGATTTGTCGAGCTCGCAGCAGATTGAAAAGCTGGAACAATTCACTCAGTTCAATTTGTACATAGTAATGTTTGAAGTGATGCTCATGTCTAACTTCCGCATAAATATATTCTTTGGCGTTTTATTTTTATGTAACCCTTGTACCATTTCAGCAGACCTTTCATTTGTGGAGGTAGATCCTTTTCTCGCAGGCTCGGCGAGAGGCCCATTCTTGACATATGTAATTACTACCTCCTTCATGGCGCCTCATCAAGGCCTAACAGTTCACGAAGAGTAATACCTAAGTTGGCGCTTGTTCTCGCACTCACGTTACTCAATCCTGTGCTGCCGCAGCTTGTATGATCTCGGGGCATCCGGACGGCGGCTTCCACTATAAGTGGGGCAATCGATTGTTTACTTTGTTCCCGAGCTGGGCAACTTGTTTCCGCTTTTTTACTTCGGCCTTCTCCGCTCTTTGTTCTCCTTGAACATGAGTGCCTGCTGCAAGTTCACGTGCATAGTCGTTAGGCAGATTCTTGGCGGCTTGGGACGGTGTGCTCAAAAATGACTTAGCCCACTTCTTTTGCTCATCGAAAATCTCGGCTTGGGCTCGGGCTCTCTTTTCTTCTTGCAGTCCGCCTTCCATTTCTCCAAATCAGCAGCAGCACGCGTCGACTTCCTCGGCACTCGTTCCCAAGGCCTTGTGGGAGAGGCTTGATGATGGCTCCGGTACCTTTGTGGTCTTAGGTACATAAGGGTCCGGGTTAATAATCCAGGACTATACGCTTCTTTGCGGAGGTGGATTGGGGCGGCGTCGATCACCCGGGGCGAGGCCGAGGCGGCGGCTGATCACCCGCCGGACGTTGTGGGCTGGGGCGGCGTCGGTGGCGTGGCGGAGGTGTAGGTGAACCTCCACCACCACCACCACCACCACCACCGCCACCGCCACCACCACCACCGTAGGGGGTGGACTTGTTGTCCTTGGCGCCTCGCTGAAACTTGATAAACTTCTTTTGCCATAGAATGAAATGGCGCTTGACATCTCAAGTCTTTTCTCCCCTTGGTGTAGCAATGTCAATCTCCGGTCCTCAAACCCTTGGACTATGTCCTCCACCGTGACACGAGCATAGCCATCTTGAATGGGGTTGTTGTGGTGGAGTGCTCGAGTAAACATGGTAAAGCACTGCCGATGGCTACCTTCATGGACATGTTCCCGATAGGATAATACAGATGACATTCTTTCATCTCCTTTATATCGTCCACGGGGTAGCGAGGAGGCTCCGGTGCAGTAATTTCGACCACCAGAGGCTCCGGTGCAGTAATTTCGACCACCAGAGGCTCCGGTGCAGTAATTTCGACCACCAGAGGCTCCGGTGCAGTAATTCGATCGTCGGTGCATCTGCACCAGCCGGTGGGGCCTCCGTGGAAGCCACGCTGCTTCTCCGCTGCTGGCTTCGAGATCCGCCGGATGATCTTCATCTGCACCGAGCTGCATCTCTTTCGCTACTAGTACACTCATGGTTTTCTTCATCACATCCATTTCGATGCCAACCGCGCCACAACATCTGCTTCCCGATCCATCTTTCTCTTACGGCTTCAGAATCGTCGCGGGTCATCGTTCAGGGAACCCTATTTTCCACGGAATGTGCCCCATGCCTCGTACACGTCCTCCGTGTTCAGGATTCGAGGGCTTTTGTCGCCGCGTCGTTCTCTCTGTTGAACTTGATCTTCCCTGTTGAGCATCCTCATTGCGTCAATAAGGGCTTGGGTGGGTTTAATTAATTTGCCCGGTAAACACACTCCCTGTCTCCGGGTTCAGCGTTCCCCATGCCCGTACCACCAGCTTTTGGCCCTTGGGTCCCATCCTCCGTACCTTGACGGATTCCTCGCGCCTCAGCTCGTTCTCCATCTTCTCCAACCTAGGCACCCAAATCGATACCCTCCTGGCCCCATAACATGATTGTACTCCTTCTTAGCCGCACTTTCCTTATTTTTTTCGATATTTGAATGAACTGCTCCGATTTCTTTTGCTTCACAAATTCTGGCCAATCATGTTTCAGTTTCTCATATTGTCCTTTGAAATCCGAGTCTTGTTCTGCTTGACAAAGTCATGGGCTAGATTTTGCTTGAATTTCGGAATCGTCGGCCATCTTATGAAGAGCGAACTGTTTGACTAGCCTCCTCCTCTCCTTGTTTTCCTCAATCTTGTTACCCTCCTCATCGAATTTGTTGTATTCGGAGGTAGAGCGAAATGTTCCATAAGCTTCTTGAAGCAATCTTTTTTGTTCTCTTATCGACAAAAGTGAAACCATCAATTCGTGCTTTCTTTGGCTCATTCCACTCTGGGCGGTGATCGAGGCGTTGTCTCTAACAATGGCTCCGCATTGGCTGACAAACTTGGTGGCGTTCTTGCGGGGCTCCAGCTGCCTGCGGTTGCCTTGTCGACAACCTCGATGGTGCATGTTTCTCCTTGTTTCATCGTCTTGGTTGCGCCACGCTTTGACGGCGTACTCGATTGTTTGACGATCCGGCGAGGCTAAAATAAGAAAGAGAGTCGCGCGTTAGTACACATATTTATTCAAATCAGTTAGTTTGTATCACCAGAGGCTCAATGTATATATATACCTCGGCGCGGAGGTGGTTGCTACTTCCATTTGAAGATCGTCGTTTATCGACGTTTGTTAAACATCATCTTGTTGACGGCGCCTTCATCTTCACCGTCAAGGTTCAGATAAGAAGAGATATCATCTTCTTCTTCTCCGGTCGGCACATATAGAATATCGCCGTTTATGATGCCGAACATATGTGCTTCACCGTCCGGATCATAGTTGTCCATAATCGGGTCAGCTCTATCGTCCGCCATTATGTCATCCTGAAAACATGTAGTAAAACAAATTAATTAAGTGAAGAAGGGGCGGTGGCGGTGGCGGTGGCGAAAGGCGGTGGCAAAAGGAGGGGCGAGGAAGGGTGGGAGAGGTGTCGCGGTGAGCGCGAGAGGCAGGCGGCAGACGGCGGCGTCACGGAGAGGGAGGCGAGGACAACACACACGGAGAGGGAGGCGAGGACAACAGACAACCACGTCTTCACGAATGTCATTTTGTGAAGAAACTTTGCAAGCAATTAAACATTTGTCAATGTTTGGTAAAAAAAATACAATTTGTTTTTGGTTTACTTGTCACTCGAGCTCACGTAAGCTCAAGCTCAAAATACCACTTTCGAGATTTTTCTTGTTTCTTTAAGGTCTTTTTCACCTCTTATTAGTCGGGCCGACATCTCGCCCAAACTTTTCAGCCTGTCCGCAATCTTTCAACTCCGATCGCTATCTATTTTTCCTAGGGAGACCATACGGCCCGCAGCTCTCATGACTTGAAAAATACCGCTAAAAAAAAGACAATGTCTCAAAAAAAAGTTAATAAGGGCCAATAAGCAGCCACAAAATTAATAAATAAATAGGTGATGCAGACGGACAGGCTAACACATCTTTCCCTAATCCCTAATCCCTAATTCCCTAATTTATTAATATTAATATTTTTATTTTTTAATTTTTTTTATTTTTAATTTTAATTTTAATAAAGCAAATAGTGTTTCTGGTCGTACGTCGTCGGCTATTTTGCATGAAAGTCCTTTCGTTTCGAGAATTCAACCCACAGTCTTACTTTAAGTGTGTTCTGATGAGATAATGTTTTATTTTATAGAAAACCCCTGCCACCACTGCCACTTATCCATTGCGGCCATCACTGCCACTTATCCATTGCGGCCTCCACCGCCGAACGCACGCGCCGCCGCTTGCCGCCAAGGCACGCCTGGAGAAGCCAAGGAAGGGTGATCGTCACAATGGCGTCCAGCGCGCGTGAGCCCAAGAATGGGTCGAGCGTTGGAGAGCGCGCAGACGAAATAGCCGGAGGCCGGTCGGCGAGGCAGGGCGAGCGAGCGAGGCGGCAGACCGAGGCCGCCGGCGCGCGCGCAGGGGCAGGGCGACGGGCGGCGCGCGCGAGGGGCGAGGGCGAGGGGCGGGCGGCGAGGGCGAGGGCGAGGGCGGGCGGCGCCGAGGGCGAGGGCGACGGCGGGCGCGCCGAGGGCGCGGGCAGAGACGAGGCGAAATCGAATCGGAGAAGACGAGAATCGAGCCTTGTATTTATAGCCCCCCTTTAGTCGCGGTTGGCGCGACCCATGACTAAAGGTACCTTTTAGTCGCGGGTCGCCTGCCCAACCGTGACTAAAGGGTTTTAAGCGGGTTTTGCGTTCCGCCCCCCTTTAGTCGTCGCGGTTGGGGAGGCGACCAGCGACTAAAGGTAACCTTTAGTCGCGGTTGGTCAACCAACCGCGACTAAAGGCCGCCATGTGTTTAGGGTTTAGCCCCCTCCAAACCTGTTTTCTGTTTAATTTGTATTGTTTTCTTTTTAATTTGTATTGTTTTCTGTTTAATTTGTATTGTTTTATTTCTTTTGTGCTTTATTTTAATTTTGAAGGAGTTTCACATATTCTACGGTACTACATACATGCATATGAATGTACAATTTCAAACAAATTTGAAATTAGAACCAAAAAGAATTCCCACAAGTTCTTCCCCGCCTCTGTCTTCCCACAAGTTCTTCGGCCAGTCTTCCCGCCATTCTTTCCGCCTATGTCTTCCGCCATTTCTTCACGCCTCTATCTTGGCGTGTCGATGCTCCTTTTATAGGCACGGCGCCGCTTCGCTTTGTCTTGTTCCTCCGACAGTATGTCGTGCGCTACCCACGCGTCTGTCTAACCTTTAGTCCCGGTTGCACCAACCAGCCGGGACTAAAGGTTAGATGACCAACTCTGATTCCTCTTCTTCCGCCATTTCTTCCTGTCTTCCGCCTCTTTCTTCCCGCCACTTTCTTCCCGCCTCCTGTCTTCCCGCTCCCATTTTTCCCGCCATTTCTCACTACATATATGTAGCCCGGCTTGGCCAGCATTATCACATCTCTACAATCTCTCATCACTCTCTCATGGCTTCCACCGCACCCACTCTAACCTACCAGCAGGTGGAGGAGCTTTCGCCTCGAACTACCCTTGTCCACCGGGCTACAGCGTCCCCACCGGCTGGAGCCTAAGCGCCCGGCGGCGTGCAGTCCCTCCGTCCCTCGAGTATCTGCTGGCGGGCGGCCATCACGAACCACTACTACCTCGACCTCACGCCGGAGCAGCGGATGAATCCCGCGGCATCCCGATAACCAGCATACTTGGGGCGCCTTCTTCATCAATCGGCGTGAGAGGCGCCGCCGGTATGAGGAGGACGGTCTGCCTCACGGGAACTTCCACGAGGCGGCCGTCGGCTATGGTGGTATGGCGGACTCTGCGAGCGTCATGGACTACATCACGGCGGCGATATCCCCGCCTGCACTACCCTCGATTCGAACCACGGCGCGCGCCGATTTACGGCACGACGGCGGCAATGACGGCGGCAGCGACGGCGGCGGCGGCAACTTAGAAGCGGCGACTACCGGTACAACGACGACGGCGGCTATGAAGACTACGAGTATGCATATTATCGCCTAGGCAGGAGTATGACTAAATCACTCCAAATTTCATGTATCATCGGTGGTATCTCGAATCATTGAAAATGGACACCAAACACATCACGGGTAATATAATTCACATGATCCATTCAACAAAGTTTGGTACAATAAATTATTACACATCATTTCTTCCCTTGTGTCCCTGCTTGCTTACGATTGTGCCGTATCCATGGAGCATCCTCATCATTTAACTTAATGCTTGGGTGGGTGTTCACTTTGAAGGCGGAATTTCAGCAAACATATTATAATCTTCGACATGTCATCTTGTCCTCCACTCCCACGATGTTTCTTTTCCCTGAAAGAACAATGTGGCGCTTTGAATCATCGCATGATGTCTGATCGTTTTCTTATCTTTCCGTTTCCTCGGTTTGCTACTCATGTCCTTCACATAGAAAACCTGAGCGACATCTTTCGCTAGGGCGAATGGTTAAATCAAGGTAACCAAGATTGTTGAAATCCACCATTGTCATTCCGTATTGCTGGTCCACCTTTACCCCACCTCCTGTTAGCTTGAACCATTTGCACGGAACAAAGGGACCTTAAAGGAGGGTCCATAGTCAAGTTCCCATATCTCCTCTATGTAACCATAATATGTGACCTCTTGCCCATTCTCGGTTGCTGCATCAAAGCGGACACCACTGTTTTGGTTGGTGCTCTTTTTATCTTGGGCGATCGTGTAAAATGTATTCCCATTTATCTCGTACCCTTGGAAAGTCGTTATAGTCGAAGATGGTGTCTTGGCCAACATGTACAGCTGATCTACAACATCATTGTCATTCATTAAATGTTTTCTCAACCAACTGCGAAAGTCTCCATGTGGGCCTTCCTAATCCAGGATTCAGGCTTCCCGGGTTGTCGAGCGTAAAATATTCTTGTGTTTCTCAAAGCACGGAGCCACCAAGCTGGAATTGGTCGATGCAGTGTGGTGTGCTTGATCGAGAGAATGGCCGTCCATACATATCGTTGATTTCCTTCCGATCGTGCCTTTTCCACTTAGTCTCCCCTCGTGCATGATCGAGGAAGACCAATCGGCTTAAGGTCAGGAACAAAGTCAACACAAAACTCAATTACCTCCTCATTTCCATAGCCCTTGGCGATGCTTCCTTCTGGCCTAGCACGATTCTGAACATATTTCTTTAATACTCCCATGAACCTCTCGAGGGGAACATATTGTGTAGAAATACAGGACCGAGAATGAAAATCTCTTCGACTAGGTGAACCAGGAGGTGCGTCATAATATTGAAGAAGGATGGCGGAACACCAACTCAAACTGACAAGACATTGGATCACATCGTTCAGTAACCGTGGTAGAACTTCCGGATTGATTACCTTCGAGAGATTGCATTGAGGAATGCACATAGCTTCACAATGGCTACTCGAACATTTTCCGGCAGAGCCCCTCAAAGCAATCGGAAGCAATTGCGTCATAATCACGTGGCGATCGTGAGACTTTAGGTTTTGGAACTTTTTCTCCGCCATGTTTATTATTCCCTTTATATTGGGCGAGAATCCAGACGGGACCTTCATACTGCTCGGGCATTCAAAAAGATGACCACGAAGTAGAAATCAAGGGAGCATCCATTGTTGATGGTTAAAACCACTAGTTTCAAGAAGGGCAGGGCAACAAGGGATACTTCATGAAGCGGCAAAACGATTGCTGCTCTAGTGAAGACCAAGGTTGAACCCAAACCGAGACTAAGTGTACGTAATGAGAGGAGCGGACACGAGCGGAACCACCTAGATATTTGGTAGATGAGAGAAAATGGCAAGGTCGATAGAAGTATATTGGATATACATTATGTTAATGTGTACTACTAGTACTCCTAGTAGCACAGAATTAGATACGGTTCGGTTGCTAAGTGTTAGTAACTTCGAAATAAAGAGCTAGAAATAAGCGGAGACTAGCTAAAGGTGAGTGACGATACGTGTTGGAAGTGTTTCCAAGGTTGATGTGATCAAGCGCATGCGCTCCCTCTACCATCAAGATTAGTATTAACCAGAATAATTGTCATTTGGTGATTGAGTTGAGCATAGACATGATTGGATTATGTCTATATGTCTGATTATTCATTTAAGGAGAATAATGGTTACTCTATTTATTTGAATAATACCGATGGTCTTGCACCTAAATGAATGAGTTATTGAATCTCGATCGTAGTGATACATTTTCATAAAAGTATAAGATGATAGTTACTTACTTGTAGCCTTTGCCATATAAGTCATATTGGTATAAAAGCATGAAGAAGCTCCATGTTGATGGATCTTTGGACTCACTCGTTTTGAAATTTTGAGACATACAAACCATGTATTGGTGTATACATGATGAAACTCCATGCGAGATGGATCGTTTGGACTCACTTGATTTTGAATCACTTGATATGCAAATCATACCACATGGGCAAGATAGACGAAAAGCCTCGTTTGATAAGATGGAACAAGATAGCAACTTGTTGGAAGTAACACATTTTGATGTGCGGTACAATGAGTCTTGAGGCATCGATGAATATCGTTATGTTCTCACTTCACAGATGATTGAGTAGATGTTGAGTATATTTACTTGATGAAACACAAGTCTGAATTATTGAATGGTTCAAGTAATTTGAGTGAAGTTGAAGATCATTGACAAGAGGATAAAATGTCTATGATATGATCATAAAGATGAGTATCTGAGTTCGAGCTTTGTACGCAATTAAGACTTGTGGAAATTGTTTCACAATTAATACCGCTGGAACACCATAGTGTGATGGTGTGTCGAACATCATAGTTGCACCCTATTGGATAGTGCGTACCATGATGTCTCTTATCGAATTACCACTATCGTTCATGGGTTAGGCAGAGACAACCACACTCACTTTAATAGGGCACGTGATTCCGTTGAGGCGTCCTTTGTTTGAACTATGGTTTGGAGAAACCTAAGTTGTCATTTCTTAAAGTTTGGGGCTACGGCGCTTATGTGAAAAAGTTTCATCATGATAAGCTCGAACCCAAGCGGATAAATGCATCTTCATAGGACACCCAGCGTTGGGTATACCTCCTAATTCAGATCCGAAAGCAATAGGGATTGTTTCTAGAAGCGGGTCCTTTCTCGAGGAAAGTTTCTCTCAAAAGAATTGAGTGGGAGGATGGTGGAGACTTGATGAGGTTTATTGAACCATCACTTCAACTAGTGTGTAGCGAGACACGGAAGTTCTGTGGCACCTACATCAATTGAAGTAGAAGCTTATGATAGTGATCATGAAGCTTGGATCAAGTCACTCTTGAACCTCGTGGGGCGACAGGGCCGTCTGCCGGAGTGAATGCGGTGATCTGTCTTGAATGTCATGTTGCTAGACAACAATGAACCTGCGAGCTATGGAGAAGCGATGGTGGGCCCATATTCCAACAAATGGTTAGAAGCCATGAAATCCGAGATAGGATCCATGTATTAGAACAAAGCATGGACTTTGGTGGACTTGCCGAGATGATCGGCAAGCCATTGAGATGAATGGATCTTTAAGAAGAAGGCAGGCGTGGGCGGTAATATCATCTATGAAGCTCGACTTGTGAAAGAGTTTTCACAAGTTCAAGGAGTTGACTACGATGAGATTTTCTCATCGTAGCGATGCTAAATCGTCGGAATCATGTTAGCATTAGCTGCATTTATGAAATCTGGCGATGGATGTCAAAGCGAGTTTCCTTACGATCTGCGTGAGAAAGGTTGTATGTGATACAATCGGAAAGTTTTTGTCGATCCTAAAGGATGCTAAAAGGTATGCGGCTCAATGATCCTTCTAAGGCTGGAGGAAGCATCTCGGAGTTGGAATGTCGCTTTGATGAGATGATCAAAGATTTTGGGTTTATACAAAGTTTATGAAACTTGTATTTCAAAGAAGTGAGTGGGAGCACTATAGAATTTCTGATGAGTATATGTTGTTGACATATTGATGATCGAAATGATGTAAATTTCTAGAAAGCATATAGGGTAGTTTGAAAAGTGTTTTCAATGGAAAACCTGGATTAAGCTACTTGAACATAAGCATCAAGATCTATAGATAGATCAAAATGTTTAATAATACTTTCAAATGAGCACATACCTTGACATAATCTTGAAAGTGTTCAAGATGGATCGATCGAAGAAGGAGTTCTTGCACGAGTTGTAAGGTGAAGTTAAAGTTAAAGCTCGACCGGCGAGAAGAGAGAGAAAGGGCGAAGGTCGTCCCTATGCTTCAGGCGTAGGCTCTACAATATGCTATCTTTGTATGCTGCTTTGGTGTGTGCCTTGCCATGAGTCGATCAAGGGGTACAAGAATGATCGAGAATGGATCATTGGACAGCAGTCAAAATTGTCCTTAGAGTAAATAAGGACATGTTTCTCGATTATGGAGGTGATAAAGAGTTGGCGTAAAGGTTACGTCGATGCAACTTACACCTATCGAATGACTACGAGTAACAAACGGATCGTATGGTGGAACTACCATTTGGAATAGCTCCAAGTGGGCGTGGGCAACATTTACAATATGACATAGAAATTTGCGAAGTACATACGGATCTGAAGATATTCGGACCGTTGACTAAACTTAGATTCTCGCGAGAGACAATTCTAATTAAAGTCTTTTCAATTCGAACTTAGATTCTCGCGTAGAAAATTGAAGGACTACTAATTACTACATGCGGAAAGCTTTAGAGACAGGCGAAGAACTTAGATTTTACTTGTGTTGTTGGCTGAATATAGGTTACTGGAGGCGTGAGGCGGAGAGATGAACTCCCCTTATATAGAAGGGAAATGGTCGTAACCGGAAACGTCAAGTCCGTCCGTATCCATTTACTCGCATTGAGTAAGGTCCGGAATTACACGAATCGTATTTGATTCGATTAAAAAACTTCAAGTATCGAGTAAGCGATATGATATGAGCATGAAGCTGCGCAGAACAAGGTAGCTAGGGCGGACCCATGCCTGACGCGAGCCCCGTCCTCTGAGACGATATGATATGAACGGAATCCGGCGAGGGTAATGCATTGCGGGGCCGGATTCCGGATTCGGCTGGCGGCTGCTGGGCGGGCGCGACGCGAGATCGCCTGCAGGGAGGAGCAGCGCAGATCGGGGAGGGGGGAGGGAGGAGAGAGAGAGAGCACGGACCTTGGGAGTGGCGGAGGAGGTCTTGCGCGCGGACATGGCGGGCGGGCGGGCGGGCGTGAGTGGCGGCCTAGGGTTTGGCAGGTGGCGGGGAGGGAGGTGGAGGGAGGGGGAAGGTGGGGATGGATGGAGATGGGCGGGGTCGCTGTTCCGCTCTGTTATGTACGGGATGCGGTGCCACGCCTCGCCGCCAGCCCGCCCGTGGTCGCCAGAGGTGGATATGGAGGGTTGGCTTTTGGCTTTTCCTTCTTTTCAAGAGGCAAATTCATGAAAACAATTCAAACTTAGATTCTCATGCAAGGGACAGTTGTTTTCTCGCCTCACCGGACCCTTGCGGAAACAATCCGAACTTAGACTCTTGTGTGGGAGACAATTCTAACCAAATGTTTACAATTTCAAACATATATTCTCGTGTGAAAAACGGAAGGACGAATTACTACAATGCGGACAGCTTTAGAGACACGCCAAGAACTTAGATTTTACTAGTGTTGTTGGCTGGGTATAGGTTACTGGAGGCATGAGGCCGAGAGATGAACTCCCCTTATATAGAAGGGAAATGGTCGTAACCGGAAACGTCAAGTCCATCCGTATCCATTTACTCGCATTGAGTAAGGCCCGGAATTACACGAATCGTATTTGATTCGATTAAAAAACTTCAAGTATCCAGTGAGTGATATGATATGAGCATGAAGCCGCGCAGAACAAGGTAGCTATGGCGGACCCATGCCCGACGCGAGCCCCATCCTCTGAGGTGTGCTAATATGCCTCATGGGCCTCACATGGTACCCTCGGTGTTTCCCTACAGTCTCATCATTTATATGTTCAAAACACTTTTATGTCATGAAAACAACTCAAACTTAGATTCTCATGCTATAGATAGAGAGAATTGTTTTCTCGCCTCACCAAACCCTTGCGGAAACAATTCAAACTTAGATTCTCGCGTGGAAGACAATTCTAATTAAAGGTTTTTCAATTCAAACTTAAATTCTCGCGTAGAAAATTGAAGGACTAATAGTTACTGCATGCGGAAAGCTTTAGAGACGCCAAAAATTACTAGATTTTACTAAAGTTCTTGGCTGAATAAAGGTTGCCAGAGGTACGAGGTGACGAGATGGAGCCCCCTTATATAGAAGGAAAATGGTTGTAACCGGAAACATCAAGTCCATCCGTATCCATTTATTCGCATTGAGTAAAGTCTGGAATTACACGGACTCCTATTTGATTACATTAAAAACCTTCAATTATCAAGTGAGCGATAACATTTGAGCATGAAGCCGCGTAGAACAAGGTAGCTAACGCGGACTACCCGACCCAACCCCATGCTATGAAGTGTGATAATATACCTCATGGACCGCACATGGTGCCCTCTGTGTTTCCCTTCAGTCTCATCACTTATATGTTCAAAACACTTTTATGTCATGAAAACAATTCAAACTTAGATTCTCGTGCTATAGAGAGAATTGTTTTCTCGCTTCACCAAACCCTTGCGGAAACAATTCAAACATAGACTCTCGTGTGGGAGACAATTCTAATTAAAGGTTTTTCAATTCGAACTTAGATTCTCGCGTGGAAAATTGAAGGACTAATAATTACTACAAGTGGAAAGCTTTAGAGACACCAAAAATTACTTGATTTTACTAAAGTTCTTGCTTGATTATATAGTTTACCGGACGTACGAGGTGAGGGGATGATGTTCCCTTATATAAAAGGAAAATGGTTGTAACCAGAAACATCAAGTCCATCTGTATCCATTTATTCGCATTGAGTAAGGTCCGAAGTTACACCGACTCCTAATTGATTCCACTAAAAACCTTAGTATCCAGTGAGAAATAAGATATTAGCATGATGCCGCGTAGAACAAGGTAGCTATGGCTGTGTTGGAAATATGCCCTAGAGGCAATAATAAATTAGTTATTATTATTATATTTCCTTGTTCATGATAATCGTTTATTATCCATGCTATAATTGTATTGATAGGAAACTCAGATACATGTGTGGATACATAGACAACACCATGTCCCTAGTAAGCCTCTAGTTGACTAGCTCGTTGATCAATAGATGGTTACGGTTTCCTGACCATGGACATTGGATGTCGTTGATAATGGGATCACATCATTAGGAGAATGATGTGATGGACAAGACCCAATCCTAAGCCTAGCACAAAGATCGTAGTTCGTATGCTAAAGCTTTTCTAGTGTCAAGTATCATTTCCTTAGACCATGAGATTGTGCAACTCCCGGATACCGTAGGAATGCTTTGGGTGTACCAAACGTCACAACGTAACTGGGTGGCTACAAAGGTGCACTACGGGTATCTCCGAAAGTGTCTGTTGGGTTGGCGCGAATTAAGACTGGGATTTGTCACTCCGTGTGACGGAGAGGTATCTCTGGGCCCACTCGGTAGGACATCATCATAATATGCACAATGTGACCAAGGAGTTGATCACGGGATGATGTGTTACGGAACGAGTAAAGAGACTTGCTGGTAACGAGATTGAACAAGGTATCGAGATACCGACGATCGAATCTCGGGCAAGTACTATACCAGTAGACAAAGGGAACTGCATACGGGATTGCTTGAATCCTTGACATCATGGTTCATCCTATGAGATCATCGTGGAACATGTGGGAGCCAACATGGGTATCCAGATCCCGCTGTTGGTTATTGACCGGAGAACGTCTCGGTCATGTCTGCATGGTTCCCGAACCCGTAGGGTCTACACACTAAGGTTCGGTGGCGCTAGAGTTGTTATGGGAAATAGTATGTGGTTACCGGTTGTTCGAGTCCGGATGAGATCCCGACATGACGAGGAGCTCCGGAATGGTCTGGAGGTGAAGATCGGTATATTGGACGAAGGGTATTGGAGTCCGGAATTGTTCCAGGGGTACCAGGTGATGACCAGCGTGTCCGAAAGGGTTTCGGAGGCCCCGGCAAGCTTTGGGGGGCCTTATGGGCCAAGGGGAGAGGGCACATCAGCCCACTAAGGGGCTGAGCGCCCCTCCCACCCCATCTCACGTAACCTGGAGAGGTGGGGGCGCCACCCCTAGGGCAGCCACCCCTCCCGGCTTGGGGGGCAAGTTTCCTAGGGTATGGGGGCGCCTAAACCCATCTAGGGTTTCCCCTATGGCCGCCGCCCCTCCCCTAGGGAACCCTAGGGCGCCTCCCCCTCCTCCCTTCCCCCTATATATAGTGAGAGAGAGAGAGGCAGCCGCACCTTCCCTCGGCGCAGCCCTCTCCCTCCTCCAACACCTCCTCCTCCTCCGTAGTGCTTGGCGAAGCCTGCCGGAGAACCACGAGCTCCATCACCACCATGCCGTCGTCTTGTGGAGTTCTCCTCAACTTCTCCTGTCCCCTTGCTGGATCAAGAAGGAGGAGACGTCCTCGGGCTGTACGTGTGTTGAACGCGGAGGCACCGTTGTTCGGTGCTTAGATCGGAATCAACCGCGATCTGAATCGCTGTGAGTATGACTCCTTCATCCGCGTTCTTGTAACGCTTCTGCTTAGCGATCTTCAAGGGTACGAAGATGCTCATCCTCTCCCTCTCTTGTTGCTAGAGTCTCCATAGATTGATCTTGGTGATGCGTAGAAAATTTTGAATTTCTGCTACGTTCCCCAACAGTGGCATCATGAGCTAGGTCTATGCGTAGTTTCTATGCACGAGTAGAACACAAGTTGTTGTGGGCGTTGATTTTGTTCAATATGCTTACCGTTACTAGTCCAATCTTGTTTCGACGGTATTGTGGGATGAAGCGGCCGGACCGACCTTACACGTACACTTACGTGAGACAGGTTCCACCGATGACATGCACTTGTTGCATAAGGTGGCTAGCGGGTGCCGCCTCCCACTTTAGTCGGATCGGATTCGATGAAAAGGGTCCTTATGAAGGGTAAATAACAATTGACATATCACGTTGTGGTTTTTGCGTAGGTAAGAAACGTTCTTGCTAGAAACCCATAGCAGCCACGTAAAACATGCAAACAACAATTAGAGGACGTCTAACTTGTTTTTGCAGGGTATGCTATGTGTTGTGATATGGCCAAAAGAATGTGAAGAATGATATATGTGATGTATGAGATTGATCATGTTCTTGTAATAGGAATCACGACTTGCATGTCGATGAGTATGACAACCGGCAGGAGCCATAGGAGTTGTCTTAATTTATTGTATGACCTGCGTGTCAATGAACAATGCCATGTAATTACTTTACTTTATTGCTAAACCTTTAGCCATAGTAGTAGAAGTAATAGTTGGCGAGAAAACTTCATGGAGACACGATGATGGAGATCATGGTGTCATGCCGGTGACGATGATGATCATGGAGCCCCGAAGATGGAGATCAAAAGGAGCAAAATGATATTGGCCATATCATGTCACTTTTTGATTGCATGTGATGTTTATCATGTTTATGCATCTTATTTGCTTAGAACGACGGTAGTAAATAAGATGATCCCTCATTAAAATTTCAAGAAAGTGTTCCCCCTAACTGTGCACCGTTGTGAAAGTTCGTTGTTTCGAAGCACCACGTGATGATCGGGTGTGATAGATTCTAACGTTCACATACAACGGGTGTAAGCCAGATTTACACACGTGAAACACTTAGGTTGACTTGACGAGCCTAGCATGTACAAACATGGCCTCGGAATACAAGAGACCGAAAGGTCGAGCATGAGTCGTATGGTAGATACGATCAACATGAAGATGTTCACCGATGATAACTAGTCCGTCTCACGTGATGATCGGACACGGCCTAGTTGATTCGGATCATGTAATCACTTAGATGACTAGAGGGATGTCTATCTGAGTGGGAGTTCATGAGATGAACTTAATTATCCTGAACATAATCAAAAAACCCTTTGCAAATTATGTCATAGCTCGCGCTTTAGTTCTATGGTTTTAGATATGTTCCTAGAGAAAATATAGTTGAAAGTTGACAGTAGCATTTATGCGGACAGTAGAAGGCTTATGTCCTTAATGCACCGCTCGGTGTGCTGGACCTCGAACGTGGTCTGTGGATGTTGCGAACATCTGACATACACGTTTTGATAACTACGTGATAGTTCAGTCAAACAGTTTAGAGTTGAGGCACCAAAGAGGATTTCGAAATGTCGCGAAACATATGAGATGTTTCGAGGGTTGAAATTGGGATTTCAGGCTCGTGCCCACGTCAAGAGGTATAAGACCTCCGACGAGTCTCTTAGCCTGCAAACTAAGGGAGAAAAGCTCAATCGTTGAGCTTGTGCTCAGATTGTATGAGTACAACAATCACTTGAATCGAGTGGGAGTTAATCTTCCAAATGAGATAGTGATGTTTCTCCAAAGTCATTGCCACCAAGCTGCTAGAGCTTCGTGATGAACTATAACATATCAGAGATAGATATGATGATCCTTGAAATATTCGTGATGTTTGACACCGCAAAAGGTAGAAATCAAGAAGGAGCATCAATTGTTGATGGTTAGTGAAACCACTAGTTTCAAGAAGGGCAAGGGCAAGAAGGGGTACTTCATGAAGCGGCAAATCAGTTGCTGCTCTAGTGAAGAAACCCAAGGTTGAACCCAAACCCGAGACTAAGTGCTTTTGTGATGAGAGGAACAGACACTGAAGCAGAACCACCCTAGATACTTGGTAGATAAGAAGGCAGGCAAGGTCGACAGAAGTATATTGGATATACATTATATTAATGTGTACTTTACTAGTACTCCTAGTAGCACCAGGGTATTAGATGCCGGTTTGGTTGCTAAGTGTTAGTAACTCGAAATAAAAGCTACGCAATAAACGGATACTAGCTAAAGGTGAGCTGACGATATATGCTGGAAGTGTTTCCAAGGTTGATGTGATCAAGCATTGCACGCTCCATCTACCATCGAGATTGGTGTGAAACCTAAATAATGGTTATTTGGTGTTTGCATTGAGCATAGACATGATTGGATTATGTCTATCGCAATACGGTTATTCATTTAAGGAGCATAATGGTTACTCTGTTTATTTGAATAATACCTTCAATGGTCTTGCACCTAAAAGGAATGGTTTAATTGAATCTCGATCGTAGTGATACACATGTTCATGCCAAAAGATATAAGATAGTAATGATAGTACCACCTACTTGTGGCACTGCCATGTAAGTCATATTGGTATAAAACGCATGAAGAAGCTCCATGTTGATGGATCTTTGGACTCACTCATTTTTGAAAAGTTTGAGACATGCTAACCATGTCTATTGGTGTATATGCATGAAGAAACTCCATGCAAATGGACCGCTTGGACTCACTTGATTTTGAATCACTTGAGACATGCAAATCGCACCACATGGGCAAGATGACCTAAAAGCCTCGCTTTCAAAAAATGGAACAAGAAAGCAACTTGTTGGAAGTAATACATTTTGATGTGTGCAGTCCAATGAGTGATGAGGCACGCAGTGGATATCATTATGTTCTTACTTCACGGATGATTTGAGTAGATACTGAGTATATTTACTTGATGAAACACAAGTCTGAATTATTGAATGGTTCAAGTAATTTCAGAGTGAAGTTGAAGATCATTGTGACAAGAGGATAAGATGTCTATGATATGATCATAGAGATGAGTATCTGAGTTACGAGCTTTGGCACACTATTAAGACATTGTGGAAATTGTTTCACAATTAATACCGCCTGGAACACCATAGTGTGATGGTGTGTCCGAACATCATAGTTGCACCCTATTAGATATGGTGCGTACCATGATGTCTCTTATCGAATTACCACTATCGTTCATGGGTTAGGCATTAGAGACAACCGCACTCACTTTAATAGGGCACCACGTAATTCCGTTGAGATGACACCGTTTGAACTATGGTTTGGAGAAACCTAAGTTGTCGTTTCTTAAAAGTTTGGGGCTGCGACGCTTATGTGAATAAGTTTCATCGTGGTAAGCTTGAACCCAAAATGGATAAATACATCTTCATAGGACACCCAAAACAGTTGGGTACACCTCCTAATTCAGATCCGGAAGCAAAAGGATTGTTTCTAAGAAACGGGTCCTTTCTCGAGGAAAAGTTTCTCTCGAAAGAATTGAGTGGGAGGATGGTGGAGACTTGATATGGTTAATGAACCATCACTTCAACTAGTGTGTAGCAGGGCACAGGAAGTTGTTCATATGGCGCCTACACCAATTGAAGTGGAAGCTTATGATAGTGATCATGAAACTTCGGATCAAGTCACTACCAAACCTCGTAGGTCGACAAGGATGCACACTACTTCAGAGTGGTACTTAATCCTGTCTTGGAGGTCATGTTGCTAGTCAACAATGAACCTACGAGCTATAGAGAAGCGATGGTGGGCCCGGATTCCGGCAAATGGCTCGAGGCCATAAAATCCGAGAGAGGATCCATGTATGAAAATAAAGTGTAGACTTTGGAAGAACTACTTGATGGTCGTAAGGCTATTGGGTATAGATGGATTTTAAAAAAGGAAGACGGACAATGATGGTATGTATCACCATTAAGAAAGCTCGACTTGTCGTTAAGATGATTTCCGACAAGTTCAAGGAGTTGACTACGGTGAGGCTTTCTCACTCGTAGCGATGCTAAGAGTCTGTTGGAATTAGATTAGCAGTTACTGCATCATTTATGAAATCTTGCAGACAGGATGTCAAAAACCATTGTTTCCTCGACAATTTTATTGAGGAAAGGTTGTATGTGATACAACCAGAAGGTTTTGACAATCCTGAAAGACGCTAATAAGTATGCAAAGCTCCAACAATCCTTCTAAGGACTGGAGTAAGCATCTCGGAGTTGGAATGTACGCTTTGATGAGATTTTGGATTTATACAAAGTTTATGAGAAACTTGTATTTCCAAAGAAGTGAGTGGGAGCACTATATAATTTCTGATGAGTATATGTTGTTGACATATTGTTGATCATAAATAATGTGGAATTTCTGGAAAGCATATAGGGTTATTTGAAAAGTGTTTTTCAATAGAAAACCTGGATTGAGCTGCTTGAACATTGAGCATCAAGATCTATGAGGATAGATCAAAAAACGCTAAATGGTACTTTCAAATGAGCACATACCTTGACATGATCTTGAAGGTGTTCAAGATGGATCAGTCAAAGAAGGAGTTCTTGCCTGAGTTGTAAGATATGAAGTTAAGACTTGAAGCTCGACCATGGCAGAAGAGAGAGAAAGGACGAAAGGTCGTCCCCTATGCTTCAGATGTAGGCTCTATAGTATGCTATGCTGTGTACCGCACCGGAAGTGTGTCTTGCCACGTGTCTGACAAGGGGGTACAAGAATGATCCAGGAATGGATCATTAGACGGTGGTCAAAATTGTCCTTGTAAATAAGGACATGTTTCTCGATTATGGAGGTGATAAAGAGTTCGGCGTAAAGGGTTACGTCGATGCAAGATTTAACACCTATCCGAAAGACTCTGAGTAGCAAACCGGATACGTATAGTGGAGCAACCATTTGGAATAGCTCCAAGTGGAGCGTGGAAGCAACATTTACAATATGACCTAGAGATTTGTGAAGTACATACAGATCTGAATGTTGCAGACCCGTTGACTAAAACCTCTCTCACAAGCAAAACATGATCAAACCCCAGAACTAATCGAGTCTTAATCACATGGTGATGTGAACTAGTTTAGTGACACTAGTAAACTCTTTGGATGTTGGTCACATGGTGATGTGACCTATCAGTGTTAATCACATGGCAATGTGAACTAGATTATTGACTCTAGTGCAAGTGGGAGACTGTTGGAAATATGCCCTAGAGGCAATAATAAATTAGTTATTGTTATTATATTTCCTTGTTCATGATAATCGTTTATTATCCATGCTATAATTGTATTGATAGGAAACTCAGATACATGTGTGGATACATAGACAACACCATGTCCCTAGTAAGCCTCTAGTTGACTAGCTCGTTGATCAATAGATGGTTACGGTTTCTGACCATGGACATTGGATGTCGTTGATAACGGGATCACATCATTAGGAGAATGATGTGATGGACAAGACCCAATCCTAAGCCTAGCACAAAGATCATGTAGTTCAGATGCTAAAGCTTTTCTAATGTCAAGTATCATTTCCTTAGACCATGAGATTGTGCAACTCCGGATACCGTAGGAATGCTTTGGGTGTACCAAACGTCACAACATAACCGGGTGGCTATAAAGGTGCACTACGGTATCTCCGAAAGTGTCATTGGGTTGGCGCGAATCAAGATCGGGATTTGTCACTCCGTGTGACGGAGAGGTATCTCTCGGCCCACTCGGTAGGACATCATCATAATATGCACAATGTGACCAAGGAGTTGATCACGGGATGATGTGTTACGGAACGAGTAAAGAGACTTGCCGGTAACGAGATTGAACAAGGTATCGAGATACCGACGATCGAATCTCGGGCAAGTACTATACCGGTAGACAAAGAGAATTGCATACGGGATTGCTTGAATCCTTGACATCGTGGTTCATCCGATGAGATCATCATGGAACATGTGGGAGCCAACATGGGTATCCAGATCCTGCTTGTTGGTTATTGACCGGAGAACGCCTCGGTCATGTTCAGATGGTTCCCGAACCCGTAGGGTCTACACATTAAGGTTCGGTGATGCTAGAGTTGTTATGGGAAATAGTATGTGGTTACCGGTTGTTCGAGTCCCGATGAGATCCCTGACATGACGAGGAGCTCCGGAATGGTCCGGAGGTGAAGATCGGTATACTGGACGAAGGGTATTGGAGTCCAGAATTGTTCCGGGGGTACCAGGTGATGACCAGCGTGTCCGAAAGGGTTTCGGAGGCCCCGACAAGCTTTGGGGGGCCTTGTGGGCCAAGGGGAGACCTCGGTCATGTCTGCATGGTTCCCGAACCCGTAGGGTCTACACACTTAAGGTTCGATGACGCTAGGGTTATAAAGGAAGTTTGTATGTGGTTACCGAATGTTGTTCGGAGTCCCGGATGAGATCCCAGACGTCACGAGGAGTTCCGGAATGGTCCGGAGGTAAAGATTTATATATGGGAAGTCCTGTTTTGGTCACCAGAAAAGTTTCGGGTTTTATCGGCAACGTACCGGGACCACCGGGAGGGTCCCGGGGGTCCACCAAGTGGGGCCACCAACCCCAGAAGGCTGCGTGGGCCAAGTGTGGGAGGGGACCAGCCCTAGGTGGGCTGGGGCACCCCCCCACCAAGGCCCAAGGCATGGGAAGAGTGGGGAGGGGCAAACCCTAGGTCCAGATGGGCCTTAAGGCCCACCAAGTGGGCGCCCCCCTCTCTCCCCCCTTGGCCGCCCCCCTTAGATGGGATCTAGGGATGGCCGCACCCCTTGGGGGTGGGAAACCCTAAAGGGGGCGCAGCCCCCCTTCCCCCCTATATATACTTGAGGTTTTGGGGCTGCCATACACATGAGAACTTCTCCTCTTGGCGCAGCCCTACCTCTCTCCCTTCTCCTCTCCCGCGGTGCTTGGCGAAGCCCTGCAGGATTGCCACGCTCCTCCACCATCACCACGCCGGTTGTGCTGCTGCTGGACGGAGTCTCCTCAACCTCTCCCTCTCTCCTTGCTGGATCAAGGCGTGGGAGACGCCACCGGCTGTACGTGTGTTGAACGCGGAGGTGCCGTCTGCTCGCACTAGGATCTCCGGTGATTTGGATCACGACAAGTACGACTCCTTCAACCCCGTTCTCTTGAACGCTCCGCTTAGCGATCTACAAGGGTATGTAGATGCACTCTCCTTTCCCTCGCTGCTAGTTTCTCCATAGATAGATCTTGGTGACACGTAGGAAAATTTTGACTTTCTGCCACGCTCCCCAACAAAGGCATCATGAGCTAGGTCTATTATGTAGATTCTTTGCACGAGTAGAACACAAAGTAGTTGTGGGCGTTGATGTTGTTCAATATGCTTACCGTTACTAGTCCAATCTTGTTTCGACGGTATTGTGGGATGAAGCGGCCGGACCGACCTTACACGCATTTTATGTGAGACAGGTTCCACCGAATGACATGCACTTGGTGCATAAGGTGGCTAGCGGGTGCCGCCTCCCACTTTAGTCGGAACGGATTCGATGAAAAGGGTCCTTATGAAGGGTAATTAATTGCAATTGACATATCACGCTGTGGTTTTATGTAGGTAAGAAACGTTTGCTAGAAACCCATAGCAGCCATCAAAACATGCAAACAACAATTAGAGGACGCCTAACTTGTTTTTGCAGGGTATGCTATGTGATGTGATATGGCCAAGAAGAATGTGATGAATAATATGTGATGTATGAGATTGATCATGTTCTTGTAATAGGATTCACGACTTGCATGTCGATGAGTATGACAACCGGCAGGAGCCATAGGAGTTGTCTTTATTTATTGTATGACATGCGTGTCATTAAACAACGCCATGTAATTACTTTACTTTATTGCTAACCGGTAGCCATAGTAGTAGAAGTAATAAGTTGGCGAGACAACTTCATGGCGACACGATGATGGAGATCATGATGATGGAGATCATGGTGTCATGCCGGTGACGATGATGATCATGGAGCCCCGAAGATGGAGATCAAAAGGAGCAAAATGATATTGGCCATATCATGTCACTATTTGATTGCATGTGATGTTTATCATGTTTATGCATCTTATTTGCTTAGAACGACGGTAGTAAATAAGATGATCCTTACAACAATTTCAAGAAGTGTTCTCCCTAACTGTGCACCGCTGCTAAAGTTCGTCGCTTCTAAGCACCACGTGATGATCGGGTGTGATGGATTCTTACGCTCACATACAACGGGTGTAAGACAGATTTACACACGCAAAACACTTAGGGTTAACTTGACGAGCCTAGCATGTACAGACATGGCCTCGGAACACGAGACCGAAAGGTCGAGCATGAGTCGATAGTAGATACGATCAACATGAAGATGTTCACCGATGATGACTAGTCCGTCTCACGTGATGATCGGACACGGCCTAGTTGACTCGGATCATGTAATCACTTAGATGACTAGAGGATGTCTATCTGAGTGGGAGTTCATAAGATGAACTTAATTATCCTGAACATAGTCAAAAGATCTTTGCAAATTATGTCATAAGCTCGCGCTTTAGTTCCACTGCTTAGATATGTTCCTAGAGAAAATATAGTTGAAAGTTTACGAGCAATTATGCGGTCAGAGAAAGCTTATGTCCTTAATGCACCGCCGGTGTGTCGGACCTCGAACGTGGTCTATGGATGTTGTGAACATCCGACACACACGCTTTGATGACTACGTGATAGTTCGATAATGTTAAACGGCTTAGAATTAAGGCACCAAAGACGTTTTGAAACGTCACGGAACATGTGAGATGTTCTGAGGGCTGAAATTGGGATTTCAGGCTCGTGCTCACGCCAAGAGGTATGAGACCTCCGACGAGTTTTCTAGCCTACAAACTAAGGGAGAAGATCTCAATCGTTGAGCTTGTACTCAGATTGTCCGGGTACAACAATCACTTGAATCGAGTGGGAGTTAATCTTCCGGATGAGATAGTGATGTTTCTCCAAAGAAATTGCCACCAAGCTACTAGAGCTTCGTGATGAACTATAACATATCGTGGATAGATATGATGATCCTGAAGTGTTCGCGATGTTTGACACCGCGAAAGTAGAAGTCAAGTAGGAGCATCCATTGTTGATGGTTGGTAAAACCACTAGTTTCAAGAAGGGCAAGGGCAACAAGGGATACTTCATGAAACGGCAAAACAGTTGCTGCTCTAGTGAAGAAACCCAAGGTTGAACCCAAACCCGAGACTAAGTGCTTCTGTAATGAGAGGAACGGACACAGAAGCGGAACCACCCTAGATATTTGGTAGATGAGAAGGCTGGCAAGGTCGATAGAAGTATATTGGATATACATTATGTTAATGTGTACTTTACTAGTACTCCTAGTAGCACCAGGGTATTAGATACCGGTTCGGTTGCTAAGTGTTAGTAACTCGAAATAAAAGAGCTACGAAATAAACGGAGACTAGCTAAAGGTGAGCTGACGATACGTGTTGGAAGTGTTTCCAAGGTTGATGTGATCAAGCATCGCACGCTCCCTCTACCATCAAGATTAGTATTAAACCAGAATAATTGTCATTTGGTGATTGAGTTGAGCATAGACATGATTGGATTATGTCTATCGCAATACGGTTATTCATTTAAGGAGAATAATGGTTACTCTATTTATTTGAATAATACCTTCGATGGTCTTGCACCTAAATGAATGAGTTATTGAATCTCGATCGTAGTGATACACATTTTCATGCCAAAAGTATAAGATGATAGTACCACTTACTTGTGGCACTGCCATGTAAGTCATATTGGTATAAAACGCATGAAGAAGCTCCATGTTGATGGATCTTTGGACTCACTCGTTTTTGAAAATTTTGAGACATGCAAACCATGTATATTGGTGTATACGCATGATGAAACTCCATGCAGATGGATCGTTTGGACTCACTTGATTTTGAGTCACTTGAGATATGCAAATCATACCACATGGGCAAGATGACAGAAAAGCCTCGTTTCAGTAAGATGGAACAAGATAGCAACTTGTTGGAAGTAACACATTTTGATGTGTGCGGTACAATGAGTGCTGAGGCATGCAGTGAATATCGTTATGTTCTCACTTCACAGATGATTCGAGTAGATGTTGAGTATATTTACTTGATGAAACACAAGTCTGAATTATTGAATGGTTCAAGTAATTTCAGAGTGAAGTTGAAGATCATTGTGACAAGAGGATAAAATGTCTATGATATGATCATAAAGATGAGTATCTGAGTTACGAGCTTTGGCACGCAATTAAGACACCGTGGAAATTGTTTCACAATTAATACCGCCTGGAACACCATAGTGTGATGGTGTGTCCGAACATCATAGTTGCACCCTATTGGATATGGTGCGTACCATGATGTCTCTTATCGAATTACCACTATCGTTCATGGGTTAGGCATTAGAGACAACCACACTCACTTTAATAGGGCACCACGTGATTCCGTTGAGACGTCACTGTTTGAACTATGGTTTGGAGAAACCTAAGTTGTCATTTCTTAAAAGTTTGGGGCTGCGACGCTTATGTGAAAAAGTTTCATCATGATAAGCTCGAACCCAAAACGGATAAATGCATCTTCATAGGACACCCAGAACGGTTGGGTATACCTCCTAATTCAGATCCGAAAGCAATAGGGATTATTTCTAGAAACGGGTCCTTTCTCGAGGAAAAGTTTCTCTCAAAAGAATTGAGTGGGAGGATGGTGGAGACTTGATGAGTTTATTGAACCATCACTTCAACTAGTGTGTAGCAGGGCACGTGAAGTTCCCTGTGGCACCTACATCAATTGAAGTAGAAGCTATGATAGTGATCATGAAGCTTGGATCAAGTCACTATCGAACCTCGTGGGGCGACAAGGACGCGCATCGCTTGAGTGGTACGGTGATCCTGTCTTGAATGTCATGTTGCTAGACAACAATGAACCTGCGAGCTGTGGAGAAGCAATGGTGGGCCCATATTCCAACAAATGGTTAGAAGCCATGAAATCCGAGATAGGATCCATGTATTAGAACAAAGCATGGACTTTGGTGGACTTGCCCGTTGATCGGCAAGCCATTGAGATGAATGGATCTTTAAGAAGAAGACGGGCGTGGACGGTAATATCACCGTCTATGAAGCTCGACTTGTGGCGAAGAGTTTTTCACAAGTTCAAGGAGTTGACTACGATGAGATTTTCTCATCCGTAGCAATGCTTAAGTCCGTCGGAATCATGTTAGCATTAGCTGCATTTATGAAATCTGGCAGATGGATGTCAAAACGAGTTTCCTTACCAGTCTGCGTAAGGAAAGGTTGTATGTGATACAATCAGAAAGTTTTTTGTCGATCCTAAAGGATGCTAAAAGGTATGCTGGCTCCAGCGATCCTTCTAAGGACTGGAGGAAGCATCTCGGAGTTGGAATGTGCGCTTTGATGAGATGATCAAAGATTTTGGGTTTATACAAAGTTTATGAGAAACTTGTATTTCCAAAGAAGTGAGTGGGAGCACTATAGAATTTCTGATGAGTATATGTTGTTGGCATATTGATGATCAGAAATGATGTAGAATTTCTAGAAAGCATATAGGGTAGTTTGAAAAGTGTTTTTCAATGGAAAACCTGGATTAGGCTGCTTGAACAATAAGCATCAAGATCTATAAGATAGATCAAAATGTTTAATAATACTTTCAAATGAGCACATACCTTGACATAATCTTGAAAGTGTTCAAGATGGATCACCAAAGAAGGAGTTCTTGCCTGAGTTGTAAGGTATGAAGTTAAGAGTTAAAGCTCGACCACGGCAGAAGAGAGAGAAAGGACGAAGGTCGCCCCTATGCTTCGACGTAGGCTCTACAATATGCTATGTCAGTACCCGCACCGAAGTGTGCCTTGCCATGAGTCACTATAGGGGTACAAGAATGATCCAGAATGGATCATTGGACAGCGGTCAAAATTGTCCTTAGAGTAAATAAGGACATGTTTCTCGATTATGGAGGTGATAAAGAGTTCGGCGTAAAAGGTTACGTCGATGCAAGCTTTAACACCTATCCGAATGACTCTGAGTAACAAACCGGATACGTATAGTGGAACTACCATTTGGAATAGCTCCAAGTGGAGCGTGGAAGCAGCATTTACAATATGACATAGAGAATTGCGAAGTACATACGGATCTGAATGTTACAGACCCGTTGACTAAAACCTCTCTCACAAGCAAAACATGATCAAACCCCAGAACTCATTGAGTCTTAATCACATGACGATGTGAACTAGTTTAATGGCACTAGTAAACTCTTTGGATGTTGGTCACATGGAGATGTGACCTGTGAGTGTTAATCACATGGCAATGTGAACTAGATTATTGACTCTAGTGCAAGTGGGAGACTGTTGGAAATATGCCCTAGAGGCAATAATAAATTAGTTATTATTATATTTCCTTGTTCATGATAATCGTTTATTATCCATGCTATAATTGTATTGATAGGAAACTCAGATACATGTGTGGGTATATAGAAAACACCATGTCCCTAGTAAGCCTCTAGTTGACTAGCTCGTTAATCAATAGATGGTTACGGTTTCCTGACCATGGACATTGGATGTCATTGATAACGGGATCACATCATTAGGAGAATGATGTGATGGACAAGACCCAATACTAAGCCTAGCACAAGGATCGTAGTTCGTATGCTAAAGCTTTTCTAATGTCAAGTATCTTTTCCTTAGACCATGAGATTGTGCAACTCCGGATACCGTAGGAATGCTTTGGGTGTACCAAACGTCACAACGAATCGGGTGGCTATAAAGGTGCACTACGGTATCTCCGAAAGTGTCTGCTGGGTTGGCACGAATCGAGACTGGATTTGTCACTCCGTAAACGGAGAGGTATCTCTGGGCCCACTCGGTAGGACATCATCATAATGTGCACAATGTGACCAAGGGGTTGATCACGGATGATGTGTTACGGAACGAGTAAAGAGACTTGCCGTAACGAGATTTAACAAGGTATCGGTATACCGACGATCGAATCTCGGGCAAGTACAATACCGCTAGAAAAGGGAATTGAATACGGGATTGATTGAGTCCTTGACATCGTGGTTCATCCGATGAGATCATCATGGAACATGTGGGAGCCAACATGGGTATCCAGATCCCGCTGTTGGTTATTGACCGGAGAACGCCTCGGTCATGTCTCAGATGGTTCCCGAACCCGTAGGGTCTACACACTTAAGGTTCGATGACGCTTAGGGTTATAAAGGAAGTTTTATGTGGTTACCGAATGTTGTTCGAGTCCCGGATGAGATCCCGGACGTCACGAGGAGTTCCGGAATGGTCCGGAGGTAAAGATTTATATATGGGAAGTCCTGTTTTGGTCACCGGAAAAGTTTCGGGTTTTATCGGTAACGTACCGGGACCACCGAGAGGGTCCCGGGGGTCCACCAAGTGGGGCCACCAACCCCAGAAGGCTGCGTGGGCCAAGTGTGGAAGGGGACCAGCCCTAGGTGGGCTGGGGCGCCCCACCAAGGCCCAAGGCGTGGGAAGAGTGGGGAGGGCAAACCCTAGGTCCAGATGGGCCTTAAGGCCCACCTAGTGGGCGCCTCTCTCCCCTTGGCCGCCCCTTAGATGGGATCTAGGGCTGGCCGCACCCCTTGGGGTGGAAACCCTAAGGGGCGCAGCCCCTTCCCCTATATATACTTGAGGTTTTGGGGCTGCCATACACATGAGAACTTCTCCTCTTGGCGCAGCCCTACCTCTCTCCTTCTCCTCTCCCACGGTGCTTGGCGAAGCCTGCAGATTGCCACGCCTCCACCATCACCACGCCGTTGTGCTGCTGCTGGACGGAGTCTTCTCAACCTCTCCTCTCTCCTTGCTGGATCAAGGCGTGGGAGACGCCACCGGGCTGTACGTGTGTTGAACGCGGAGGTGCCGTCCGCTCGCACTAGGATCTCCGGTGATTTGGATCACGACGAGTACGACTCCTTCAACCCCGCTCTCTTGAACACTTCCGCTTAGCGATCTACAAGGGTATGTAGATGCACTCTCCTTCCCCTCGTTGCTAGTTTCTCCATAGATAGATCTTGGTGACACGTAGGAAAATTTTGAATTTCTGCTACGTTCCCCAACAAGTCGTCCAATATATCAATCTTTATGTCTCGACCATTTCGAGACTCCTCGTCATGTCCGTGATCATATCCGGGACTCCGAACAACCTTCGGTACATCAAAACTTATAAACTCATAATAAAACGGTCATCGTAACGTTAAGCGTGCGGACCCTACGGGTTCGAGAACAATGTAGACATGACCGAGACACGTCTCTTGTCAATAACCAATAGCGGAACCTGGATGCTCATATTGGCTCCCACATATTCTACGAAGATCTTTATCGGTCAGACCGCATAACAACATACGTTGTTCCCTTTGTCATCGGTATGTTACTTGCCCGAGATTCGATCGTCGGTATCTCAATACCTAGTTCAATCTCGTTACCGGCAAGTCTCTTTACTCGTTATGTAATGCATCATCCCGCAACTAACTCATTAGTCACATTGCTTGCAAGGCTTATAGTGATGTGCATTACCGAGAGGGCCCAGAGATACCTCTCCGACAATCGGAGTGACAAATCCTAATCTCAAATACGCCAACTCAACATGTACCTTCGAGACACCTGAGAGCTCCTTTATAATGACCCGCTTACGCCAGGATGTTTGGTAGTACACAAAGTGTTCCTCCGGGAGTTGCATAATCTCATAGTCATAGGAACATGTATAATTCATGAAGAAAGCAATAGCAACATACTAAATGATCAAGTGCTAAGCTAACGGAATGGGTCAAGTCAATCACATCATTCTCCTAATGATGTGATCCCGTTAATCAAATGACAACTCATGTCCATGGCTAGGAAACACAACCATCTTTGATCAACGAGCTAGTCAAGTAGAGGCATACTAGTGACACTATTTTTGTCTATGTATTCACACATGTATTATGTTTCCGGTTAATACAATTCTAGCATGAATAATAAACATTTATCATGAAATAAGGAAATGAATAACAACTTTATTATTGCCTCTAGGGCGTATTTCCTTCACTATCGATCTGCTCCAGATGGCCAGGCGAGTTGGCCCGCAGTACGAAGCCGCCGAATATGAAGATCTGTCCGGGGAGGAAAACCTCACCCAGGATCGCATCGTTGAAGATGATTGAAGGAGCCATCAAGCCTTACCGCGACGACGCAGTGGAACTCTCAATGAAAGCACCAATGTCGGTGTCAAAATCGGCGGATCTCGGGTAGGGGGTCCCGAACTGTGCGTCTAAGGCTAAGGGTAACAGGAGCCGGGGGACACAATGTTTACCCAGGTTCGGGACCTCTCGATGGAGGTAATACACAACTTGTTGCTTAATTGATCTTGATGATATGAGTATTACAAGAGTTGATCTACCACGAGATCGTAGAGGCTAAACCCTAGAAGCTAGCCTATGATTATGAATGTTGTTGTCCTACGGACTAAACCCTCCGGTTTATATAGACACCGGAGGGGGCTAGGGTTACACAGAGTCGGTTACAGAGAAGGAGATCTACCGAATTGCCAAGCTTGCCTTCCATGCAAAGGAGAGTCCCACCCGGACACGGGACGAAGTCTTCAATCTTGTATCTTCATATTCCAACAGTCCGGGCAAAGTATATAGTCTGGCTGTCCGAGGACCCCCTAATCCAGGACTCCCTCAGGAGGCGCTCGCGGCGAGAATAGAGCTAGGATGCAGGGGTTGGACGGAGAATTGTTGCATTGCCCCTCTGAGGGTGGTTCAGGCGATGGCCGGCGGCAGCCCCTCTAGCCCTCTCCATCTCCCAACTGCTGTGGTGGTGTCGCCGTGGGAGCCTGTCCTCTAGCGGTGCGTGAAGAATGAGAAAGGGAAGCTATGTCGCTGTGGAGATCGATGAGAGAAATGCGTGGAGGAGAGCTTCCGTAAAGAGATAAGGTTGGGTGGCTGGTGGGAGGGCCATGTGGAGTGCACAGGAGGTGGTTTACAGAGAGAAATAAATCAGTCGAGTGATTTTAAGAGTTTTTGAACTTAGATTCTGGTGTGGAAAATTGAAGGACTAATAATTACTCCAAGTGGAAAGCTTTAGATACACCAAAAATTACTAGAATTTACTAAAGTTGTTGGCTGAATATAGGTTACCGGAGGTATGAGGCGAGGAGATGAAGTCCCCTTATATAGAAGGAAAATGGTTGTAACCAAAAACATCAAGTCCAACCGTATCCATTTATTCGCATTGAGCAAGGTCCGAAATTTCACCGGCTCCTATTTGATTCCATTAAAAACCTTCAAGTATCAAGTGAGCGATAAGATATGACCATGAAACCGCGTAGAACAAGGTAGCTATGGCGGACCCATGCCCGAAGCCGAGCCCCATGTTATGAGGTGTGGTAATATGCCTCATGGGCCCGACATGGTGCCCTTGGCATTTTCCTTCAGTCCCATCACTTATATGTTCAAAACACTTTTATGTCATGAAAACAATTCAGACTTCGATTCTCGTGGTATAGATATAATTGTCTTCTCGCCTCACCAAACCCTTGCAGAAACAATTCAAACTTATATTCTGGCATGGGAGACAATTCTAATTAAAGGCTTTTCAACTCAAACTTCGATTCTTGCGTGCAAAATTGAAGGACTAATAATTACTACAAGTGGAAAGCTTTAGAAACACCAAAAATTACTTTATTTTACTAAAGTTGTTGGCTCAATATAGGTTACTGGAGGTACGAGGCAAGGAGATGAACTCCCCTTATATAGAAGGAAAATGGTTGTAACAAAAAACATCAAGTCCAACCGTATCCATTTATTCGCATTGAGTAAGGTCCAAAATTACACCGGCTCCTATTTGATTCCATTTAAAACCTTCAAGTATCAAGTGATCGATAAGATATGAGCATGAAACCGCGTAGAACAAGGTAGCTATGGCGGACCCATGCCCGATGCGAGCCCCATTCTACTGGGGTGTGGTAATATGCCTCATGGGCCCGACATGCATGGTGCCCTCGGCATTTCCCTTCAGTCCCATCACTTATATGTTCAAAACACTTTTATGTCATGAAAACAATTCAACTTAGATTCTCGTGCTATAGATAGAATTGCCTCCTCGCCTCACCAAACTCTTGCAAAAACAATTCAAACTTAGATTCTCGAATGCGAGACAATTCTAATTAAAGGTTTTTCAATTCGAACTTTGATTCTCGCGTGCAAAATTGAAGGAATAATAATTACTACAAGTGGAAAGCTTTAGAGACACCAAAAATTACTTGATTTTACTAAAGTTCTTGGCTGAATAGGTCACCGGAGGTACGAGGTGAGGAGATGAAGTCCCCTTATACTGAAGGAAAATGGTTGTAACCGGAAACATCAAGTCCATCTGTATCCATTTATTCGCATTGTGTAAGGTCTGAATTTACACCGGCTCCTATTTGATTCCAATAAAAACCTTCAAGTATTCAATGAGTGATAAGATATGAGCATGAAGCCGCGTAGAACAAGGTAGCTATCGCGGACTCATGCCTGATGCGAGCGCCATGCTCTGGGGTGTGCTAATATAACTCATGGGCCCCACATGGTGCCCTTGGCGTTTCCCTTCAGTCTCATCACACATATGTTCAAAACACTTTTATGTCATGAAAACAACTCAAACTTAGATTCTGGTGTTATAGAGAGAATTGTTTTCTCGCCTCACCAGACCCTAGTGAAAACAATTCAAACTAAGATTCTTGCGTCGGAGACAATTCTAATTAAAGCTTTTTCAATTCAAACTTAGATTCTCGCATGGAAAATTGAAGGACAAATAATTACTACAAGTGGAAAGCTTTAGAGACACCAAAAATTACTATATTTTATTAAAGTTCTTGGCTGAATATAGGTTACCGGAGGTACCAGGTGAGGAGATGAAGTCCCATTATATAGAAGGAAAATGGTTGTAACGGGAAACATCAAGTCGATCAGTATCCATTTATTCGCATTGAGTAAGGTTTGAAATTACATCGGCTCCTATTTGATTCCATTGAAAACCTTCAAGTATCAGGTGAGCGATAAGATATGAGCATGAAGCCGCTTTGAACAAGGTAATTATGGTGGACCCATGCCCAACACGAGGCCCATGCTCTGGGGTATGGTAATATGCCTCATCGGCCCCACATGGCGCCCACGGCATTTCCCTTCAGTCTCATCACTTATATGTTCAAAACACTTTTATGTCATGGAAACAATTTAAACTTATATTCTCGTGCTATAGAGAGAATTGTTTTCCCACCTCACCAAACCCTTGCGGAAACAATTCAAACTTAGATTCTCACGCTAGGAGACAATTCTAATTAAAGGTTTTTCAGTTCGAACTTAGATTCTCGCGCGCAAAATTGAAGGACTAATAATTACTACAAGTGGAAAGCATTAGAGACACCTTAAATTACTAGATTTTACTAAAGTTCTTTGCTGAATATAGGTTACCGGAGGTACGAGGTGAGGAGATGAAGGCCCCTTATATAGAAGGAAAATGGTTGTAACCGGAAACATTAAGTCAATTCTTATCCATTTATTCGCATTGAGTAAGGTCCGAAATTACACTGTCTGCTATTTGATTCCACTAAAAACCTTCAAGTATCCAATGAGTGATAAGACATGAGCATGAAGTCGTGTACAACAAGGTAGTTATGGCGAACTCATGCCCGACGCGAGTGCCATGCTCTAGAGTGTGCTAATATATCTCATGGGCCCCACATGGTGCCCTTGGCGTTTCCCTTCAGTCTCATCACATATATGTTCAAAACACTTTTATGTCATGAAAACAATTCAAACTTTGATTCTGGTACTATAGAGAGAATTGTTTTCTCGCCTACCAAACCCTAGCAATAAACAATTCAAACTAATATTCTTGCGTGGGAGACAATTCTAATTAAAGGTTTTTCAATTCGAACTTAGATTCTCGCATGGAAAATTGAAGGAGTAATAATTACTACAAGTGGAAAGCTTTAGAGACACCAAAAGTTACTAGAGTTTACTAAAGTTCTTGGCTGAATATAGGTTATCGGAGGTACGAGGTGAGGAGATGAAGTCTCGTTATATAGAAGGAAAATGGTTGTGACCGGAAACATCAAGTCGACCAATATCCATTTATTCGCATTGAGTAAGGTCTGAAATTACACCGACTCCTATTTCATTCCATTAAAAACCTTTAGGTATCAAGTGAGCAATAAGATATGAGCATGAAGCCGCGTAGAACAAGGTAGCTATGGTGGACCCATGCCCGATACGAGCCCGATGCCCTGGGGTGTGGTAATATGCCTTATGGGCCCCACATGATGCCCTCGGCGTTTCCCTTCAGTCTCATCACTTATATTTTGAAAAACCTTTTATGTCATGTTTACATGGTGGTGCATGAGCCGTCACGTCGCGCCTGGCCGATGGTGGTTGAATCAACCGGTTGTCGGCCTGCTCCCTTGAGACAACTGCAACACCCATCTGAGGGTGGGCCCGAGTCATCCGCCAGGGCCAAGCCATGTTTGTCTGGCATTCAGTCTGTGTCATCATATCTGAATGCCACATCCTAGTGAAGCATTGCTACAATATTATTGTAAGTGATTTTGACAGTTTCATTGCCAAAGTATACATTTGATATTGTCAATAGATATGGCATCACATATGCAAGCACTGTGTAGTAGAAAATAAAATTAAGTTTTCTCCAATTGATTATTTCTGACGATTCATGATAGATTTAGATGATATAGAACAATTCATTTGTTGACCGTGCTATAGTATCAGTTCTCTTACCCTTTTGAAATTTTAGAAAAATCGAGGAAAAGTAAGGCTACCTATTAGATTTAAGAACAAAGATAATAAATCATACAAGAATAACGAGGAAGAAACCAAGGCCAAAATAATCCCCATGAGAATATATATTCTATGCAGAATCCAGATGTTGTAGATGAGACTTCCATATTGGCACTTATAGAAATATCAATACTAATCATAATGCTCTATGTACAATTATTTATCGAAAAATTCTCGAACATGACCCCTACCACATGTGTTCGATCTTATGTAATGATCAACACGGGCAAAAAAGGTGTGCACTTGACCATGCAATCCTAATCAATAAATTTACTCACCAGCTTACCACATCTAGCTTTTGTGAATGCTGAAGAGGGAGACACGGTTAGGTGTAAGTTACATCGAGAACAACAATGAACAAAACATCACCTTCTCCAATAGGCGTAATGGCTGGTTCAAATTCTCAATTTAACTTACACCCACAGCCTCTCCCTCCTCGGCATTCTCAAATGGATACTGAAGGACTTATTACTACAAGTGTCAAGCTTGACACACCAAAAGCTAGATTTTACTAGTGTTGTTGGCTGAATATAGGTCACTTGGAGGTACGAGGAGAGGAACTCCCCTTATATAGAAGGAAAATGGTTTTAACTGAAACGTCGAGTTCATCCTGAAGGAAATATGCCCTAGAGGCAATAATAAAGTTATTATTTATTTCCTTATTTCATGATAAATGTTTATTATTCATGCTAGAATTGTATTAACCGGAAACATAATACATGTGTGAATACATAGACAAACATAGTGTCACTAGTATGCCTCTACTTGACTAGCTCGTTGAATCAAAGATGGTTAAGTTTCCTAGCCATAGACATGAGTTGTCATTTGATTAACGGGATCACATCATTAGGAGAATGATGTGATTGACTTGACCAATTCCATTAGCCTAGCACTTGATCGTTTAGTATGTTGCTATTGCTTTCTTCATGACTTAACATGTTCCTGTAACTATGAGATTATGCAACTCTCGCTTACGGAGGAACACTTTGGTGCTACCAAACGTCACAACGAATCGGGTGATTATAAAAGAGTACTACAGGTGTCTCCAAAGGTACATGTTGGGTTGGCGATTTCGAGATTAGGTTTTGTCACTCCGATTGTCGGAGAGGTATCTCCGGCCCTCTCGGTAATGCACATCACTATAAGCCTTGCAAGCAATGTAGCTAATGAGTTAGTTACGAATGATGCATTACGAACGAGTAAAGAGACTTGTCGGTAACGAGATTGAACTAGGTATTGATACCGACGATCGAATCTCGCAAGTAACATACCGATGACAAAGTGGAACAGCGATGTTGTTATGCGGTTTGACCGATAAAGATCTTCGAGAATATGTAGGAGCCAATATGGGCATCCAGGTTCCGCTATTGGTTATTGACCGAGAATAGTTCTAGGTCATGTCTACATAGTTCTCGAACCCGTAGGGTCCGCACGCTTAACGCTACGATGACGCTTTTATTATGAGTTTATGATTTTGATGTACCAAGGAGTTCGGAGTACCGGATGAGATCGGGACATGACGAGGAGTCTCGAAATGATCGAGACGTAAAGATCGATATATTGGACGACTATATTCGACATCGGAAAGGTTCCGAGTGATTCGGTATTTTTCGAGTACCGAGAGTTACGGAATACGTATTGGGCCTTATTGGGCCATACGGGAAAGAAGGAAAAGGGCCTCAAGGGTGGCCGCACCTTTCCCTTGGTCTGGTCCGAATTGACTAGGAAGGGGCGCCTTCCTTCCTTCTCCTTTTCTCTTCCCTTTCCTCTCTCCTACTCCTACTACATGGAAGGGTTCCTAGTTGGACTAGGAAGGGGGAATCCTACTCCCGTGGGAGTAGGACTCCCTAGGGCGCGCCATAGAGAGGGCCGCCCTCCCTCCTCCACTCCTTTATATACGGGGCAGGGGCACCCCATGGACACAAGTTGATCTTCGTGATCGCCTTAGCTGCAGCGGTGCCCCCTCCACCATATTCCACCTCGGACATATCGTCGCGGAGTTTAGGCGAAGCCCTCGCGCCGTAGAGCATCATCATCGCCACCACGCCGTCGGTCGACGGAACTCATCCCGACACTTTGCTGGATCGGAGTCCGGGATCGCCATCGAGCTGAACGTGTGCTGAACTCGGAGGTGCCGTGCGTTCGGTACTTGGATCGGTCGGATCGTGAAGACGCACGACTACATCAACCGCGTTGTCATAACGCTTCCGCCACGGCTCACGAGGGTACATGGACAATACTCTCCCGTCTCGTTGCTATGCCATCACCATGATCTTGCGTGTGCGTAGGAAATTTTTGAAATTACTACGTTCCCCAACAGTGGTATCTGAGCCTAGGTTTTATGGTTTGATGTTATATGCACGAGTAGAACACAAGTGAGTTGTGGGCGATATAAGTCATACTGCCTACCAGCATGTCATACTTTGGTTCAGCGGTATTGTTGGACGAGACGACCCGGACCGACATTACGCGTACGCTTACGCGAGACCGGTTCTCCCGACGTGCTTTGCACATAGGTGGCTTGCGGGCGACAGTCTCTCCAACTTTAGTTGAACCGAGTGTAGCTACGCCCGGTCCTTGCGAAGGTTAAAACAGATTCAAATTGACAAACTATCGTTGTGGTTTTGATGCGTAGGTGAGATCGGTTCTTGCTCAGCCCGTAGCAGCCACGTAAAACTTGCAACAACAAAGTAGAGGACGTCTAACTTGTTTTTGCAGGGCATGTTGTGATGTGACATGGTCAAGACGTGATGAGATATAAGTTGTTGTATGAGATGATCATGTTTTGTTAAAGTTATCGCAATCGCGAAGCCTTATGGTTGTCTTTTATTGCATAAGATGCAAGCGCCAAATAATTGCTTTACTTTATCGCTATGCGATAGCAATAGTTGCAAGAGCAATAGTTGGCGAGACGACCATGTGACGACACATTGATATAGATCAAGATGATGGAGATCATGGTGTCATGCCGGTGACGATCGAAATCATGACGATGCTTTGGAGATGGAGATCAAAGGGACAAGATGATGATGGCCATATCATATCACATATTTTGATTGCATGTGATGTTTATCTGTTATACATCTTATTCTGCTTTGATTGACAGTAGCATTATAAGATGATCTCTCACTAAAATTATCAAGAAGTGTTCTCCCGAGTATGCACCGCTATGAAAGTTCTTCGTGCTGAGACACCACGTGATGATCGGGTGTGATAGGCTCTACGCTCAAATACAATGGGTGCAAAACAGTTGCACACGCGAATACTCAGTTAAACTTGACGAGCCTAGCATATAACAGATATGGCCTCGAACACGGAGACCGAAGGTCGAGCGTGAATCATATAGTAGATATGATCAACATAGTGATGTTCACCATTGAAACTACTCCATCTCACATGATGATCGGACATGGTTTAGTTGATATGGATCACATAATCACTTAGAAGATTAGAGGGATATCTATCTAAGTGGGAGTTCTTAAGTAATATGATTAATTGGACTTAAATTTATCATGAACTTAGTCCTGGTAGTATTTTGTAAATTATGTTGTAGATCAATAGCTCGCGTTGTTGCTTCCCTATGTTTTTGCTTCCCGATGTTTTTATATGTGTTCCTAGAGAAAATTGTATTGAAAATGTTAGTAGCGATGATGCGGATTGGATCCGTGATCTGAGGTTTATCCTCATTGCTGCACAGAAGAATTATGTCCTTAATGCACCGCTAGGTGACAGACCTATTGCAGGAGCAAATGCAGACGTTATGAATGTTTGGCTAGCTCAATATGATGACTACTTGATAGTTTAGTGCACCATACTTAACGGCTTAGAATCGGGACTTCAAAGACGTTTTGAACGTCATGGACCATATGAGATGTTCCAGGAATTGAAGTTAATATTTCAAGCAAATACCCGAGTTGAGAGGTATGAAGTCTCCAACAAGTTCTATAGCTAAAGGATGGAGGAGAATCGCTCAACTAGTGAGCAAGTGCTCAGATTGTCCGGGTACTACAATCGCTGAATCAAGTGGGAGTTAATCTTCCGGATAAGATAATGATTGATAGAATTTTCTAGTCACCATCACCAAGTTAGTAGAACTTCGTGATGAACTATAGTATGCAAAGGATGACGAAAACGATTCCCGAGCTCTTCGTGATGTTGAAATCGACGAGGTAGAAATCAAGAAAGAGCATCAAGTGTTGATAATTGACAAGACCACTAGTTTCAAGAGAATGGCAAAGGGAAAGAAAGGGAACTTCAAGTAGAATGACAAGCAAGTTGTCACTCCCGCCAAGAAGCCCAAAGCTGAACCTAAAGCCTGAAACCGAGTGCTTCTACTGCAAAGGAAATGGTCATTTGGAAGTGGAACTACTCCAAATATTTGGTGGATAAGAAGGATGGCAAAGTGAACAAGGGTATATTTGATATACAGGTTATTGATGTGTGCTTTACTAGTGTTTATAGTAGCCCCTGAGTATTTGATACTTGTTCGTTGCTAAGATTAGTAACTCAAACAGGAGTTACGAATAAACAAAGACTAGTTGAAGGGAAGTGACGATGAGTGTTGGAAGTAGTTCCAAGATTGATATGATCATCATCGCACACTCCCTATACTTTCGGATTAGTGATAAACATAAATAAATGTTATTTGGCGTTTGCATTGAGCATGAATATGATTTGATCATGTTCATTGCAATACTGTTATTCATTTAAAATCAGAGAATAATTGTTGTTCTGTTTAAATGAATAAAACCTTCGATGGTTATACACCCAAAGAAAATAGTTTGTTGGATCTCGATCGTAGTGATACACATATTCATAATATTGAAACCAAAAGATGTAAAGTTAATAATGATAGTGCAACTTATTTGTGGCACTGCCATTTAGGTCATATTGGTGTAAAGCGCATGAAGAAACTCCATACCGATGGGCTTTTGAATCACTTGATTATGAATCACTTGGTACTTATGTAACCGTGCCTCATGGGCAAGATGACTAAAATGCCGTTCTCCGGAACTATGGAGCGAGCAACTTATTTGTTGAAAATCATACATACTGATGTTTGTGGTCCAATGAATGTTGAGGCTCGCGGCGGGTATCGTTATTTTCTCACCTTCACAGATGATTTGAGCAGATATGGGTATATCTACTTGATGAAACATAAGTCTGAAACATTTGAAAAGTTCAAAGAATTTCAGAGTGAAGTGGAAAATCATCGTAACAAGAAAAATAAAGTTTCTACGATCTGATCGTGGAGATAAATATTTGAGTTACGAGTTTGGTCTTCATTTGAAACAATGTGAAATAGTTTCGCAACTCACGCCATATGGAACACCACAGCATAATGGTGTGTCCGAAAGTCGTAACCGCACTTTATTGGATATGGTGCGATCTATGATGTCTCTTATCAGTTTACCACTATTGTTTTGGGGTTATGCATTAGAGACAGCTGCATTCACGTTTAATAGGGCGCCATCTAAATCCGTTGAGACGACACCGTATGAACTATGGTTTAACGGTAAACCTAAGCTGTCGTTTCTTAAAGTTTGGAGTTGTGATGCTTATGTGAAAAGTTTTCACCTGATAAGCTCGAACCCAAATCGGAGAAGTGCGTCTTCATAGAATACCCAAAGGTAACTATTGGGTACACCTTCTATCACAGATCCGAAGGCAAGTTATTCGTTGCTAAGATGGATCCTTTCTAGAGAAGAAGTTTCTCTCGAAAGAAGTGAGTGGGAGGAAAGTAGAAACTTGATGAGGTAATTGTACCTTCTCCCTTATTGGAAAGTATTTCATCACGTAAATCAGTTCCATGATTCCTACACCAATTAGTGATGAAGTTAATGATGATGATCATGAAACTTCAGATCAAGTTGCTACCAAACCTCGTGAGGTCTTCCAGAGTAAGATCCGCACTGAGTGGTACGGTAATCATGTTCGGAAGTCATGTTACTAGACCATGATGAACCTACGGACTATGAGGAAGCGATGATGAGCCCAGATTCATGAAATGGCTTGAGGCCATGAAATCTGAGATAGGATCCATGTATGAGAACAAAGTATGGACTTTGATTGACTTGCTCGATGATCAGCAAGCCATGTTAAATAAATGGATCTTCAAGAGGAAGACGGACACCGATAGTAGTGTTACTATCTACAAAGCTCGACTTGTCACAAAAAGGTTTTCGACAAGTTCAAGGTGTTGACTACAATGAGATTTTCTCAACTCAGTAGCGATTCTTAAGTCTGTCCGAATCATGTTAGCAATTGCCACATTTTATGAAATATGGCAAATGGATGTCAAAACTACATTCTTTAATGGATTTATTAAAGAAGAGTTGTATATGATGCAACCGAAGTTTTTGTCAATCCTAAAGGAGCTAACAAAATGTGCAAGCTCCAATGATCCATCAATGGACTGGTGCAAGCATCTCGAGTTGGAATATACGCTTTGATGACTTGATCAAAGCATATGGTTTTATACAGACATTTGGAGAAGCCTCAGATTTACAAGAAAGTGAGTGGGAGCACTACAGCATTTCGATAAGTATATGTTAATGACATATTGTTGATCGGAAATAATGTAGAATTATTCGCAAAGCATAAAGGAGTATTTGAAAGGAGTTTTTCAAAGAAGGACCTCGGTGAAGCTGCTTACATATTGAACATCAAAATCTATTGAGATAGATCAAGACGCTTGATAAGTTTTTCAATAAGTACATACCTTGTCAAGATTTTGAAAAGGTTCAAATGGAACAGTCAAAGAAAGAGTTCTTGCCTGTGTTACAAAGGTGTGAAATTGAGTAAGACTCAAAGCCCGACCACGGCAGAAGATAGAAAGAGAATGAAAGTCATTCCCTATGCCTCAGCCATAGGTTCTATAAAGTATGCTATGCTGTGTACTGACCTATTGTATACCTTGCTCTGAATTTGGCAAGGAGTACAATAGTGATCTAGGAGTAGATCATCGGACATTGGTCAAGAACATTCTTAGTGAGGACTAAGGAAATATTTCTCGATTATGAAGGTGATAAAAGAGCCCGTCAGAAAGAGTTACATCGATGCAAGCTTTTTACACTGATCCGATGACTCTAAGTCTCAATCTGGATACATATTTAAAGTGGGAGCAATTAGCTAGAGTAGCTCCGCAAGAGCATTGTAGACATAGAATATTTGCAAATACATACGGCTCTGAATATGATGACCCATTGACTAAGCTTCTCTCACGAGCAAAACATGATCATACCTTAGTACTCTTTGGGTGTTAATCACATAGCGATGTGAACTAGATTATTGACTCTAGTAAACCCTTTGGGTGTTGGTCACATGACGATGTGAACTATGGGTGTTAATCACATACGATGTGAATATTGGTGTTGAATCACATGATGATGTGAACTAGATTATTGACTCTAGTGCAAGTGGGAGACTGAAGGAAATATGCCCTAGAGGCAATAATAAAGTTATTATTTATTTCCTTATTTCATGATAAATGTTTATTATTCATGCTAGAATTGTATTAACCGGAAACATAATACATGTGTGAATACATAGACAAACATAGTGTCACTAGTATGCCTCTACTTGACTAGCTCGTTGAATCAAAGATGGTTAAGTTTCCTAGCCATAGACATGAGTTGTCATTTGATTAACGGGATCACATCATTAGGAGAATGATGTGATTGACTTGACCCATTCCATTAGCCTAGCACTTGATCGTTTTGTATGTTGCTATTGCTTTCTTCATGACTTATACATGTTCCTGTAACTATGAGATTATGCAACTCCGCTTACGGAGGAACACTTTGGGTGCTACCAAACGTCACAACATAACTGGGTGATTATAAAGGAGTACTACAAGTGTCTCCAAAGGTACATGTTGGGTTGGCGATTTCGAGATTAGGTTTTGTCACTCCGATTGTCGGAGAGGTATCTCTGGCCCTCTCGGTAATGCACATCACTATAAGCCTTGCAAGCAATGTAGCTAATGAGTTAGTTACGGAATGATGCATTACGTAACGAGTAAAGAGACTTGCCGGTAACGAGATTGAACTAGGTATTGATACCGACGATCGAATCTCGGGCAAGTAACATACCGATGACAAAGTGGAACAACGTATGTTGTTATGCGGTTTGAGCGATAAAGATCTTCGTAGAATATGTAGGAGCCAATATGGGCATCCAGGTTCCGCTATTGGTTATTGACCGAGAATAGTTCTAGGTCATGTCTACATAGTTCTCGAACCCGTAGGGTCCGCACGCTTAACGTTACGATGACAGTTTTATTATGAGTTTATGAGTTTTGATGTACCGAAGGAGTTTGGAGTCCCGGATGAGATCGGGGACATGACGAGGAGTCTCGAAATGATCGAGACGTAAAGATCGATATATTGGATGACTATATTCAGACATCGGAAAGGTTCCGAGTGATTCGGGTATTTTTCGGAGTACCGGAGAGTTACGAGAATACGTATTGGGCCTTATTGGGCCATACGGGAAAGAAGGAAAAGGGCCTCAAGGGTGGCCGCACTCCTTCCCTTGGTCTGGTCCGATTGACTAGGGAAGGGGCGCCTTCCTTCCTTCTTCTCCTTTCTCTTCCCTTCCCTCTCTCCTACTCCTACTACATGGAAGCGCCCTAGTTGGATCGGGAAAGGGGAATCCTACTCCCGGGAGTAGGACTCCCCTAGGGCGCGCCATAGAGAGGGCCGCCCTCCCTCCTCCACTCCTTTATATACGGGGCAGGGGCACCCCATGAGCACACAAGTTGATCTTCGTGATCGCTCCTTAGCCGTGTCGGTGCCCCCTCCACCATATTCCACCTCGGTCATATCGTCACGGAGTTTAGGCGAAGCCTCGCGCCGTAGAGCATCATCATCGCCACCACGCCGTCGGTCGACGGAACTCATCCCGACACTTTGCTGGATCGGAGTCCGGGATCGCCATCGAGCTGAACGTGTGCTGAACTCGGAGGTGCCGTGACGCTCGGTACTTGGATCGGTCGGATCATGAAGACGCACGACTACATCAACCGCGTTGTCATAACGCCGCTTACGGGTCTCGAGGGTACGTGGACAATACTCTCCCTCTCGTTGCTATGCCATCACCATGATCTTGCGTGTGCGTAGGAAATTTTTGAAATTACTACGTTCCCCAACACATCCTTATCCATTTATTCACATTAAGTAAGATCTGAAATTACACTTGTTCTTATTTGATTCGATTAAAAACCTCCAAAATCAATGAGCACTAAGTTATGAGCATGAAATCCCGTAGGACATATGGCTAGGGCCCCACAGGGGACCCATGCCGTGGATGTGCCGCCATGCCTCATGGGCCCCACATTGCGCCCTCAGCATTGCCCTTTAGTCAAACCTTCTATGCCATGTTTACATTGTGTCGCGTGAGCCGCCAGGTCACGCTGGACCAGCGATGGTTGAATTAGCCGCCACCTGCCTTCTCCCTTAAGACAACCGCAACACCCGTTTGGGAGGTGGGCCCGAGTCATTCGCCAGGCCCAAGTTATGGTTGTTAGGCCGACATTCAGCATGTGTGACCCTATTTGAGTGCCACATCATCGTCAAACATTGCTACAATATTTTTGTAAGTGATTTTGATAGTTGTGTTGCCACAGTATACATTTCATGTTGTGACAGAGCATCATGTATATAGTGCATGCAGGACGTATGAAGACATAAGGAGGGGTTTTGCACCTTTGGCCTTAGCATGGCGGGCCACACATGCAGTGGCCTGAGTTAGCTGGTTGAACCGAACCTTTAGTATTTTGGCATTCAAAACTTGGAGAAGTCCTAAAAGCTGAACTTGAAAAAACATGGTTTCATAAAAAAAATCATAGTTTCAAAATCATGAAGATGCGCTTTCGAAACAAAAAGTATCATGAAGCGTCCCAAGCAACAATCACATTTTAACGACAAGAGATTAGATGCACGCCATGGCTACACTCTAGTACACCTACTAAGCTTCACTAGTCATCAACCCGTGCACCTGCACGGGCTAGCGGTTGTTTTACAAATCATTAATAATATTAGAATAGATATATAAGAAATTGAATAAAAAACTAAGAGCAAGATATGCCCAACTATTACGATTGGGAAAACCTAGTTGTCATTACACAAATGTTGATTCCTTGTAGGGTTCACATAAACCTTCCTACTTGTGTTCATATGTATATCTTTGAAGGATGGCGATGTTGAGTAGAAAAACCTTGGTGATTAGTATATGTTGGAAAAATGAAAACATGTCACAATAGTGTTGATATTGTCTATTTGCAAATGTAGGACACGTGTCATGGTGATAGCAATATGCATTGTCTATTAGCAAATATAGGTCACTGCGTACACGGTTTTTTGGAACTCTACAATCCAAAAATTGGAAGCCAATGCTAGGAAACACAACCATCTTCGATCAACGAGCTAGTCAAGTAGAGGCATACTAGTGACACTATGTTTGTCTATGTATTCACACATGTATTATGTTTCCGGTTAATACAATTCTAGCATGAATAATAAACATTTATCAAGAAATAAGGAAATAAATAATAACTTTATTATTGCCTCTAGGGCATATTTCCTTCAGTCTCCCACTTGCACCAGAGTCAATAATCTAGTTCACATCGCCATGTGATTTAACACCAATATTCACATCTGTATATGATTAATACCCATAGTTCACATCGTCATGTGATCAACACCCAAAGGGTTACTAGAGTCAGTAATCTAGTTCACATCGTTATGTTATTAACAACCAAAGAGTACTAAGGTATGATCATGTTTTGCTCATGAGAGAAGTTTAGTCAACGGGTCTGTCACATTCAGAGCCGTATGTATTTTGCAAATATTCTATGTCTACAATGCTCTGCACAGAGCTACTCTAGCTAATTTCTCCCACTTTCAATATGTATCCAGATTGAGACTTAGAGTCATCTGGATCGGTGTAAAAAGCTTGCATCGATGTAACTCTTTACGACGGGCTCTTTTATCACCTCCATAATCGAGAAATATTTCCTTAGTCCTCACTAAGGATGTTCTTGACCAATGTCCAGTGATCTACTCCTAGATCACTATAGTACTCCCTTGCCAAATTCAGAGCAAGGTATACAATAGGTCTGGTACACAGCATATCATACTTTATAGAACCTATGACTGAGGCATAGGGAATGACTTTCATTCTCTTTTCTATTTTCTACCGTGGTCGGGATTTGAGTCTTTACTCAATTTCACACCTTTGCAACACAGGCAAGAACTTTTTCTTTGACTGCTCCATTTTGAACTACTTCAAAATCTTGACAAGGTATGTACTTATTGAAAAAAACTTATCAAGCGTCTTGATCTATCTCAATAGATCTTGATGCTCAATATGTAAGTAGCTTTACTGAGGTTTTCTTTTAAAAGAACTCCTTTCAAATACTCCTTTATGCTTTTCAGAAAAATTCTACATCATTTCTGATCAACAATATGTTACTCACATATATTTATCAGAAAGGCGGTAGTGCTCCCACTCACTTTATTGTAAATACAGGCTTCACCACAAGTCTGTATAAAACTATATGCTTTGATCAACTTATCAAAGCGTATATTCCAACTCTGAGATGCTTGCACCAGTCCATAGATGGATCGCTGGAGCTTGCACATTTTGTTAGCACCTTTAGGATTGACAAAACCTTCTGGTTGCATCATATACAACTCTTCTTTAAGAAAACCATTAAGGAATGCAGTTTTTACATCCATTTGCCAGATTTCATAAAATGTGGCAATTGCTAACATGATTCGGAAGGACTTAAGCATCGCTACAGTTGAGAAAATCTCATTGTAGTCAACACCTTGAACTTGTCGAAAACCTTTTTGCGATAAGTCGAGCTTTGTAGATAGTAACACTACTATCAGATCTGCCTTCCTCTTGAAGATCCATTTATACAATATGGCTTGCCGATCATCGGGCAACTCCACCAAAGTCCACACCTTGTTCTCATACATGGATTCCATCTCAGATTTCATGGGCTCAAGCCATTTCATGAATCTGTGCTCATCATCGCCTCATAGTTCGTAGGTTTATCATGGTCTAGTAACATGACTTCCGTAATAGGATTACCGCACCACTCGTGTGGATCTTACTCGTTGACCTACGAGGTTTCGTAGTAACTTGATCTGAAGTTTCATGATCATCATCATTAGCTTCCTCACTAATTGGTGTAGGCATCACTGGAACTGATTTCAGTGATGAACTAGTTTCCAATTCGGGAGAAGGTACAAATTACCTTATCAAGCTCTACTTTCCTCCCACTCACTTCTTTCGAGAGAAACTCCTTCTCTAGAAAGGATCCATTCTTAGCAACGAATGTTTTTTCTTCAGATCTGTGATAGAAGGTGTACCCAATAGTCTTCTTTGGGTATCCTATGAAGAGACATTTCTCCGATTTGGGTTTGAGCTTATCAGGATGAAACTTTTTTCATATAAGCATCATAACCCCAAACTTTAAGAAACGACGACTTTGGTTTCTTGCCAAACCACAGTTCAGATTGTGTCGTCTCAACGGACTTAGACGGTGCCCTTTTTTAACATGAATGTAGCTGTCTTTAATGCATAACCCCAAAACGATAGCGGTAAATCGGTAAGAGACATCATAGATTGTACCATATCTAGTAAAGTACGACACGACGCTCGGACACACCATTAAGCTATGGTGTTCCAGGTG